>WOXC01009894.1:0-461416 GCA_011680675.1 Gymnobelideus leadbeateri
TTCTCAATAGATGCAGAAAAGGCTTTTGACAAAGTACAACATCCATTCCTATTAAAAACACTAGAAAGTATAGGAATAAATGGAGCCTTCCTTAAAATAGTTGCTAGCATCTATCTAAAACCATCAGCAAGTATTATATGCAATGGGGATAAACTAGAAGCCTTTCCAATAAGATCAGGAGTGAAACAAGGGTATCCACTATCACCCCTCTTATTCAATCTGGTACTTGAAACGTTAGCAGTAGCAATTAGAGAAGAAAAAGAAATCAGAGGAATCAAATTAGGCAAAGAAGTGACCAAGCTGTCACTCTTTGCAGATGATATGATGATATACTTAGAGAATCCTAGAGAATCAAGTAAAAAATTACTTGAGACAATAAATAAATTTGGCAAAGTTTCAGGATATAAAATAAACCCACATAAATCCTCAGCATTCCTGTACATCTCTAATGAAACTCAACAGCAAGAGATAGAAAGAGAAATCCCATTTAAAGTCACTGTAGACATTATAAAATATTTGGGAATCTACTTGCCAAAACAAACCCAGAATCTATATGATCACAACTACAAAACACTTCTCACAGAAATAAAATCAGATCTAAATAGTTGGAAAAATATCAATTGCTCGTGGCTGGGTCGAGCTAATATAATAAAAATGACAATTTTACCCAAACTAAATTATATATTTAGTGCCATTCCAATCAATTTACCAAAAACTACTTTTGTAGAGTTAGACAAAATAATAACAAAATTTATTTGGAAAAACAAACGGTCTAGAATATCAAGGGAATTAATGAAAAGAAATGCTAGGGAAGGTGGACTAGCTATGCCAGATCTTCATCTGTATTATACAGCAGCAGTCATCAAAACTGCTTGGTACTGGCAGAGGTGTAGAGTAGTGGATCAATGGAATAGATTAGGTGCAGGAGACCCAGCAGTTAATGAATATAGTAATCTATTGTTTGATAAACCCAAAGACCCCAGTTTTGGGGATAAGAATGCACTATTTGACAAAAACTGCTGGGAAAACTGGAATACAGTATGGCAGAAACTGGGCATAGATCACTATCTAACACCATATACCAAAATCAAGTCTAAATGGGTGCATGATCTAGGTGTAAAGGATGATACTAAGCAATTTGGGAAAGCAAGGAATAGTTTACCTGACAGATCTGTGGAGAGGGGAAGATTTTAGGACCAAACAAGAATTAGAGAGCATTATAAAATGCAAAATGGATAATTTTGATTACATTAAATTGAAAAGCTTCTGCACAAACAAAGCCAATGTAACCAAGATCAAGAGGGAGGTGGGAAATTGGGAAAGAATTTTTACAACCTGTGTCTCTGATAAAGGACTCATTTCTAAAATTTATAGAGAATTGAGCCAAATCTATATGAATACAAGTCATTCCCCAATTGAGAAATGGTCAAAGGATATGAATAGGAAGTTTTCAGAGAAAGAAATTAAAGATATCTATAAGCATATGAAGAAATGCTCTAAATCACTGTTAATTAGAGAAATGCAAATCAAAACAACTCTGAGATAGCACATCTCTCCAGTCAGATTGGCTAAGATGACAAAACAAGAAAGTGACAAATGCTGGAGAGGATGTGGGCAAATTGGAACGCTAATACATTGCTGGTGGAGTTGTGAACTTATCCAACCATTCTGGAGAGCAATCTGGAATTATGCCCAAAGGATTATAAATAATTTCATACCCTTTGACCCAGCCATACCACTCCTAGGGTTATATCCCAAAGAGATCATAGTAGTGGGAGGAAGAACCATATGTACAAAAATATTTTTAGCAGCCCTTTTTGTGGTTGCAAAGAATTGGAAACTAAAGGAGTGCCCATCAATTGGGGAATGGCTAAACAAGTTGTGGTATATGAATGTAATGGAATTTTATTGTGCTATAAGAAACGAGGAGGTGACGGATTTCATAATTACCTGGAGAGACTTATACAAACTGATGCTGAGCGAGAAGAGTAGAATCAGAAGAAATTTGTATACAATCACAGACATACCATATCTGTGACGACCAACTATGACAGACTGGACTCTTTTCAGCAATGCAGTGATATAAGTTAATCCTGAATGACTCAAGAAAGTGAGAAATGTGCCATCCAGAGATATAACTAGAAAGAACTGAGCCTGAATCCTGATGGAAGCAAACTAAATGATCTTGTTCTTCTCATTGTTTGGTTGTACTTCTTCCTTACCATCTTTCATCCCACCTAGTACAATATGCCTTTGTAATTGGAATAATGTTTAATATGAATGCATTTGCAGACCCTATACTGTATTATATGATGTCATGAGGGGAGGGGGGAGGGAAGTAAAGGAAATTTGAAAATCAAGGAACTATGGAATTGAATCTTGTCAACTGAAACTAAACTAATAAATTAATTTAAAAAAAAAAAAGAAATAAGAATCCAGCAATATGTTGTTTACAAGAAACATAGTTGAAATAGAGTCACACACAGAGTTAAAATAAGGGTCTGGAACAGAATCTATTATACTTTAGTTGAAAATTTTAAAAAGAAAAGAGTATTAATTATGATTTCATACAAAACAAAAGCAAAAATAGATCTAATTAAAAGACATAAGCAGGAAAATTACATCTTGCTAAAAGGCATCATTGACAGTGAAGTAATATCAGTATGAAACATAGGTCATAGAATCCATTTTCTTAAAAGAAAATTTAAATGACTTGCAGGAGGAAATAGTAAAAGTATACTCAGAACTAGATAAATCTAAACATAAAATAAATAAAAATAAATTAAGGAGATGAGCAGAATTTTGGAAAATTTAAATGTGATTGACCTCTAGAGAAAGTTAAAAGGTTTTCTACTCTAGTATAGAAAAGACTATACTTCCTCTTGGCTGTATCTTGTATCTTCACAAAAACCCACCTTATATTAAGGCATACCTCTCTCTCTTGCACACATACACAAAATAAAAAATGCAGAAATATTAAAGCACTACATTCAGACCATAATGAGATAAAAATTACATTCAATAAAGGGCTATGGAAGAATAGACTAAAAGTAAATTGGAAACTTAATGTAATCCTAAAGAATAAGTGGATCACAGAATAAATGATAGAAATAATCAACAATTTCATTAAAGACAATGAGAAATAATAGCAAAATGTGTGTGATTCAGGTTAAGCAGTACGGGGATGGGGGAGGATTTATATCTCTAAATATATGCCTAAGTAAAAGAGAGAAAGAGAGATCAGTGAATTGGGCATGGAAGTTAAAAAAAAAAAACCTAGAAAAAATATTAAAAATCCCAAATTAAACACCAAAATGGAAATTCTGAAAAATCAAAAGAGGGTTTAATACCATTGAAAGTATAAAAACTGGGGCGGCTAGGTGGCGCAGTGAGTAAGAGCGCCGGCCTCGGAGTTGGGATGACCCGAGATCAGATCCGGCCTCAGAAAATGAGCACCCACGCATAAATAATGACTAGCCGTGTAACCTTGAGCAAGTTACTTAACCCCAATTGCTTTAAAATATATATTACATTCATTTCTCTTTGGGGCGGCTAGGTGGCGCAGTGAGTAAGAGCGCCGGCCTCCGAGTTGGGATGACCCGAGATCAGATCTGGCCTTAGAAAATGAGCACCCACGCATAAATAATGACTAGCCGTGTAACCTTGAGCAAGTTACTTAACCCCAATTTCTTTAAAAAAAAAAAAAAGAAAGAAAGTATAAAAACCATTGAACTAATAAATAAAACCAGGAGCTTGTTTTATGGGGGGGGAGGGGAGATACAATAAAATAGAAAAACTATTGGTTGTTTAAAAAATATAAGAAAACCAAATTACCAATATAAAAAATAATATATTGAATGCAGTACCAATGTTAATAAAATTAAAGAAATAAAGTTATTTTGCCCGAGAATATGCCAATAAAATGGACAATCTAAGTGGAATGGATGAATATTTATAAAAATATAAAATTGCCTAGATTAACAGAAAAGGGAATAGAATACATAAATAACGCTATCTTAGAAAAAGAAATTGAACAAACCAGAAATGAGTTCACTAAGAAAAAATTCCCAGGACCAGTTGTATTTATATGTGAAGTCTATTGAATTTAAGAATTTAGGAATTAATTCCAATATTATATAAAATATTTGAAAAAATAGAATCCTATCAGATTCTTGTTATGAAACAAATATAGTTTTGATACCTAAAACAGGTAGAACAATAACAGAGAAATAGAACTATATATCAATTTCCCTAATTAATATTCAGGCTAATATTTTAAATAAAATATTAGTGGGGCAGGCAGGTGGCGCAGTGAATAGAGCACCAGCCCTGGAGGCAGGAGGACCTGAGTTTAAATCTAGCCTCAGACACTTGACACACTAGCCTTGTGACTTTGGGCAAGTCACTTAACTGCAGTTTCCCTCCAAAAAGCAAAAAACACAAACAAAATATTAGTAAGGAGATTATATGGCAAAGATCATATGCTATGACTAGATAGGATTTATATGAGGAATGTAGGGCTTATTCAATGTTAGGAAAGTTTTCAGTAAAATTGACAATATCTATAACAAAAAAAATGAAATCATATTATTACATTGATAGATGAAGAAAATGCTTTTAACAAAATACAACCCATTCCTGTTAAAAACTCTAGTAAACATAGAAATAAGTGGAGCCATTCTTAAAATTATAAATTTTATCTTTTTAAAACCAAGAGTGAGAATTTTTTGTAATGTGGGTAAGCTAGTAGCCTTCCAATAAGATCAGGGGTGAAGCAAAGATGTCATTTATCACTGCTATTATTCAAAATTGTATTAGAAATACTAGTTATAGAAATAAGACAAGAAAAAGAAATTAATCAAAAATATGCAATGAGAAAACAAAACTGCTCTTTGCAAAAAATATGTGATGTATACTTAGAGAGAACTGTAAAGAATCAGCTAAAAAAACTAGTAGAAACAATTAGCAGGTGGTAAAGATTTAACAGTGAACAAATTAACATTAACGGTGACTTAATGCAGGGTATAAAAGAAACCCACATAAATCCTCAGCATTTCTGGATATTACCAACAAAGTCCAACAGAAAGAAATAGAGAAATTCCACTTAAAATGACTATTGACGTTATAAAATACTTGGGATTTAACTTGCCAAGACAAACCTAGGGACTTTATGGATACAGTTACAAAGCACTTTACACAGATAAAGACAGATCTTATCAACTGAAAAAAATATTAATTGTTCATGAGTAGGCTGAGCCAATATAATAAATATAGCAATTTTATCCAAATTAATTTACCTATTCATCAACATACCATTTAAACGGCAAACAGATTATTTTATAGAGATAGAAAAAACAATAATAAAATTCATCAGGAAAAACAAAAGGTCGAGAAATCAAGGAATACAATAATTAAGAAAAAATATGAAGGTAGATGGTTTATCTGTACCAGTTCTCAAATATGTTATGAAGATGTAATCAACAAAACAATCTAATACTAAGAAATAGAGTGGTGGGAGAAGCCAAGATGGTGGTGTAGAAGCAGGAGAACTCCCTGCGCTCCCCCCCATAATGACCTCAAATACCTATAAAAAATTGCTCTAAACAAACTTTAGGGCTACAGAACCCACAAAGTGACAGAGAAACAAACCTCCTACTGCAGAGAGATTGGCAGGCTATCAGGAAGGGTCCATTGCAGCACTCTGGGAGCAGAGCCCAGCGCCATGTGAACCTGCAGTTTTAGCCCCAGGGCGTCCTGACCAGCCCTGGCTGGAGGGACTTCAGGAGAGTGGATCACCAGCAGATATGGTGGTTTCCAGAATTATCAACCCATAAATGTCAAAGACAAAGTGAGAGGTCAGTGGACTTTGGGAACAGTGGGTCCGGGAGTGTGCTTCAACTTCTTCCCCCTGGGAGGGAGAAGCAGCTGAGGTGTGGTAGCTGCCCCTGCATGGCTACTTCAGAGCTCCTGGCCTGTAGATTGTAGGGGCCCCAACCAACCATTCTGAGGTGTAATCACTCTTGCTTTAACCTGCTTGGATCTGGATTGCTGTGTAGTGTGGAGGTCCTGGGGTAGGTGACCAGGTGCCAGAGTGTGTGGAGGCTTCAGAGAAGGCAGCCAACTAATAGCTCCAGCAGCTCTGAAAACCCTAGTGATTTGGGACATTGCTCTCCTCTCTGGAAGCAGAGTTCTACTGTGGCAAAAAGCTCAAGTCAAACAAATGAGTGGGAACATGAGCCAGCAAAGGAAGGAAAGCAAGCACAGCAATCTGACTAGATTCCTTTTTTAGGGAAAAAAAGGATCAAAGCATGGAACAGAAGGAAGACAACAAAGTCAGAACTCCTTCACCAAAAGCTTCCAAGAAAAATATGAACTGGTTATAGGCCATGGAGGAGCTTAAGAAGAATTTTGAAAACCAATAAGAGAAGTGGAGGAAAAACTGGGAAGAGAAGTGAGAATGATGCAAGAAAATCATGAAAAGAGTCAGAAACCTGACTGAAGAAAATAACACCTTAAAAAATAGACTAATTCGGGGGTGGAGCCAAGATGGCGGAGTATAAACAGCTCGTCCAAGCCTCTCTGCCCCCAGATTCTCCACAAACTATGTAAAAAAGGACTCTGAAAAACTTCTGGAGCCCCAGCACCCACAGAACGACACAGAGAAGCTGACCTCCCGCTGAGGACAGCCCAGCACCCTGCAGGAAGGACCAGCGCAGTGGTCTGGGAGCCGGCAGCGCGCAGAGCGCAGGAGCCGAGCCGAGCCCAGGTCCACGTGAGCCGAGGTTTTAGCCCCAGGGTGGCAGGGCCAGCAGCCAGGTGGAGGAACCCCAGAACACCAGGAGCTGTGGAGACTCCAGAATTATCAACATAGACTTGCCTAGGACAAAGTAAGAGGTTAGTGTCCTATGGACTTTGGGACCTGTATTTGGGGAATGCGTCAGCTCCCTCCCCTGGGGGCTAGAAGCTGCTGAGGAGACATGCCATTTTGTAGTTTTCAGAGGCATTTCTGGCTCCCAGCCTACAAATCGTGGGGAGATCCAGCGATCAGTCTTGGGGGGTAATCGCTCTTGCTTTAACCTTCCTGGATCTGGATTGTGATCTAGGGTGGAAGTTGTGGGTGGGTTTACAGCTTGCCAGAAATGGAAGTTGCCCCCGACACGTTCGGGACGAAAATTCCTCTATCTGGCCTTAAAGCCATAGTGTGGCAACAAGCCCAAGAGTCAAGCAATTAAGTGGCAACATGCCAAGGCAAAGGAAACAGAAAAATGCAACCCTAGACTCCTATTTTGGGGGCATAGAGCGGGAAAAGGACTGTGAGGTCAAAAGTCCTGCTCCAAAAGCCCCAGGGGAAAACATGAGCGAGTTGCAGGCCATAGAGGACCTTAAGAAGGACTTTAAAAATCAAATAAGAGAAGTGGAGGAAAAATTAGAAAGAGAAATGAGAAGGATGCAGGAAAAGTATGAAATGAGGGTCAACAGCCTGACTGAGGAAAACAACACCTTAAAAAATAGACTAACTCAAATGGCAAAGGAGGCTGAAAAGGGCAATGAGGAGAAGAATGCCTTAAAAAGTCGAATTTGCCAGATGGAAAAAGAATCTCAGAAGTTCACTGAGGAGATTCATTCCTTCAGAGTTAGACTGGAGCAAATGGAAGCTAATGACTTTATGAGAAATCAAGATGCTGTTAAGCAGATCCAAACAAACGAAAGATTAGAGGCAATGTGAAATATCTCATGGGAAAAACCACTGACCTGGAAAATAGATCCAGGAGAGACAATTTAAAAATTATTGGACTACCTGAAAGCCATGATCAAAGAAAGAACCTAGAAATCACCCTTCCAGAAATTCTCAAGGAAAACTGCCCTGATGTTTTAGATCCAGAGGGCAAAATAGAGGTTGAAAGAATCCACCGATCACCTCCTGAAAAAGATCCCAAAAAGAAAACTCCCAGAAATATTATAGCCAGGTTCCAGAATCTCCAGATCAAGGAGAAAATACTCCAAGCAGCCAGGAAGAAACAATTTCAATATTGTGGAAACACAATTAGAATAGCCCAGGACCTGACAGCTTCTACACTGAGGGATCGAAGGGCATGGAATATGATATTCCAGAGGGCAAAAGAACTGGGAATGAACCTACGGGTCACCTACCCAGCAAAACTGAGTATTTTGTTTCAGGGGAAAATATGGTCATTCAGTGGAATAGAGGACTTTCAAGCATTCTTGAGGAAAAAACCAGAATTGAATAGAAAATTTGACATCCAGACGAAAGAAGTAAGAGATGCCTGAGAAGGTAATCAGGAAAAAGAAATCAAAAGGAACTTATCAAAGTTGAACTATTTACATTCCTATATGGAAAAGCAATATCTGTGACTGATGATATCTTTCTCACTATGAAAATAATGGAAGAAGGGGGTGTGGTCATACGAATACATATGTGAATGTGTGTGTAAAAAAAAAATAGACTAATTCAAATGGCAAAAGAGGCTCAAAAAGACAATGAAAAGAAGAATGCCTTAAAAAGCTGAATTTGCCAGATGGAAAAAGAATCTCAGAAGCTCACTGAAGAGAATCATTCCTTCAGAATTAGATTGGAGCAAATGGAAGCTAGTGACCTTATGAGAAATCAAGATGCTATTAAACAGATCCAAACAAATGAAAAAATAGAAGGCAATGTGAAATATTTCATTGGAAAAACCACTGACATGGAAAATAGATCCAGGAGAGATAATTTAAAAATTATTGGACTACCTGAAAGCCATGATCAAGAAAAAAAAAAAAACCTAGAAATCATCCTTCAAGAAATTCTCAAGGAACATTGCCCTGATGTTTTAGAACCAGAGGGCAAAACAGAGGTTGAAAGAATCCACCAATCACATCTTGAAAAAGATCCAAAAAAAGAAAACTCCTAGGAATATTGTAGCCAGTTTCCAGAATTCCCAGATCAAGGAGAAAATATTACAGACAGCCAAGAAGAAACAATTTGAATATTGTGGAAACACAATCAGGATAAGACAGGATCTGACAGCTTCTACATTGAGGGAGCACAGGGCTTGGAATATGATATTCTGAAGGTTAAAGGAGCTGGGATTAAAACCAAGAATCACCTTCCCAGCAAAACTGAGTGTCATGTTTCAGGGGAAAACATGTTCATTCAGTGAAATGGAGGACTTTCAAGCATTCTTGATGAAAAAAACAGTTGAATAGAAAATGTCACATTCAGATACAAGAAACAAGAGAAGCATGAAAAGGTAAACAGGGAAAAGAAATCAAAAGGAACTTATCAAAGTTGAACTATTTACATTCCTACATGGAAAAAATAATCATTGTATCTTATGAAACTTTTCTCAGTATGAGAATAGTTGAAGGGAATATATATATATATATATATATATATATATATATATATATATATATATATATATATATATATATATATATGTGTGTGTGTGTGTGTGTGCGTGTGTGTGTGTGTGTGTATCTGTATGTATACATACATATGTGTATATAGTATGGTATATGGGTATATGAATACATATGTGAGTGTGTTTATATGTGTACAGGTATATATAGATAGAGGGCACAGGACCAGTTGAATAGGAAAGGATGATACTTAAAAGTGGAAATTGACAGGTGAGAAAGGAATATAATGAGAGAAAGAGAGGGAGAGACAGAATGGGGTAAATTATCCCATATAGAAGAGGCTAGGGAAAACTGTTACAATGGAAGGGAAGAACAGGAAGGCAAAAAGGTTGACCTTACTCTCATTGAATTTGGCTTAGGGAGGGAATGACATATACAATAAATAGGGTATCTCTCCCTATAGGAGAGTAGGGGGGAAGGGGATGAGAAGGGAGAAGGGCAGGTTGGCAGGGAGGGAAGTTGGAAGCACACACTTTTGAAAAGGGACAGGGTCAAAGTAGAGAATAGAACAAGTGGGGGGCAGGATAGGATGGAGGGAAATATAGTCAATTTTTCACAATATAAAAACAAAAAGAAATGAGTGGTGAATCAGTGGAATAGATTAGGTACATAATACACAGTAGTCAAGGATCATAGTAATCTAGTATTTCACAAACCTAAAGATGCAAGATTTGAGGACAAGAAATCAATATTTGATAAAAGTTACTAGGAAAACTAGAAAACAATTGGACAGAAACTAGACACAGACCAACATTTCACACCATATGCCAAAAGAAAATCAAAATGGCTTTATGATTTAGATATAAAGGGTGATATCAGGAGCAAATTAGTGGGGCATGGAAAATTTATTTCACTTCTATGAAAAAGTGAAGAGATTATGACCACATGAGCTGGAAAGAAGGCTTCATTCCTCGAATATATATGGAACTGAGCCAAATTTATGAAAAATAAAGTCATTCCTCTATTAACAGTTGGTCAAAGGATATAGATGAAAGTTTTAAGAAGAAACAGAGTTATCAATGGCTAGATGAGGAAAATGTTTTAAATCACTGTTAGTCAAAGAAATACAAAGTAATACAATTCCAAGACACCAGCTTATATTTAAAAGGTTAGTAAACATGATAGAAAAGCAAAATGATAAATGCTAGAGAGGATGTGGGAAAACCAGGTATATTAATGCACTGTTGATGGAATTATGAAATGGTCCATCAATTCTGGAGAATAATAGAGCTGAAAAACTGTATACCTTTTGAGTCAGTAATGCCACTACTAGGCATTATCCCAAAGAGATCAAAGAAAAGGAAAAGGAACAGTTTTTGCAAAACTATTTTAGCAGCTCTTTCTAGTGGCAAAAGATTGGAAATTGAGGGGATGCCCATCAAAGAGGGATTGACTGAATAAGTTGGAGTATATGGTTGTGATAGAATATTATGATTCTATAAGAAATGATGAACCAGATAGTTTCAGAAAAACTTAAGAATATTTATATGAACTGATACAAAGTGAAGTAAGCAGAACCAGGAGAACATTGTACATAGTAATAGCAATATTATAAAGTAATCAACTGGGAAAAGACTTAATTACTCTGATCAATACAATGATCCAAGAGAATTCTGAAGTAGCTATGAAGAAAAGTGCTGTCCACCTCCAGATAAAGTGCTTACTGAAGCACATACTATTTTCACTTTGTTAATTACTTTTGTTATTATTTTTTCAACTTGGCTAATATGGGAATACATTTTACATGACTTCATATATATATATATATATGTGTGTATATATATATATATATATATATATGTTATGTTGCTTGCCTTCTCAATGAGTGGGAGAGAAGACAGGGAGAAAATTTGAAACTCAAATTTTTTTTTTAAAATAAATTTTAAAAAATCAAAGCCAGTGTCACTGTTGTGTGTGTGTGTGTGTGTGTGTGTGTGTGTGTGTGTGTGTGTGTGTGTGTGTGTTTGCAGGCGCACCCACGCACGCGCAGGTGTGATCATGAGTGCTTTAAAAGTCAAACAGAGTTTTATATTTGATACTGGGGAGATCCTAATAGACTTCCTAAAAGAGAATCACTGAAATTTATTAGATAGAGGAAGCATGGTGGCATGGTCAGTCCTGCCTGTGCTTTAGAAAGATTAATCTGACAGCTGATGTTAAAATGGATTTATAGTGGGGAGGCAGTAATTCCAGTATGAGGGCCAGAATCTTGGTGGTATCAGAGATAGTGGGAAGGTTGAATCACTGGAATTAGTAACAGATTGAATATGCAGAATGACAATGAGCAGTTGAGGATGTCCCCAATCCCTAGAATATACTCATTCTCATTTAAACCTTTCAGAATTCCTTTTTTCAATGTTATCATCATCTCAACAACAAAGTTTTGTCTTGTTTTCAAATATTTACAGCTACAAATATGCCTTCTTTTCTCAAAATCTAAGAGTCTTTTGTCTGGATCTCTCCCTTGCCCCATCATTGTGTTCTTTAGATTATACCAGTGCATGTACACATCAGACTGCCTCCAGTAAAGCATAGTATATTTGAGAAGACTGTAATTTTTTAAGCTTTTTATCCTCAGTGTTTAGCACAATTTTTTTTCTAATTAAAGGCAGAGATAGGTAGTCCAAACCTTCTGTTTCACTGATTGATATAACTCTTGAGGAAGAAACTACAGTCACTGATGCAGATCAACAATTCATCTCAGCCATCTTCTCCCAGCCACCTTGATGCCCTGAAAAAGAGACCATTCCCTGGAGATTTTAATCTCTTAAGCTTCAAAACTCCTTCCTGGTGCTCTTGCATGGACTGAAGCCATGCTCCCTTCACTCCCTGGTCATGTTCTCAACCATTGCTCCCAGTATGCCTAGTCTACTCAACTATAGCTCTACTCATCATTCCTGTTGCTTTATAGACCAAAACATCCCTCCAACCTCTTCCTCATATGTGTTTTTTTTTTTTTTTATCATTATTAGATTGTAAAATCCTTGAGGACAGAGACTGTCATTACTTTTGTATATCTTTCCCTAGTGATTAGTAGAGTGAGTGGCAGATAACAAGAACTTAATAAATGTAATACAAAACAAATTTCTGCATCAACCATGTCCATCACATTCATATAACATAACTTGTTCAGCTATTCTACAGTTGAGGGGCCCCTGGCCATCGAAAGATTCATTTGTTATTTATTATAAACAGGCTGTTCTTTGAGTATTGATAATAATAATGAGGTAGATAGATAGATAGATAGATAGATAATTTTTTAAGTGTTTCCTATATGCTGGAAATTGGGCTAAGCACAGAGGTATAATAATAAAGTAGCAAGTCAGTTCCTGCTCTTAATGAGCTTACATTCTAATTAAAGAAGATAATATATACAAGGATACTGGAAAGGGGAAGGAGAAAAGGGTGCCCAGATGGGAGCAAGATGGTTGGTGAAGAGATGGAGAAGCCATGAGAGTGAGTTAGTACAGGAATGAAGTGAGTGTGACTGGGCCTGGTTATGGTATACTGGTCCTGACAAAGGAATTAGCAGCCAGCATAGTGCATTCAGGAAAGAGGCAGAGGTTTCTCTAGAATGGAAAGAAGTTGATGAGATAAAGAATTGTAGAGAGTGAATTGATCTAAAAAAGTTGTGGCTTGACTACAGTTATACCACTAAAATGTGTCAGAGGAAAAACATTAATCCAGGTTTCCTTTCTGATCATGTGTAGTTAGTTATCTTCTTCCTTGCATATGGCAAGACTTTCATAAATTTTTGTCAATTATTGAAATTACACTAGATATTTATAATTTATCTAAATCTCATGAATTTTTGAAAAAAATACACATACCATATAAAGGACACAAAGTATCATTTAAAATTTGAACAAGGTACATGTAATTTCTGACTCCTCTTTGTAGCATTATGTTTCATCCCTATGCATTTTATCTCTACAAATAAATCTTAAGATTCTTGTAGAAGGAATTCCATCAAATATTTATTTTCCATACTCCATCAAAGAGCACAGTTCTATGCCCATAGAACCCACTCAATAAATATTTGCTATTTACTCTTCCTATTTTCAACAATCATGGATCTTTCTTAAAATAAGTGGCATTAATGCAGTTTGTGCAGTATTACTCAGAGATCCAAATTTACACTATAGTCATAATGGCCTCTAAAAGAAGTCATTTTTGGAGTAATAGATAAACACAATAGTTTAGCTTAAATCAAATTCCATTCCCATAATGTTATAATAGCAAATACTGTAGAAATAATCCTCTCCCTTACTGCATTCCCCCAACCCTTCCAGCCCCAAGCACACAATTTAGTTTTAAGAAAAGAAACATTACCTTACAACTACCATGCTTCCTAAAGAGGAGGAAAAGAAAATAGAGTCAGATTTTAGGGCTGAATTATAAATCCCTGAAAAACAGTGTTTATAATGGAAATGCTGACAGACCCATAACAATAGCACTGTGAGAAGGCGCCTTTATAATACAGACCATCATCAGCCAATTTACCTCTTCATTCATGTCTGTTGCTAAGTGTCTAGTTACTGTAAATGCTTTAGATTTTGCATAATTTATGTAAATTATTAAACACCTGTTCTCTTCCCAGAAAACAAGGATATGGAACAGTCTCCTTAGTTTAATTGATTCCTGGCTTGAGTTCTGCCATTGTTTCCCCAGCAACTACAAGGGAGCTGGAGTTCCCTTAAGGTTAGATGCTGTTAGAAAGACACAGATGTTAAGAATTGATCTTTCTAATACATACGTGGGTGCAGCGATAGATGTGTTTCAGCAGACATATATGCACTATTTTTTTCTAAAATCTTTCAGAACAGAATATGTAAATTGCATATTTGTTACCATTGGGGACTTCTGTTCATGTCACCTGCCCCTCTCATGTGGGTTGTCAGCATGTCTCTGAAACTTAAAAAGAGTTAAGATGTTTTGAAATCTCTAAAGGATATGGCCATTCCATCAGCATGTTCTAACTGATTTTCTGGAAGCTGAAATGTGTATCCTCCCCACCCCCACCCCAGGCAAGGATTTCTAAAAAAAAAAAAAAAAAAGCATAGTCCCTAAGATCTGTGCTCTAGGTAAAAAGAAAAAGGTATATACTCACTGACGCCTTTTCTTAAACCACCACATTGTTGGAATTATTGTTTTTATTACTTGTTCTTGTTTGAAATGTCAACAGTGTCTGAATAGATGTGAATATTATGATCATATGCACATGCACAGCCATTATTTCATATAATGGTATTGTTAAACCAATCAAGGAAAAGGGGGGAAATCAAATACAACTCTGAAAAAAAATTAGTGACAACAAGTAAATTTTGAGCATGAATTTTATATTTGCATGCATGAAATCTTTCTTGAACTATTTTTCTTTAAAATGATTCATTTTTGTATGATTTAAAGCAAATTCCATCTATCAATGAATAAGCATTTATTTTGTATCTACAAAAGTAAAAGACTTCCAGTTCTCATAGAGATTGTATTCTATATGAGGATAAAACGTGCATATATAGAGACACATGCAAATCAATTTCACACTAGGCATAGGTTAATTTGAGTGGGGAATATTGTATAGAGATCAGGAAAGGTCTCATGCCATGCTGAAGGTCAAGTGAACAAATCAGATCTACAAGCATTTAATTACTGCCTGCCTAGGGGGCAGTTAGATGGCGCAGTGGATAGAGCCCAGGAAGACTTTGCTTCATGAGTTCAAATCTGACCTCTTACACGTACTAGCTGAGTGACCCTGGGCAAGTCATTTAACCCTGTTTGCCTCAGTTTCTCATCTATAAAATGAGCTGGAGAAGTAAATGACAAACAACTCTAGCATCTTTCCAAGAAAACCCTAAAATGGGGTTATGAAGAGTTGGACATGACTGAAATGGCTCAACAATAAAAACACATGTTAGGCAATTGTCCTGAGTGCTGGGAATGAAAATACAAGCAAAAAGAAAGAGCCCTTGCTCTTAAGGAGCTTAAACTCTAATGAGGAAAGTCAGTATATAAAAGGAAGCTGAAAAGGGGAGGGATACCCATACAGGGAAATGGTAGAGAAAATCAGGGGAGACAGGCATAGAAAGGAATGAAGATATAGGTGACCTGGGTTCTTTCTTCAGAAAATGAGGTGCTGGGAGCAACCAGACAGTAAAAGCAAAAGGCTGCAGGTGTGGAGATGGTCCATGACCTGGTCCTTGAAGAAAACCAAAGATTCTAAGAGACATGAGGAGGGAGTCATTCCAGTCATGGGAAACAAACATTGCAAAGTCACAGGAAGGAGAAACAGATTTGTCAAGAAGACATGGTTTTCCATCCTTCCCCTGATCCATCCTACTTGTATTTGAGGACAAGGTGTATCTTAACCCTTCTATTCCTTCAGGTGATTACTCTGCCTCAGTGGGGATCTCAATTCAATTCTACTTTGGAACTTCTCTACCCTAATTAAATCACAGGGGTTGACAAAAATAAACTAAAAATTGCAAATCCGATGTTTCTATGATTTTGTGAATTCCAAATAAGTCAAAAATTATTATTATATTATAAATCAGAAACTGGAAGGGACTTCAGATGCCATCTAGTAGAACCCATATGTTAATAAAGTTCCTGTCTACAATTACCAAACAAGGCATATTCCATCCAGCCTTTGCCTGATGAAAAAAATCATCTTGGGGGAGAAAAATGGATTTGGTGACTTATAAAGTGGTTCCTAACTCTCACATCCTATCATTTGCATAATGCTCACTGTAATAGTTTACATTTTAATGGAGCTTTATGGTTTCCAAAGTACTTTAAAACATTACATCATTTAAGCCTCACAATGACCTTATGTGTTAGGCAGTATTGCTGTTGTTTTCATTATAATTAGCCCCATTTTACAGATGATTAAAATAAGCTTCATGGAAAGTAAATAATTTTCTGTGGTCACATGGCTCATAAGCACCAGAAGTAGAAATTTGTACTTTTTTGATGCTTAATAATGTAAAAAATAATGAGTGAATGAATGGAGATTATTCAACTGCAAACTTCCTATTCCCAGAAGTTGAAGAAATCTCTCTTAAAAGATCTTTTTTTTCTAAATTTTCCCATCTGGATGTGCACAGCTAGTACAATGAACTTAAAAATGCTTCCCTGTGGATAACTATAAAGAATATGATATTTTTCTAGCAGTTAAATTTTTTTTTCAAAGAGACTTCTTAGAGAGTATCTCATTTGAACCTTGTGACAAGCTTGTGAGGTAGAATAAGTAGTCATTAGTATTCTTATTTGTTAGAAGGAAAACCTGAGACTCAGAGATACTAAAGTCACTTTCACAGAAAGTTAATGTCCAGTATGACCAAAAAGATGGAGGACTAGTCATTTTTCTCTCACAAACTCTCAGTATTCTCCAAAATAGAAATTATTCACCAAAGAGGAAGCACATTCAGCTGTTTCCAATGTCTAGGATATCCAGATTAAAAAAAACAAACCCAGAAACTGATGCTCATTGACCCTAAGCTCACTCATCATCCCTTCCCTATGTGCAGTGAGGAGATCCACAGACAGAACATAGGCTTACATAAAAACTCAATCTTGTGCCCTCTTCTCCCTTTTTCCAATGCTATAGAAACCTGAGCATCAGGTTACAGAACTTTGTGTGGGCCATGACAGCCAGCTTAGCAACAGCCCTCAGGAGCAAAAATCTACCAAAGACTGCAACCTGGGAGCACCGGTACCTAAGTAGTGAGAGATCTAAGGAACAGAGGAACTGGGGTGGGTGACTAGGATAGTAAACCGAGTGTATGGGGAGTTGTGCAGCACTACACCAATCCTGAGGGGAAGAGGAGAGCATCTGGCTGGAGCCAGTTCTGACCACCCAAATTCACTTGGGACAGAGACCAGGGCTGATAGAGCATACAATGCCCATCATGAAAGGAAGCCGAGATGCTTTGAGATATAACCCCCAAGGAAACCACTATTAGGAGGGAATCAAAAAGTGACTGATAAGTAAAATAAAGGAAGGATAAGAGTGAAAGTACCAAAGATTTCAGGAAGAAGAAAACTCAAAAGATCTTGAGAATGAATAGGTAAATCAACAGGAAAAGACAAACAACAGAAGGGAATATGGCCTCCAGATCTAGTAAATGAGCTCAAGCGCCTATAAATAAATACTGAAAAAAAGAAAAAAAGGTGTGGGTATTTCATGAGAATGGAGGACTGTATGGAATTTGGAGAGATCATGGAACCATAGCATGCTGTTCCTTAGTGATTTAAAAGAAAAATGAGAATATCAAGCATAAAATTGATGCCCTGCACAGCAAAAATAATGAATAGAATCTGCAATGGCAAACCTCACCAAAAAGGAAAAAAAAGAGCAATAGATTGGGAATGCAAACACAGAGAACTGTAGAATAAGCTAGAAGAAAAAAAAGCAAAAAACTATCATTAAAAGAAAATATGTTCACTATAAAAGCCAAATGTAACTGATCATAAAGTCAGTGGGTATAGAGATGAACTAGGTGTACCAAAAGAACATAATAGGACAAAACAACAGACAACAACAACAAAGTCCATAACACAACAAACTCCAAACACCATAATGAAGGAAATAACAGAAAAGAGCTGCCCAGAATAGAAAAGAAAATTCCAATTCATCTACAGATCATTTACAGAAAAACAACAACAAAAATAAGGCTTCAAATTCCAAGACAAGTGGTAGTTAAATTTAACAATTCATTTCAGAAACAACATGTTCTGCAAGCCTTCAGGAGAAAGACAAAATACAAAGGCAAGACTATTTCACACCCACTTGAAAAAAGGAGGAATGGAATAATGCATTACAAAGAGCAATCAGTGGAGCTCAGGATACAGCCCAGGGAGACTGTTAGGCAAATCTAAGCTTAACCATACAGAAGGAGAGATGGGCATTTAATAATAAAAAAAAGAGTTTGGAACATTTTTAGAAAGAAAAGCAGAGCTTAAGATATTATTTACCTTTCAGACCACCTGGATAGCAGAAATGCCAAAAGGATGAATAAATGCAGCAGGCAGGAACAGTAAAAGCAAAAGAGTGACAGCAGAGGCCAGTAAGAGATATCTTTTTAAAAGTACACAAAGAGGCAAGGGTGAAGATGTGGATGGGATGAGGTCAGGGTATGTTTGGGGGGATATTATTGACAGAACCTGACAATATCCTGCCTGCAGGTGAATACTTACTTCTCTTTTAGGACTACATTACAACATGGCATTGCAGTGTATACATGTTACAATAGAGAAAATAAAAATGGTGGAGTAGGGGAGTAGAGAGGAATGGGTGAAGCATTGGGGTCAAATCAAGGGCTAGCAGTGAGGGGAAACTGGCCTTTCTGGTATAAGAAAGAGAAAATCCTTGGATGGCCGGGCAGTGCTAGGTGGCAAAGTGGATAGAGTCCCAGACCTGGAGTCAGGAAGATCCAAGTTTAAATCTGGCCTCATACACTTCCTAGCTGTGTGACACTTGGCAAGCACTTAAACTCATCTGTAAAATGAGGATATTAAAGCACCTACCTTCCAGAGATTGAAGATTAAATGAGATAACAGTTATAAAGTACTTACCACAGTGTCTGGCCCATAGTAAGTGCCTTATCAATGTTAGCAGCAGCAGTGTTTGTAGTAGTCAAAGTAGTAGTATCAGCAGCAGCAGCTGTTGTCATTGTAATTGGTCTTCCTCTGGAAATGAGGTACCATGGAAAAAGGAATCCAGGGGGTGAGCCCTATAAGGCAGTAGCAGAAAGTGCCTCCTGGAGGAGAAGCCCTAGAATAGATACTTTGGAAAAGTTTATAGCAGGAAGAATATGGAAAAAAGAGAGAAACCAGATAATTGTAAGAGTCATGAATCAAGGAATGAGGGTTTCAAGTAAACAAAAAGAGACATTAGTAATAAAGAGAATGGGAGAAATCCTTTCTGGAAATATCTATATGAGTTAATGTGGACTGAAGTAAGTAGAGCCAAAAAACGAAATGCAAAGCAACTATAATATATTAGATGGAAAGAACAAAGACACTAAAACATCAAAAGTAAATGTAACAGAATTATAAAGATCAAGAAGTACCCAAAGGGAAATGAGAAGATACCCCCAATGTGCCCTTTTGTGGAGGAGGGAAGTTCAATAGATATTACATGTTGCATACATTTTCAGACTTTTTTCATTCTATTGATCAGCTGTGCTAACTTCCCCCCTCCTTCTTCCTTCCCCCAAAATATTATTTATCATTTGGAATGGATCTCTGGGGGGGGAGGGGGAGGTGATACATGAGATACAATGGTGATGTAAGAAACAGAAAATATTAATAAAGCTTATTTAGAAAAAAAGAACATTAATGGACTCAATTACCCAAGAATCAAAGCTTCCTGTTCTTAGCTTGAATAAACCCTTTTAACTATGCCAAGCTCAATCCTTTATAATGTGTGGCATCTCCCTGCTGACCCCACCACTCCATGTGCATGAATTACTGCAGTCTCCTTCTTGTCTGATTATGTAAGAAATGCTTGCTGAATTGAATTTGTTGATTTTTCTTCCTGAAAAGTGAATGGGTTTCTAGATGTGTTCTTCATATCTTTATGGATTTGAGAATGTATACAGATGTAATATATAGGAGTGTAGAATTATAACAGGAAGATTTTCAGTAATTGTCTAATCTAACTGGGTAATTTTACAGATAAGAAAACTGAGCCCCAAAAAGTTAAGTCTTTTTTTCTTTTTCAAGGTCACCCAGGTAGTAATGAGTAGAACCAGAATTTGAACTCAGGGCCTATGCCTCCAAATTTTTAAGTGCCTTTTCCACTATAACACATATTCCAGTTCATATATGAATGCAGTATTAAGGGGAAAATGGATCGTTCTTTGTGTGATAAATGATCTCTTAAAAGAAAGATGAGCACTTATGCATTTAATTTATTTAAGCAAAATCAATTGCTAGGATTTATAATATTTGTGAGGTATGTGTTTAGTCATTTTCAGCTGTGTCTGATTGACCACATTTAGGGGTTTTCTTGGTGAAGATACTGAAATGGCTCTCTATTTCCTTCTCTAGCTAATTTTACAGATGAGAAACTGAGGCAGATAGGCTTAAGTGACTTGCCCAGGATCACATAGCTAGTAAGTGTTTGGAACTGGATTTGAACTCAAGACCTCTGCATTCCAGGGCCCACACTCTATTCACTGCCCCACTGGCTGACCCACTGTGAGGTAAGTGCTGACATTATCCCCATTTTATAGATATGAGTAAACCAAGACTGAAAAAGATTAAATGACTTGCCTGCTGTTAAGAATATTTGGCGCAGGATTTAAACTCATATCTTCTTGATTACAAGTCCAGCAATTTACCCACTACGCTACTTAGTTGCCTCTCAGACAAAAATACATTCTATTGAATCCATGTCAGTTCAGCTCACCAAATACTTATTAAATCTTTTGTGAGCACAGTATGATGACAGACCCTACCCGAGACAAAAGTTGGATCACAGAATGTTAGAACAAGAGATACTTAGGGGCAGAAACAGTAAGATTTTCATCTTTCTCTCAGTTTCTGCAAGGTATATAATTCCTGGCAGTCAGTTGATTGGCTCTTGCATTGTATAATTGAAGGAACAGAAGGGTAGGGAAAGGATCTAATTTGCAGAGCGTATCATATAAGACAAGGTCCTATGTATGAAGGAGTTCCAGAGCTCATGGACATCATTATAAACTATTATCTCTCCAGTGGACATCTTTTGTAAGAGAGTACAGAGCTATACTCACATACCTTATTGGCAGAATAAGCAAGAATTTTTAATTAGCAACTTCTCATGCCATTGTTTAGTTTAGTTTGATGGGGTGGGGGGGGGTGGGTTCAGAGTTCCCCTTCCCTGGTTTCTAAGCTTTGAATTTAATTTTTCTTTGGTAAATTCTAATACCAATGATTCAGTGGCCCAGAGTAAGAATTCTTGGGAGTTAGGGCTCATGTTTGTTATTCTAAAATTCACAGGAGATTTAGGGAGTTACGTGTCTAATCTGCATTGGCCAGGTGTTCCAGCTTAGATGGACTCATGACAAGCCTGTTGTCTAGACACACTGCCAACTTGGGAATATCCTACTGGAGGTTCTTCATGGTGCTCTAGAATATGATGCAAACAGAAGAATACATGGAGGATAATAGACTCTGCTGGTAATTCTTTCACAAGCATTAGCCATAGCATCTCATAACAGTCTTTTCCCAGGAATACCTGCAATTGACATACACAGCTTAGGGTGAAGTTACTGAACATCCCTGTTAACTTGGCAAAAGTAGTAAATCCTAGATGGCCGTGTGTCTAGCTCGAAATCTTCCCTTGGAGTCCATTAATATAATGCCCCCCATCCTGATGTGCTCAACATTTGTAGCAAATGGGGCTGGAAGATCTGTATGTTCCAAGAATTCCATGGACTTTAAGAAAAAAAAGTGACCATTTACATGTGAGACTGCTCACTTCCTTAGGAGCAATAAACAATCAGTCATTAATAACATGGACGTGTAACATTTTTCCAAAATTTTACTATAATTTATCTTATCTGTACAGATGTACTTTAAATACATTATAATAACAAGCAGATATTATAAACTCACCTAGAAATAATACTACTATTTGTTTTGACTTAGAGATTTTTAAAAAATATCTCTCATCATCTGATTCAGCTTAGTTCTCTGAGGTATTCTTAAATTCTGTTCCTCCTATTAAGCACCTGTTACTGATCCAGGTACTGAGCTAGGTTCAGTGACTTAAAAAGGAAAGAAAGAAGGTAAGAAAGGATAGAGAAAGGAAGGAAGCAAGAAAAGGAGGAAAGAAAGAAAAAAGGAAGGAAAGTAGCAAGGAAATGAAGGAGAGAGAGAAGGAAGGAAAGAATGAAGGGAGGGAGGGAGAAGGGGAAAGAGAGACCCTGTCACTACAAGGAACTGAAATTCTTTTGAGGGAAATAACATTTTAACCTATAAGTGGCATATATATTCTATATATACACATGCACACTCATATATGTGTATACATGGATATATGTATATTTCTGCCTATGTATACGTGTATACATATATTAAATTCAAGCTTATTTGTAGACTAAAGCACTATGAGTTGAAGAATTAGGAAAGAAAGCTCCCATGTAGGGATTGACATGAATGACATGAATTTCAAGAAGGAGCAACCTGTAAGCATGGAGAGTCATCCAATGCAAAGGTGTTGAGAAAAGAGATGAACATCTGAAATGTCTTATGCAAGGCACAGCAATTTTATCCATTTGGTTGGAGCATAAGAGAAATAAGGGAGACAAATGAGGAAAGAAGCTGTAGCTGAATGAAGAAGGGCTTTCATGGCCAAATAGAGGAGTTTGTATTTGATGCTGGAGGCCCCAGGAAGGCACAGAAGCAGTTTGAGCAGGAAAATGGTGTGGCCATAGCTGTACTTTAGGAATAGTATTGTCAATTTTGTGGATGGAATTCATGGGAGAAGGGGAGGAACTCAATGCAAGCAGACCTTTTAGGCTGAAGAAAGGCATGAACTAGGTTTGTGGTTATGGTGGGAGAGGAGAGGATGAAAGGGAGAGAAAATGGGGAGGTAGACTTGCTAAGACTTGGCAACTGATGACAGAAGGGATGAGAATAACTAAGGTTGTGAATCTTGGTGAGTGGTGGGATCTTTGACTGAAATAGGAGAGTAAGGAAGGAGGTATGAGTTAGATTAGCAGATCATCTAGTAAAACCCCAAGCTCAGAAAGATGGGTTTGGCCACCTCTCACAGAGTGACTTGACCAAGGTCAAGTAGTGTTGCCAGGCCATGAGCTTTGGTCCTTTGATATAATATATCCAGCTGTTTTCCCACTCACAGCATGCCACTTCTTAGACAGACTTCATCAGTTTAGTTTTAGACAAATGATGTAACTTTAGATTTCCTAACCTAATGTAATTCCCATTTGTATACATTTCACAAGGGTTGGTTTTATTTAATAATAAAAAGTCACATACAATTAGCATTTTTCTTAGTCAGAATGAGTTTGTTGTTACTTAAAATAACTCTGACTCAAGTCTATTAAAAAAAAAAAAACTCTAGACATGGAGTCTGCAGACTGGAGTTCTAGGATTGCCTTGGCCACTGATTTGTTGTGAAACCTTGGATAAAAGATAAGTCACTTACCTTCTCCAGGTCTCAGTTTTCTCATCTGGAGGAATGGAAATAATAGTATATGTCCTGTCTAACTTAGGGGACTATAGAGGCTTAAATGAGATGATGCATAGTGCCTGGAACATAGTAGGTACTTAAGAAATATTGATTGAATCGATGACCACACTTAAAATTCTTCTAGATGTGAGGGATGGTCTACAAAATGCAATTTGCATCAAAGCTCTCACAAAATGCTCAGCAAATTGCCTTGAGATTTCTTTACCTAATCTGAGGTTTTCTTCTTATGACCCCATCAGTATTCTGCCACCTTGACATGGATAAATTATATTTCAATAGCATCCACTTCCTTGAGTTGATCACAAGCATGCATAAAGTTAAAATCCAGCATGTAGGTTGATGGGATTATCCATGCAAGTTTGCATGGGCCCACAGGCTTGAAGAAGTCAGGCTAAGAGGCAAAGCAGTTGAATAAAAATAAAAAACACCCCATTCCTCCTCCCATTGCCATCAATGTCTTTCTTTAGGATTCAGAGCCTCTCTGCCATCAAATAAATTATCACTTTGACTCAAGGAAGAAAGTATAAGAAGCCACTGGGAAGTTGGAGAGGTTATAAATTCTTTGAATCTTTCTCTAGGACTGAATTCCGTATCCATCCTTAATTTCCCTCAGTAGCTCAGGGACTTTTTATGCCACCAACAAATATTTACTGAGTGATACGGTTTCATATAAGTAAGCTTGGCTTAGAGTTATGGAAGTTTACCATCTACAGAGAAGATATAGGCTGAGGACCACAAATGGAGGCAAAGGATAGCCTATATTGTTAGGTAGGAGCGCAAATACTGGAAAACATCTGGCCTGTGAATGTACTAGAGAAGCAATTCTTCCCCTTCCTTTATGGTAAATTTCAGTAGTTGAACTAGATGGAAGCTCACATCTGGTTTCAATAAATCTAAGTGGTAGAATGGAATGGAGTCATTGATGAATTTCCAGAGGCTCTCTCAGTCTGAAAGTTAAGATGGGTCTTGGTGGTATTCAGTCATTCTCCAAAGCCAAGAAGGGTTGTTTTATCTGCATAGCACAATGTTTTAATTTGCAAACAATATGCCTCTAGGAATATCTTTCCTTTTTCTTTTTCTTTTTTTCTTCTGCTCCCTTTGAAATAATGAGAGATCCTTGGCATGGGTCCCCATTTCTTCTCAGAGGCCCAATTGATGTTGGCCCCATTCCTTCCAAAACAAACTTTCCATCCACCTCTATGACAATTTTGCCTTGGAATTCCATATCGACACCTCCTTTTTCTCAACTACCAAAATGTAGCTGAATCCTGTTTGTCGTTCCAGTAGCTAGAGTACCTTTGCTTGGTTTTCTCATTAAGAAGTGCAATATTTTCTCTAAAATTTTCATATTAATCATGTCACAGTGCAAGAAATCTACAAACAATCTTAACTCTACTCTTGTTTAGAACAGCCTGACTTTGAACCAGAACCTCTCTGGAATTCTTGCTGTTAGGGGAAAATGTATCAAAAAGATAGTAATTTAGCACCATGCACTTTATAATTAGCTTAATCGTTGTCAGCATGTAGCTATAAACCAAATACCAATTAGTCTTATTTGTATAACCATAGTGCTTTTCTAGTTGTCTTTGAGTTGAAGTTTCTTATTTGAGTAACTTAGAGGCCCCAGTGCACAACGGGAAACATGGCTTTTTCATACATTTTTAAATGTGTGAATGAACTGCATATTAAGTTTGGTTATGCAAATGAGTTGAGATGATATGGTCTTATTAGCAAAAGACAGGTTTTGTAACACTTAAAAATTCAACAAATGCAGGGAAGCATTCTCTGAAATACTTCCATAGCCAGTGAATGGGGAGTGGACTTTAGGAGATTTTCTTATTGTTTAATATCGACTAGATATCCATAGCATTAATGGTTTTTTTCCCCTTTTCTGAAGAAAGTTTGACCATGGGATTACCCTATTTAATGAAGTTCAACGGCTCCATGATACTTATAGGAAAAAAAATAAATTATACAACTTGTCTTTTTCCCTTGAGGCAGTTGGTGTTAAGTGATTTGCCCAGGGTCACACAGCTATTAAAAGTGAGGCCAGAATTGAACCAAGGTCCTCCTGACTCCAGGGCTAGAACTCTATCCACTGTGCCACATAGCTGCCCCTTTATACCCTGTATTTTGAAGTCCTTCACAGACTACTTCTACAATACCTTTCAGGACTTACTGTGTATTTCTTTTCTTTATGCTTCCATGTTCCAGTCAGACAACCTTCTTTGCTATTTATTCCCTGAACTTGGTACATCTTCCACCTCTGGGCTGTTGCCCAGGCTTTCCTCCATGCCCAGAGTAAACTCCCTTCTCACTTCTACCTCTTGTAATCTCATTTCCTTCCAGTCTAAGCTCAGGAAGGGCATGTATTTTTTTTTTTTATATAAGTTCCTAATTCTTATTACAGTGCTTTATCTTTAATAGGCTCTTAATACATGTTTGTTGCATCCTACTAGATATAATAACATGTCAATTGACAAGTATCTATATGATCACTTGAAAAGGGTAAGCATTGCCTACTAAGGTGATCAGGAAGGGCTTTGTATAGAATACAGCAAATAAGTTTAGATCAAAGAACCTGTGCTGGCAGCCCTTCTGTGTGTTGGTATTTTTGGTCTTATACCTCCACAACATCTATACGTACCATTAATGATACAAGGTCCAAGCAAAAACTACCCCTTACAGAAAACATCTACTGATTCCCTTTAATTCTAGTGTTTTCCTTGCATTGATAATTTCCTGTTTACCCTGTATACAGCTCGTTGTATATAGTCATTTGTGTATTGTCTCCCCCATCAGACTCTGAGGTCCTTGAGAGCATGAACTGTCATTTGCCTTTCTTTGTATCTCTAGCCATTAACAGAGTACTTTTGGGGCGGCTAGGTGGCGCAGTGAATAGAGCGCCGGCCCTGGAATCAGAAGGACCTGAGTTCGGAGCCAGCCTCCGACACTTAATCCATACAAACAAAAACCTAGCCGTGTAACCTTGGGCAAGTTACTTAACCCCAATTGCCCTAAAGGGGCGGCTAGGTGGCGCAGTGAGTAAGAGTGCCGGCCTCGGAGTTTGGATGACCTGAGATCAGATCCGGCCTCAGAAAATGAGCACCCATGCATAAATAATGACTAGCCGTGTAACCTTGAGCAAGTTACTTAACCCCAATTGCTTTAAAAAAAAAAAAAAAAAACAGAGTACTTTTTTAACAGAGTACTTGGCATATATTAGGTGTGTAAAAAATATTTATTGGAGAGGCAGAGCCAAGATGGCAGAGAAAAGGCAGGGATTCCACTGAGCTCTCCCAAATTTCCCTCTAAACAACTTTAAATAATGTCTCAAAATGAATTCTAGAGAGGCAGAACCCATAAAAGGATGGGATGAAAATATTTCCCAGCCCAAGACAACATAGAAGGTTGGCAGAAAAGGTCTGTTGCATTGGGGTGATGCTCAGTCCAGTGTAGTCTGTACCAATACAGGCCTTGCCCAACAAACTAGCAACAGCTTGGGATGGTGTGGGGGGCTAAGTATAAGAAGACAGCAACAGCTTTTGGAGGACTCAGCCCACAGATGATAAAGGGTTAGATAACTGGTCAGAATGAGATTACAGTGGTACCCCTGCTGGCACTGGGTACAGGATTCTGTTGCATTGCCCATATGCAGATCTGGGTAGTAGTCCTGGGTGAGGAAGGACACTAGCACACTAGAGCTTGTAGCTGCATGGTTAGCAAAGACCCTGGTCACATTTCTAGGGTGGAAAAGTATGCTTGAGGTTGCTCACAGATCAGATCACAGTCCAGGAGAGCATTAACCACATCTCTCCTTTGATATTACCACCTTGAAAAACCGAAAACTCATAGACCCCCCCCAAAATAGGTCTGAAAATAGCTACCAAAAATCCCCCCCCAAAACCTGAAGCTTTAGTCAGTGCCCCCTCTACACCCAGAGCAGAACCAAACTCTAAAACAAAGTTAAAATTCAAGAAATAGGCCAGAAAAGTGAAGAAACAGCAGAACAAGTATGTAAGCATTAAGAAGTTACTATGGTGACAGGGAAGATCAAAACACAAATTCAGAAGAAGACAACAAAGTCAAAACTGCTACATACAAAGCCTCAAAGAAAAAAAATGTGTGAATTGGTTTCAGACCCAAAAATAATTCCTGTAAGAACTCAAAAAGGATTTTTAAAAATCTAATAAGAAAAGTTGGGGGAAAACTGGGGAAAGAAATGAGAGTGATGCAAAAAAAATCATGAGAAAAGAGTCAATAATTTAGTAAAGGACTCACGAAAAAATGCTAAAGAAAATAATGCCTTAAAAACATAGTAGCCCAAATGGTGAAAGAGGCACAAAAATTAACCAAAGAGAACTACTTAAAAAACAAAATTGGCCAAATGGCAAAGAGGTACAAAAGTTCATTGAAACATATAATTCCTTAAAAATTAGAATTGGACAAGTGGAAACTAATGATTCCATGAGACATTACAAACAACAATCAAACAAAATAAAAAGAATAAAAAGAAAGTAGAAAACATGCAATATCGGGGGGAGCCAGGATGGCGGAGTAGAAACAGCTCATCCAAGCCACTCTGCCCCCACATTCCCCCCAAACGATGTAAAAGGGGACTCTGAACAACTTCTGGAGCCCCAGCACACACAGAACGACACAGAGAAGCTAAACTCCTGCTGAGGACAGCCCAGCAGCCCTGCAGGAAGGACCAGCGCAGTGGTCTGGGACCTGGCAGCTTGCAGCGTGCAGAGTGCAGGAGCCGAGCCGAGCCCAGGTCCGCATGAGCCGAGGTTTTAGCCCCAGGGCAGCAGGGCCAGCAGCCAGCTGGAGGAACCCCAGAACACCAGGAGCTGTGGAGACTCCAGAATTATCAACATAGACTTGCCTGGGACAAAGTAAGAGGTTAGTGTCCTATGGACTTTGGGACTGGTATTAGGGAATGCGTCAGCTCCCTCCCCTGGGGGCTAGAAGCCGCTGAGGACAAATGCCATTTTGTAGTTTTCAGAGGCAGCTCCCGCTCCCAGCCTGCAAATTTGTAGGGAGATCCAGCGATCAGTCTTGGGGGTAATCGCTCTTGCTTTAACCTCCCTGGATCTGGATTGTGATCTAGGGTGGAAGTTGTGGGTGGGTTTACAGCTTGCCAGAAACTGAAGTTGCCCCCCACACGTTCGGGACGAAAATTCCTCTAGCTGGCCTTAAAGCCATAGTGTGGCAACAAGCCCAAAAGTCAAGCAATTAAGTGGCAACATGCCAAGGCAAAGGAAACAGAAAAATGCAACCCTAGACTCCTATTTTGGGGGCATAGAGCAGGAAAATGACTGTGAGGTCAGAAGTCCTGCTCCAAAAGCCCCAGGGGAAAACATGAGCAGGTTGCAGGCCATAGAGGACCTTATGAAGGACTTTAAAAATCAAATAAGAGAAGTGGAGGAAAAATTGGAAAGAGAAATGAGAAGGATGCAGGAAAAGTATGAAATGAGGGTCAACAGCCTGACTGAGGAAAACAACACCTTAAAAAATAGACTAACTCAAATGGCAAAGGAGGCCCAAAAGGGCAATGAGGAGAAGAATGCCTTAAAAAGTCGAATTTGCCAGATGGAAAAGAATCTCAAAAGTTCACTGAGGAGATTCATTCCTTCAGAGTTAGACTGGAGCAAATGGAAGCTAATGACTTTATGAGAAATCAAGATGCTGTTAAGCAGATCCAAACAAATGAAAGATTAGAAGGCAATGTGAAATATCTCATGGGAAACCACTGACCTGGAAAATAGATCCAGGAGAGACAATTTAAAAATTATTGGACTACCTGAAAGCCATGATCAAGGAAAGAACCTAGAAATCACCCTTCAAGAAATTCTCAAGGAAAACTGCCCTGATGTTTTAGATCCAGAGGGCAAAATAGAGGTTGAAAGAATCCACCGATCACCTCCTGAAAAAGACCCCAAAAAGAAAACTCCCAGGAATATTATAGCCAGGTTCCAGAATCCCCAGATCAAGGAGAAAATACTACAAGCGGCCAGGAAGAAACAATTTCAATATTGTGGAAACACAATCAGAATGGCCCCAGGACCTGCAGCTTCTACACTGAGGGATCGAAGGGCATGGAATATGATATTCCAGAGGGCAAAAGAACTGGGAATGAACCCAAGGGTCACCTACCCAGCAAAACTGAGTATTTGTTTCAGGGGAAAATATGGTCATTCAGTGGAATAGAGGACTTTCAAGCATTCTTGAGGAAAAAACCAGAATTGAATAGAAAATTTGACATCCAGACACAAGAAGGAAGAGATGCCTGAGAAGGTAATCAGGGAAAAGAAATCAAAAGGAACTTATCAAAGTTGAACTATTTACATTCCTATATGGAAAAGCAATAACTGTGACTGATGATATCTTTCTCACTATGAAAATAATGGAAGAAGGGTGTGTGGTCATATGAATACATATGTGAATGTGTGTGTGTATATGGTTACAGTTATATATGGATAGAGGGCATAGGTTGAATTTGTTGGGAAGGGAGAATACTCAAGGGATGAAATTATGAGGTGAGAGAGGAAAGTGTCAAGAGGAGATGGGGAGAGACAGGGTAGTGTAAACTATCCCATGCAGAAGAAGCAAGGGGAAGTGGTTGCAAGAGAGGGGGAGAATAAGGAAGGCTAAAAAGGCAAAACCACATTCAAACTGAATTTGGTTCAGGGAGAAAATGACATAAATAGTAAATGGGATATCTCAACCTGCAGTAGGATAGGGGGAAGGGGGATGGGAGGAGGGATGATGGATGGGAGGGCATCCTTGGGGTGAGGGGAGGTTGGAAGTACCCACTATAAAAGAGGGACAGGATCATGTAGGGAATGGACCAGGTGGGGGTGGGATGAATGGGCGGGAATTATAAGCAGCCTTGTACAATATATCTACTATGATAATGTTTTGCATAGCCAGACATGTACAACATATACTGAATTACTTATCTCCCAAGAGGGAATGGGTGACAAGGGAGGAAGGAAATGGATCTGAAATTCGAGGTCATAACATTAAATGTTTCAAATATATATAAATACTATTATTAATACTCTTTTGCTTGTAATAGGGAGATAAGATGTGCAGGCATTGGGACACAAAGATTCACCTTCCTCTAATGGAAAAGTCGATGGGGTATGGGAGAGAGCAGATTGGAGGAAGCGATATCTTGTGGGACTACTATTCTGGGAGGTTGGGTAGGGGAATAATGGGGGGAAAATGATTGTAACTCAAAATCTGGTGGAAATGAATGATGTAAAACAGAAGTTAATAAAGCATTTGTTTAAAAAAAAAAGTAAAAAAAAAGAAAACATGCAGTATCTCAGTGGAAAAATAACTGTCCTGAAAAGCAGATTGAAAAAAAGATCATTTAAGGATTATTGGACTGCCTGAAAGCCATGATAAAAAAAATAGCCTAAACATCATGTTTCAAGAAATTATAAAGGAAAAATGCCCCAATATCTTATTTTTATTCAGAGGGTAAAATAGAAATTGAAATAATTCACTGATCACCTCCTAAAAGAGATCCCAAAATGAAAACTCCCATGTATATTATAGACAAAGTTCAGAGTTCCCAGGTCAAGGAGAAAATGTTGCAAGCAGCCAGAAAGAAACAATCCAAGTGTCATGGAGCCACAGTTAGGATAACACAAGATTTAGCAACTTCTACATTAAAATATCTGAGGGCTTGGAATATGATATTCTGGAGAGCAAAGGAACTAGGATTATAATCAAGAATTATTTAACCAGCAAAACTGAGTAGAATCCTTCAGGGGGGAAATGGACATTCAGTGAAATAGAGGACTTTAAGCATGCCTGATGAATAGACCAGAGTTGAATAGAAAATTTTACATTTAAATATAAGACTCAAGAGAAGTAAAAATAACAAGTTTCTCTGATAAAGTTTTCATTTCTCAAATATATATAGAACTGTGTCAAATTTATTTTTTTAAATGAGTCCCAGTTGATAAATGGTCAAAGGATATCAACAGTTAGTTTTCAGAAACTATAGTTATATGAAAAAATGCTCTACATCACTATTAATTAGAGAAATGAAAATTAAAATAGCCCCACACCTATCACATTGGCTAATATAACAGAAAAGGAAAATGACAAATGTTGGAGGGAATGTGGGGAAACTGAGAGGCTAATGTGCTGTTGGAATTAGGAACTGATTCAGCCATTCTGGAGAACAATTTGGAACTATGCCCAAAGGGCTATAGAAGTATGCCATACCCTTTGACCCAACCAATACCACTACTAGGTATATATCCCAAAGAGATACAAAAAAGGAAAAGGACCTATATGTACAGTAATATTTATAGCAACTCTTTTTTTGTGGTGGCAAAGAATTGGAAATTGAGGGCATGACCCATCAGTTGGGGAGTGATTGAACAAGTTGTGGTATGATTGTCATGCATGCTATTGAATCATAAGAAATGACTAGCAGGGTGCTCCCCAAAAAAACCTGGAAATGAACTGATGTAAAGTGAAGTGAGCAGAACTGGGAGAACATTGTATATAGTAACTAACAACAATATTATACTATGATCACCTGTGAATGCCTTAACTATTCTCAGAAAAACAATTATCTAAAATAATTGATGATGATAAATTCTACTCATCCTAAGAGTAAGAAATGATGGAGTCTGAATGCAGATCGAAGAATACTTTTTTTTTTACTTTTTCTTGTGTTTTTTTTTTTGTCAGTGTTTTCTTTCACAACATGACTACTATAGAAATATGTTTTGCATGACTACATGCATATAGCATATATCAAATTGCTTGTCTTCTCAGTGAGCGGGGGCAAGGTAGGGAGAGAGAGAATGTGGAACTTGGAATTTTTAAAAATGTTAAAATTGTTTTTACATACAATTGGGAAAAATAAAATATTAAATAAATATTTTTCAAAAATAAATGTTTATTGACTGACTGACTCCTACTTCTGGCCTCTGAGGCCAACAAGTACAAATCTAAATTATTCTTCCATATGCTAGTTCTTCAATTATTTGAAGATAGAGATCAAGTTCCTACTGAGTCTTCTCCTCTTTGGGCTAAATATCCCAGTGCCTTCAATTAATCTAGCTCTGGTGTTTCATCATAAAGTGACAGGTTCCCAAAGGCTATCAGCAATATCACCAACAATAATTGTCAGATTGAATTGAAATATCTGAAAGAGCACTGTACTGAAATTCAGGAACTCTGGTTTGTTTTTTCTTGTATGAGCCCTTGTGTGAACTTGAACAAAGTGGTGACCTCCCCTAACCTCACAGAGTCTTAGCGTCATCATTTGTCAAGTGGAAGTTTGGGTAATATGAACTGTAATTCCACCCCTATCATCCTCTGATTTCTTGAAGTTTTTCTATCCTTATGATCCACGAATATAGAATCCCAGGGCTATTTTTTTCCATGTTTTCTCATTTTTGCCACCCATGGTTAGAGAATAATTAGTAAAGTTGGAGGAAAAACAGTAGTGGAAGTGAGGAATTCAGCTCCAGATCCTGGGAAGTAGGCCATGAAGTAACATATGCTTTATTTTTCTCTTTTGCTTGTTCAACACATTGCTGAAAATGGCAAGAATTAATTCCTTAACTGAGATTTCTCTCTGTTCTTTTGCTGTTTCTGATATGAATGCATAACTTGAGTGTAGTTGATTAGATGGAAAGGCTGTAGGGTTTGGGCTTAATCCAGTAGCCTAGGAGGATAGTATTCATTTAGCAGCATCCAGGGCCTGCTTCCTTGTCATTCTGCTCTGAAGCAAAGACATGGCGATTCATGATCTTGGGCAAAAATCTGTTTGTTGCCAATATATGCATGGTGGTTGGATAATAACTCTTTCCTGCTTTTGTGGAAATCCAGGGAATTCAGTTTCTTATTTAGATTATAATATCTCTGAGATCAGGTGTTGAATATGGAGAATAGGTATTTTGGGCAAATTTCCCAAACTTCTGTAAAAGTCCAGCAAGGGTGGACTGTATAATCAGCTGCTGCAAAAAGACCCAGTCACCTTCAATAATAGTCTAGCCCTATACTCTGTCCATCAGCAATATTACAATGATTAGGGCATCTTTTAATATACTTTAGGAGAGTGAGGGAGAAGGGGGCCTAGTAATATGGTTACCAAAAAATGAAGAAAGAAAAGAACAAGAGGTTATTGAAGAATGTTTTTTAATGAGCAGAAGGAAGACTAGAAGTATACATAGAGAAGCTGTGCAGCTTTGAAATTCATTGTGTACTGAAAAGAAAATGCAAGTTATCCTCATGAAAGAGGCAGTGTTTTTCCCTTCCCTTCAGTCTTTTTCTATTTTACCTTGTATATATGTATGTATATATATACACACATTTTAATTGCTTTTTTAATTCAAAGTTTTTAAACAATTAATAAGTTTTCATAGAATCACAACTCAAATTTCCCCTAAATGATAAAAATAATACGTGCATATAGAAATATACATATATTTACATGTAATGTAGGCATACATGTGTATATGTATATACATATATATGTGCACATGGTACTCTGTGATTTCATAATGCTTTTTCAAACATTATCTTACTATGTATCCTCTGAAGTTATCTTAGCCAGTATTATTATCCCCATCTTAGAGATAGGGCAACTGAGGCTCTGGGAATGAAATTGACTATGAATGATGTCAGATTCATGCCTAGAACTTAGATATTCTGACCTGGCTTCTCAGGATACAGGAGGATTCAGATCTGGAATGGAACATGAAGACTTTTATATAATCCCGTCATTTTAAAAATTAAGAAACTGAGGCCCGGAGAGGCTAAATGTGTTACCAAGGGTTCCCTGAATACTAAGTGGAAGAGCTGAAATTTGAATATAGGACATTTTTGCTCTAAATCCAGTGTATACCATATTTTATTCTCACCTGACTCCGTTTTGCTTCTAAATATTAGGGAATGATAGTAGTGCCCTCCATTCAAAGGAGTAACACTTTAAGAAGATTAAAAGGGACATGTCAGTCATACATCTTTTTCTCTATGAAGATTAGATTGGATCTGGTGTTTTGCTATATGGACCCTGTACAGAATTAGGATGGCATAGCTGTCTCCTGAAAAAAAAATCATAACTTGTGCTTGTAAGATGATAGAACAGATGAATTAATGCTCAAAACTTTGGAACTTTGGGGGGGCGGAGCCAAGATGGCGGAGTAGAAACAGCTCTTCCAAGCCTCTCTGCCCCCAGATTCTCCACAAACTATGTAAAAAAGGACTCTGAACAACTTCTGGAGCCCCAGCACCCACAGAACGACACAGAGAAGCTAACCTCCCGCTGAGGACAGCCCAGCACCCTGCAGGAAGGACCAGCGCAGTGGTCTGGGAGCCGGCAGCGCGCAGAGCACAGGGGGAGCCGAGCCGAGCCGAGGTCCACGTGAGCCGAGGTTTTAGCCCCAGGGCGGCAGGGCCAGCAGCCGGCTGGAGGAACCCCAGAACACCAGGAGCTGTGGAGACTCCAGAATTATCAACATAGACTTGCCTAGGACAAAGTAAGAGGTTAGTGTCCTATGGACTTTGGGACCTGTATTTGGGGAATGCGTCAGCTCCCTCCCCTGGGGGCTAGAAGCCGCTGAGGAGACACGCCATTTTGTAGTTTTCATAGGCATTTCTGGCTCCCAGCCTACAAATCGTGGGGAGATCCAGCGATCAGTCTTGGGGGGTAATCGCTCTTGCTTTAACCTCCCTGGATCTGGATTGTGATCTAGGGTGGAAGTTGTGGGTGGGTTTACAGCTTGCCAGAAACGGAAGTTGCCCCCCACACGTTCGGGACGAAAATTCCTCTATCTGGCCTCAAAGCCATAGTGTGGCAACAAGCCCAAAAGTCAAGCAATTAAGTGGCAACATGCCAAGGCAAAGGAAACAGAAAAATGCAACCCTAGACTCCTATTTTGGGGGCATAGAGCGGGAAAAGGACTGTGAGGTCAGAAGTCCTGCTCCAAAAGCCCCAGGGGAAAACATGAGCGGGTTGCAGGCCATAGAGGACCTTAAGAAGGACTTTAAAAATCAAATAAGAGAAGTGGAGGAAAAATTAGAAAGAGAAATGAGAAGGATGCAGGAAAAGTATGAAATGAGGGTCAACAGCCTGACTGAGGAAAAACAACACCTTAAAAAATAGACTAACTCAAATGGCAAAGGAGGCCCAAAGGGGCAATGAGGAGAAGAATGCCTTAAAAAGTCGAATTTGCCAGATGGAAAAAGAATCTCAAAAGTTCACTGAGGAGATTCATTCCTTCAGAGCTAGACTGGAGCAAATGGAAGCTAGTGACTTTATGAGAAATCAAGATGCTGTTAAGCAGATCCAAACAAACTAAAGATTAGAAGGCAATGTGAAATATCTCATGGGAAAAACCACTGACCTGGAAAATAGATCCAGGAGAGACAATTTAAAAATTATTGGACTACCTGAAAGCCATGATCAAAGAAAGAACCTAGAAATCACCCTTCAAGAAATTCTCAAGGAAAACTGCCCTGATGTTTTAGATCCAGAGGGCAAAATAGAGGTTGAAAGAATCCACAGATCACCTCCTGAAAAAGATCCCAAAAAGAAAACTCCCAGGAATATTATAGCCAGGTTCCAGAATCCCCAGATCAAGGAGAAAATACTACAAGCAGCCAGGAAGAAACAATTTCAATATTGTGGAAACACAATCAGAATAGCCCAGGACCTGGCAGCTTCTACACTGAGGGATCGAAGGGCATGGAATATGATATTCCAGAGGGCAAAAGAACTGGGAATGAACCCAAGGGTCACCTACCCAGCAAAACTGAGTATTTTGTTTCAGGGGAAAATATGGTCATTCAGTGGAATAGAGGACTTTCAAGCATTCTTGAGGAAAAAACCAGAGTTGAATAGAAAATTTGACATCCAGACACAAGAAGGAAGAGATGCCTGAGAAGGTAATCAGGGAAAAGAAATCAAAAGGAACTTATCAAAGTTGAACTATTTACATTCCTATATGGAAAAGCAATAACTGTGACTGATGATATCTTTCTCACTATGAAAATAATGGAAGAAGGTGTGGTCATATGAATACATATGTGAATGTGTGTGTGTATGGTTACAGTTATATATGGATAGAGGGCATAAGTTGAATTTGTTGGGAAGGGAGAATACTCAAGGGATGAAATTATGAGGTGAGAGAGGAAAGTGGCAAGAGGAGATGGGGAGAGACAGGGTAGGGTAAACTATCCCATGTAGAAGAAGCAAGGGGAAGTGGTTGCAAAGGAGGGGGAGAATAAGGAAGGCTAAAAAGGCAAAACCACATTCACATTGAATTTGGTTCAGGAAGAAAATGACATACATACTAAATGGGATATCTCAACCTGCAGCAGGATAGGGGGAAGGGGGATGAGAGGAGGGATGATGTATGGGAGGGCATCCTTGGGGTGAGGGGAGGTTGGAAGTACCCACTATAGAAGAGGGACAGGATCATGTAGGGAATGGACCAGGTGGGGGGTGGGATGAGTGGGAGGGAATTATAAGCAGCCTTGTACAATATATCTACCATGATAATGTTTTGCATAGCTAGACATGTACAACATATACTGAATTACTTATATCCCAAGAAGGAATGGGTGACAAGGGAGGAAGGAAATGGATCTGAAATTCGAGGTCGTAACATTAAATGTTTCAAATATATATATAAATACTATTATTAATACTCTTTTGCCTATAATTGGGAGATAAGATGTGCAGGCATTGGGACACAAAGATTCATCTTCCTCTAATGGAAAAGTCGATGGGGGTATGGGAGAAGGTATGGGAGAGAGCAGATTGGAGGAAGCGATATCTTGTGGGACTGCTATTCTGGGAGGTTGGGTAGGGGAATAATGGGGGGAAAATGATTGTAACTCAAAATCTGGCAGAAATGAATGATGTAAAACAGAAGTTAATAAAGTATTTGTTTAAAAAAGAAAAAAAACTTAGGAACTTTGGCAGAATTTACTACTTAATAGCAAAGAAAGGATAGTTGACAGAAAGCTGTCCTTAGATTAAGGATCCTTAGATCTAAGATTCCTTCTGTCAAGGAAAGTGTTGTTGTTTTTTTTTTTTTAATTAGCCTTTCTTTTCTTGGTCTTAGGGTCATGAGACTTGTGTTCAAGTCCAGCTCTTCAACTTACTACCTGTATGAGTTTGGTTTATTTTCTTCATCCCTTTGACCTCACTTTCTTCATTATTTAAAGTGTCCCATTATAAGACATTAAACACAATTTTAAATGAGATATTACTCTTTCCTAGTTCTCTTTCCATAACCCCATATTTGCCTCCTGAAATATTTTGGCCAGAAACATGCTTTTTTTTCCAAAACCTGCGCAAAGTCACAAGTTTGCAGGTTTGTGAGAATGTGACTGAAGGAAGTTTTGACTGTGTCGGAAAATAGAAAAGATTTCCTGTAAATGTCCCAAATTTATACAATTAAGAGAGAAAAACTAGAGTTGTCCCATGATTTCATTGATGTAGGTAAATTCTGGAGGAGGAATTTTCTGTTCCCATTGCAGGTTGCCATTTCCTCTGGAAGCCAAAGTCTTAGAGAGTTGCCTAGAGGACTGAGAAGTCGTATGATTTGCCCTGGTCCGTATATCCAGTTTGTGTCAGACTTAAGACTTGGACCCAGGTCTTCCTCAATCTAAGGTGACCTCTCTGTCAGTTATCCTTTCTTTTCTGTTGAATGGCAAATTCCAAAGCTCTGAACAATGATTTACCTGTTGTGTCATCTTGCTAGCTCAACTCATGATTTTTTCTTCTGGTTCTGTACAGGGTCCATGTAGCAAAGTGCAAGAGAAAGGGCTCAATCCATATGGAGAAAATGTGCTTGATTAGCATATACCTCCTAATCTTTTAAAAATGATGCTTTTTTCGGGGCGGCTAGGTGGCGCAGTGAGTAGAGCACCAGCCCTGGAGTCAGAAGGACCTGAGTTCGGATCTGACCTCAGACACTCAGCACACACCCAAACAAAACCCTAGTCGTGTGACCTTGGGCAAGTTACTTAACCCCAATTGCCCTCCAAAAAGCAAAAAAAAAAAAAAAATTATGCTTTTTCCAGTGAAGAGTGTCATTAACATTCTCTAAGAAGCAATGAAGGGCTCAAGGGGAAATGTTGATGTTGCTTCCATTCGAGGTTGAGAACAGCCTCTTTAGGACACAGGGAGACAAGAGCTGCTTTGTTGTGAGAGCTCCCCTTGCACAATGCCATTTGGGTTTTGTTAGTCAGTGTCTACACATAGCGTCTGTTTAGCCACTTGTGAACTAGGCACAACCGAGGACTACACAAGAGACCTTACATAGTCCCAGAATGAAGGCCCTATCCGTGAGTGATGATGTGTCAAAAGTCACAAAAAACTGCGAAAATTCTACTTTTGCAGAGAGCATCGTGTGCATGGGATGGATTTGTGTGTGAAATGTATTGAATCCAGATGAGGAAGGTATTTCAGCCTCCATTCACAGGGAGCACCCGTGAGAACGTAATATTTGACTTTGAGTCTAGGGTTATTTTGCAAACAAAATGAGAATTTCTCATATAGAAAAGGAAAGACCTAAATGGGGATAATCAAAGCACCTGGATAGGCCAGACCTCTCCAATTCCTACTACCGCTTTAAACAAATGTGTTGTGTGTGTCTGTGTTTTGTATAAAAAGAAAGGACCTAAGGGCAAATATTTGGCGATTATTCCCGGAATTAACTTTTTAAAAATAGTGCTTTCAACTCCTAAAAGTTACCCACTGACCTTCCCCAGTGCCACTTTGTAATTTATTGGAGTGGCATTACTTCAAAGAAGTGAACAACTGCTAACTGGTTTAAGTCGTGGATCACTTAGAGAGCATCTGCTGACCGGTCATAAACTCTGTCACAGCATCACTTCACACATCCACCTTATGAGGTGTCTGTCCTGTGTAGGCTGAATCTCACACACACACACACACACACACACACACACACACACACACACACCAACACTAAAATGAGTGCTTTCTAGACCTGGATGAACAGGCCCAAAGGAAAAGGAAAGAACCAAGCAGTAGGGAACATCTTGTCTTGAAACATGCTACCTTGAAATCAACCTCAACATACCCAAACTTTGTCTGTCATGCCATCTTGACTTTGAGAAATATGGGTTGGGAGTAGGGAGAGGAAGAGTCAACCACATCAGCATTACAAGAAATAAATCCATGGGGAAAGGTGGAGGATGGAATATCTTGAAACTTTTATTATTTTTTTTTCAAGTCAAATCCATTGGGCCAATAGGGGAGTAAGTTTTGGAATAATTTTCTGCTTCTACTTCTCCCTGGAGCACACAGCTAGGAACTAGAAAAGTAGTAAAGGCAGACAGCGCCCAAACCATACAGGACTTTATGGATTAAAATCAATACTTGCATGCAACTGACTTGCACTTAGGAACTAACTAGGAGCCAGTGCAAAAACACATAGGTGATTCACATTAATAAAGAAAACCCCCTAATGGAACCATGTGAAAATTAGAACAGCAAAAAACAACAATATCCTACTTGCAAACAGCCTCTTCAGATGTGAATCCCTTTATAGCAATGGTGCGTTCATTCCCATTGAAACCCTAGAATAAATGAACAAGCCAGCCTCTCTTGTCTTTGCTTTTATTGATTCGTCGTACTGTTATTGACTCAAATGGGCTTTAGATTTTACTTTTATTTGGAAATGAATGTGGTTAGGGAATTCCAGAGAGAAGAATCAGAGACATATAGAGCTGGAAGAGACCTGAGAGATTGTCTAATCCGGTAGTTCTTATCCTGATGTCCAAAAACTTTTTTTTTGTTTTGATTTTTATAACTATTGCCATATAATTGATACCTTTTGTAATTCTATGCACTTTATTGTATGCATTGAAAAACCTGATTTTTAGGAGAATGTAGATTTCACTAGACTGCCAAAGAAGTGTACACGTGCATGTGCATGCACATACACACACACATATATTAACAACCTCTTTCTAATTGTCTCAATTTACAGATTGGAGAACTGAGGCCCAGAGGTGTGAAATAATTTATTCAAGGTCATATGTCAATTTAGGGAAAGAGGCAGAACTAGAAAAACAAAACAAAACTCCAGCCTAGTCCTATTTCCACTTTGTGCCATTATGTTTCTCTTCATAGTTTGTGATTATTTAAGTCTTTTCATAGTTTTATTCATTAATTCTATCTATAGCATTGTCCTTCCAAATCTGTTCTATGATTCTGTGATTTCTATGTATATTAAATTATAAACTTATTCACTTAATATATTGTCAAGAAAAAAAAATAGGGGCCTTGTCATAAGTTCATTTTTCTTTTCTTTCTGGAGGGGGGAATGCAGGGCAATTGGGGTTAAGTGACTTGCCCAAGGCCACATGGCTGGTAAGTGTTAAGTGTCTGAAGCTGGATTTGAACTCAGGTCCTCCTGACTCCAGGCCCAGTGCTCTATTCACTGTGCCACCTAGCAGCCTCATCATGAGTTCATTTTGCCTGGAGCTGGAACAAAATGGTCCCCTTTTCAAAAGTATTTACACAGTAGCTTTATTATAAATAAAATGTTCTTTGCTGAGGCCAAGTATAGACAAGTACATGGAAGGGAAATGCCTTAATACTCTTAGAAACAGAAAATTCAGAGAGGCATGGGGTATAGAAGATAGAGAACTAGCTTAGGAATCAGGAAGATGAGTTCAAATACCATCTTTAAAACACTGGCTTTGTGACCTTGGACCAGTCATTTAATCTCTTAATTAAAACTCCTAGACTACTTACCCTCTAAGAAATTGAGTTACAAAGTGATGATCTGCATTGTTAGAAACAGCTTCCTTACCAGGAGAATCTTCGTTCTGTGATATAAAAGGTCTAATTAAAGGGAAAAAGGAGTTTGGGGCTTATTTAATATAGAAGAAGAAATGTTTATTTTCCACTTAAAATGCCAGGAAAAAAAATATTTTTTTTGCCGGGGAAGGAATTGGAGTAGGGATAGGGACTGTTCTTTTAAAAAAAATGGTGACAATGGCACTTTTATTTTTGAAAGGTAAATCTGTCTTTGAAATAGGACTTGTATTAACATGTAGACATGTGGTCAGTAGAACATCAGAATTATGATTGCATGCTTAATATCATGATGGAGTGAATGGTGATTTAATTGCTTTTAGTCATTTGGGGACAACTTTAAATTCATAATTATTTCAGCAAATGAAAAAGGTGACTTTTACAAGCACACTTTTTTTCCATTAACGATGACATTAAACAGCACATGTCTAAAGTGTTCCCTCCCACATTTTAAAAGATATCCAAAGGTATGCTTCTACTTCTAAACCAAAATAATCCTTACTTGCCCTGGGGGGAAAATGGAGCTTATAGGAATAAGGTTGTGTCAATAATACTAGACTGAAAATCTTAAAAGAAGAAACAAAGTGATGTCCATGGGTTCAAAGAGTGATTAGAATAGAAAGGGAACAGGGAGGAAAGTATGCAAGGTCGTGTCAATTATGTGTTTTCTTATGAGCCAAGTAGTGCCCACCCACTGGGCCTAAAGTAACCTCCCAAGGACAAGTTTGGCTTTGTCAAGCAATTTGGTATAATAAGTACAGTCACTCAGGATAATACAGAGTGTGGAAATTCTTCTGTTGTGTAGATGACCCTAGAGGGTTGGCAATGTCGAAAAATCATTGATTCCATTACAATATCAGTTAGAACTGTTGCCTTCCAGTAAGATGTTGGGGGTAGGGGAGAGATGCCACTGCCTATTCTCAGTTATAGTTAGAATTAAGCAGTGTGTGTGTGTGTGTGTGTGTGTGTGTGTGTGTGTGTGTGTGTGTGCATATCTGTTTCATTCTCTCTTTTCTTCAGGCAGGAACAGAGAGAGTATCTTAAATTAATTAATGTTGCTTTATGCCTCCAAAATATTTGGAGAAAGAGAAGGTGAAGGTCAATTCAAACGGCATTTTCAGTTATCTCTCTATCCTCTTGCCACAGACAATAGAGGATCTGTATTTTATTTCCTTGAGTTTACATGAGCCGCTCTTAGCTACAAATGTTTGAATTACATTGGATTCTTTTACTCTAAAAATTTTAGGCATATTTCTTTTCTAGGAGGCAGCATAGTAAAGTGGAACAAAGTAAGAATGTGGTATCAAGGAAGACAGGTTCAGATGCTGCATTTGACATTTACTGGTAGTGTGACCATGAGCAAGTCACTGGACTCTTCTGAACTTTAATTCTCTCAGCTGAGACCTCTATCACAGGGGTACTGTGATGGCTCAAGTGAATTAATATATGTAATTATATATGTAATTATTTTCTCAATTTTAAGTGCTATGTAAATGTGATCTATTATTCTTAATGAAATAAGTGTGATGTGATGTACAGAAGGTTAGCCTTGAATTCAGGAAGGAATCTTGCCTCTGATACATACTAGCTATGTGACCATAGCCAAGTTACTAAAGGAAGGATGAAAGAGGGGAAGGAGGGAGGAAGAAAAGGAGGGAAGGAAGAAGCATTTATTAAGTGACTACTATATGCTAGGAACTGGGCAAAGAGCTTTACACTTATCTTTTCATTTGATCCTTACAACAATACAAAGAGGTTATTATCCCTTTTTTACAGTTGAGGAAGTTTGAGGGAGAAGTAACTCATTCTTGATCTCTCTGTCGTCTTTGACCCTGTTGATCACCCTCTTCCATTTGATGGTCTCTTCTTTGTCGGTTTTGAGGACACTATTTGTAATGGCAGGCAAAGAAGTATTTAGCACCTTGTTTCAGTTGAGCCTTGCTCATGATCATACCAGGTCTTTGTTAAAGAAATTGAACTTGTGAAACCCACAGTGGGAGGAACTTGCTGGTGCAGCAGGAAGGGGTGGAACAGGGAGGAGCTAATGACCATATATAAGGAGAAGTCCAAGCTGTGAGAGAGCAGAGGTTGGTAGAAAGCAAGGCTGTGGTTCCAGAACTTTGTCTGTGTTGACATTATTTTGTCAGATATGTCTCCTGGTATAGGACATTGCTGTTGTTACAGAAACCCTGGGACCTTACTGCTGGTTCAGAAGCCCTGAAAGAGAATTTTCTTGTTGGCTGTTTACAGAAGTCCTGAAGGAGGGTTTTACTGATATTTTCAGAGGTCCTATTTATTGATAATTTGTCTTGATTTTTTGGATATACACCCTGTCTTCTAGTCTGTGTTGATTGCACAGGCAGACAGTGGATTGATTATAGTGCCAGCAATGTGTGTGAATATTGTTGTAACTCTGCTAAACTTGATGTGTATAGATATTGTTTTGGCTCTGTTAAGTTTTGTATTCCTGGAAACAGAAACTGCAAAGGACTTGAAGTGGACTGAACACTGAGAGCTTCAATATGGAACTGGATGAGGAGCTGGAAGAGCACCTGGATGGAGAACTGAAAACTGCTTGCCTTTATATCTGGGCGACAGTTGGGCAAATTCAGGCAAAAGCTGGAACCATGGAAGAGGAACCATGGAATCTGAGAGCCAGCCTCAAGTCAAAATGGAAAGACCTCATCTTGGGTACTTAGTGCTGACTGAGAAGATCATGATTTACTGTGGTCCAGGGGTGGGAGAACTTTGTACTCTGTACCTTATACCTCTTAAAGATGATTGAATTAAGTGGAAACTAATCTCCAGTCAAGAAGAAAGAAGATATTTTGATTTGAGATATTAAAACAATGTGACCTAGGGGTGGAAAACTTTGGACTTTGGACTTTGTGTCCCTTAAGGAGGCTTGATCCTTAAGGATCATTGAATTAAGGACTTACTGAATGATTGTACTTTGTGTCCCTTAAGGAGAATTGCTCCTTAAGGATGTTTGAGTTAAGGACTTACTAAATGATATCTTTTGTTTAAAACTACGTGGCCACTTTGGTGAAAACGATGTGGCCACTTTAGTGATAAGTTGCTATGTTATAATAATGTGAATGCTGTACTTTGGTTTCTATCAATGTTTTGCTTTATTTTACTGCTGAATAAATAGAGTTCACTATACTATGTGATCAGAACCTTAAAGCTGTTCACAGCAGTTGTCCTCTGGAAAATTGCTCATGATAGGCTTTACACTACTCTCTCCTGATTCTCCCTTATCTATGTGACTGTTATGACTCAAGTCTCCTTCGCTGGATCCTCATTCAGGTTCATACATACCCACTGGGTTTGGGTTTCCCATAGAGCTCTGTCCTGGACCCTCTTCTCTTTTTCCTCTCTCCTGGCTTGATGATTTCATCAGCTGCCATTAATTTAATTATCTGTAAGCTGATGAGTGGCAGTAATACCTATCTTGCCCTCACCTCTCTGCTGACTGACATCATTTCACATCTCCAATTATTTTTATGATTTCTCAAACTGGTTGTCCAGTAGACATCTTAAACTCAACATATCTAAAACTGAACTCATTTCCTCTCTTCTTCCAAATTTTCTGTTATTGTCAAGTGCACCACCATCCTTCCAGTACTTAAGACTCACAACATAGGTATCCTCCTCAGCTTCTTCCTATCTCTCATTCCCCCATATCAGATCTGTTGCCAGGGTTTGTCAGTTTCACCTTTGTAACATCCTCACATATGTCCACTTCTCTCCTCTGACACTGGCACCATGCTGGCGTAGGCCCTCATCACTTCATGAGAGGACTGTTACAGTAGCCAGCTCATCAGTCCCCCTGCCACAAGTACCTCCCCACTCCAGTTCACCCTCCATTCGGTAGCCAAAGCCATTTTCCTGAACTGCTGGTCTGCCTATATCACTCCCATACACAGTAAATTCAAGTGACTCCCTATAGACTCTAGGTTCAAATATAAAATCTTCTGGCATTATAGACTTTCATAACCTAGTCATCTCTCACTCACCATTCCAGTCTTATAACTTATGTTCCACCATGTAGTTTTCCATCCAGTGACACTAGCCTCCTTGTGTTGTAATAACAAGACACTCCATCTTGGCTCCAGGCATTTTTTTCTGGCTGTTTCCCATGTCTGAAATGTTCACTTTCCTTATATTTGCCTTCTTGTGCCATGGCTTCCTTTTAGTCCCAGTTTAAATCTCACATTCTAGAAAGGCTTTCCCAAGCCCTCTTAATTCTAGTGTCTTCCCACTGTTATTTCTGTTTAGAGTTGGTTTGTACATATTTGTTTGTTGTCTTTCCTATTGGATTGTGAGCAGGAACTGTCTTTTCCCTTTCTTTGTATCCCAGTGCTTAGTACAGTGCTTACTGACTGACTTGACCAAGGTCACATAGGTAGTAAATATGTGTGGATGATAATGATTAAATAATAAATATGAACCAAATTTTGCTATTCTTTGTCTCAGCCTGTTTTCTTCTTTGCAAAATGGGGATGATAATTTCACCTTTTTTGCTGTTTTAAAAGCATAGAGTCACAAAATCTTAATATAGTTTTAAGCAATTAAAGATTACTATCTGCAATGTGTAGGGAATTAAATTTACTTGAATTACAATAATTTGGTCATTTCGAGGGACAAGTCATAGTGATCATTTGGCTGAATATAGTCGATACTATTATTCTGATTTTTATGCTAACTGCACTAAGATATTTGGGACATTGTGTGCTCATATGTCCATATGTATGCATATACTTGTATGTGTGTTTATACGATATATGCATATATAGATATATGTGTGTGTATATATATGTGGGGGGGTATAGGTATGTATAATATGTTCATTTGTTTTGTTTGTTTGTTTTAACATCATCTATAATTATTGGTATATCCTTTTCCCCACTGCCCTATCAGAAAGCCATCCCATATATAAAGAAAAAAAATGAATTCAGCAAAACCAACCAATACATTTTATGCCATGTTCCACACCCATAATCTCTGCAGAGAAAGTGAAGCGTTGTTTTCTCATATCATTTTTCAAAATGCATCCTTGGTTATTAGTAATACAGCATTCAGTTGTACTTGTTCTGCTGCTGTTTTTGTTTCCATTTATAGTATTGTAATCATGTTGTTAGCCCAGTTCTGAAGAGTTCACTTCTTCTTGGTTTATAATTCTTCGACATTTCTTAAGATACAGTAATAGTCCATTGCTTTTATTATCAGTGATTGTTGGGCCTTTCTTCAACCAATGGCTATTTTGTTTCTGTTTCTTTGCGACTACAGAAAGCAGGGTCAGCTTTAGCACGACCTGTCATTTTATTTTTAAGACCATTTGTAAAACAATATTAAAATGAAATAACTGGCCAAGAGTATTTTATCAAAGCAGGCCTTCACAAGTGTACCTTAAAGACTCCTTCAGAAGACTTTGAATGTCTGTCTCTCAGCTTACTGCAATTCTACAAAAAAAAAAAAAAAAGAAAGAAAGAAAGAAAGAAAGAAAGAAAGAAAGAAGAAAAGAATTCTGAGAAATGACTAGCATATACGGAGAGTGAGACCTTTGCTGCAAATGTAATAATAAATATGACATTTGTCCAATTTCTTTGCAAGAGGTCAATGGAATTTAACAAACAAGGCACCACCAGATTTTTTGTTACTTGTAATTACAAAAATGGGAAATCTTTCATTGGAAGAGGTCATATTCTACTTGGTTCTCTGGCTTCTTAGATTCATTTAAAAGTGTTGAAAAAAGGCAAGCTTTCCTCTACTTAAATCAAAGTTATTGTAGCATTAGAGTCTGACACATAGCCTATGATAGCTGTGTTATCTGGAATCTAGCTGTGGTGTGCAAGGCAGTTATCCTTTTGCTGTATAGAACTTAGGTTACCCTTAAAGCAAAATTCCATATGTTAAGGCTTCCTTTTATCATTGATTTTCATGAAAATACCAGAGATGTTTGGCTCCAAGACATCATAAGTGTAATAAAGGAAAGAAGTCTAACTTTGCCTTCACCCAAAAGGCCACTGAAGTGCTTATGGGCTCACAAAATCCTGCTGCTTGGAAAGGATGTTTCTGTCAGGCAGGCTGGTGTAGAGATCCCTGACAAGGTTGTGCATGCAAATATAAAATGTAAATTTACTCCAGCAAGAAGAGGGAGTTGTAGTGAGACCCTGCTTGCACTTCGCAGAATTTTAAGGACTATATGAATGTTTTCTAGTCTTATTTTTATTGTCTCAACTATTACTACTGCTGTTAAGGTTAGAAGTCTACAAATTTGTAAACTCTTGGAGAAAGGTTGTTTGATATTTCAGTAAATTTCTTGAGGGCAAGGATAATTAATTTTTTTTGCCTCTCTAAGAGGCATCATGGGTACCCCCTTGAACTCTCCTGAATTTTCCCACTTAATCTGTTTCTTTTGTGCCCAAATCTGATACCCTTAACCTAGCCAAACCCTCCATTGTCTGTTACCTTCAGATTGCCTCAGGCTGCTTCCCACCCTTGATCCCATCAAAATCCCAGTCTCTTGGTTTCTGGAAATCAGACCTCTGGACACCCCAGTCTCATCAAGATCCTCCTTAGACCCCTCCTCAGACCCCTCCTCTAGTCACTCCAGATTACTAGACCACCCCTAAATCCCTCCCACAGTCTTTCTGTGTATAAAATCCACCTTGCCTCCATTAAGGTAGTCAGATTCAATCTAGTTCAGATTCTATCTAGTTGAGATTCATTCTGGCCCACTTGTCAATACAAGAGGCACAAATGCTTAGGCTCCTTGAGAATCTACCTAATATGGTGAATTTTTAATAAATTTTGCTTTTCTTTGGCTGAGAGAAGGCTTGAGCAGGACCCAATGTGTCAGTATGTTGGGGTCCCAAGCACTCCTAAAACCTGAACTTCAACATTGGTACAATGAATGGAGGACTAACCTTAGTCAGGAATGTTTGGGTTCTACTTCTGATATGTAGGTGCTATGGGACAGTCAACAAATTACTTGACCCCTTAATGCCATGGCAACTCTTTAAAGACCATAAATTAGTTGCATCTGGATTGATGGAGAAGTCAAATTAACCTTCTTCCTGTTCCTGGAACATGGTGTTTTTTGGTATTTTTGCACTAGCCATCCCCTCATCATTGGATTGCATTCCATCCTCATGACTGACTTTCAGAAGCCCCAATTTCTTTCAAGGCTTAGATTAAACACCACCTTTTCGATGAATCTTTCCTGATGAATCCCAAGGGGTAGTGCCTTCTCTACAAATTCATCATGCCTTTACTTTGTATATATATGGTATGTGTATATTGTCTGTATTCCTAGAACCTAAACTCCTTGAGGTCAAGGATTGTCTCACTTTTGTCTTTGTAGCTACAGCTTAAGCTTATGTTCAAAATTGAACTCATTATTTCCCCTCTACCTGCCTCCTCAATTTCATCTTCCATATCCCCAAATCCTGTCATTTCTGTTTTCATAACATCTCTCACATAGGCCAACCCCTTCCTCTCCTCTGATGCTGCCATCATCCTAGCATCACTCAGGCCTCAGCAATGGCCTGCCAGTTGGTCTACTTGCCTCTGGCCTCTCCCCATTATAGTCCATTCTTCACTTAGCTGCCAGATTCAACTTCCTTAAATCCAACTCTAACCATGTGACTCCCTAATCAACAAACTCTTATAGTTCCCTGTTGCCTCCAGGATCAAATATAAAATATTCTATTTGGCTTTTAAGGTCTTTCATAGCATGTTCACTTCCGTATTTTTCAGTCCTCCCATACCTTACACTCCATCACATATTCTCTGCTTCTTGGACAAGATGCTCCATATTCTGACTGTATTTTCATTATCTATCACCCATGCTTGGAAATCTCATCATCTTCTTTTCCTCCTGACTTCTTTGAAGTCTCAACTAAATTCCCATCTTCTACAGGAAGCCTTTCCTGATTCCCTCTAGCACTATGCCTTCCCTCTGTTGATTATTTTGAAATTTCTTTCTTTTTTTTTTTTTTAAAGCAGTTGGGGTTAAGTAACTTGCCCAAGGTCACACGGCTAGGTTTTTATTTGTGTGTGCGTTAAGTGTCTGAGGCCAGATCCAAACTCAGGTCCTTCTGACTCCAGGGATGATGCTCTACTCATTGCGCCACCTAGCCGCCCGAAATTTCTTAATAATATATATAATTTTCTTTGAAAACCTTCAGTGAGGAAAAACACCATAAACTTTTAGGGAAGTCCATACCATTGTAGAATAACTGTAAACATTAGCATGTTATTATTGGTTAGTTGGTTGGTTGTTCTTTTCCTTTTTTCCCCATCAAGCCAAAATTTTGTTCCTTGCAATTTCCATGCATTGTTCTCTTCTAATGCCACGAAAGAACAGTATAACCATCCCTCTTACATATGATAACCCTTCAAATGCCTCAAAACAATCATTACCTCTTCCTTCCTGCCTTTTCTCCCTGTGAGACATTCCCAGTTCCTTCAACCAGTCATTAGATGGTATGACCTTGACATTTGTCATCTTAGATGCCCATCAGTGGACACTCTTCAGCTTTAGAAAAGACAATGTCTCTCCTAAAATGTGGAAGCCCAAACTGAAAAAGATACTCCAGATACAGTCTGCCCAGAGCCAAGTAAAAAAAGCTTTATAAACTTCCCATTTCACCACTATTTCTCAAAAGATGTTGCCCAAAATTACATTATTATCTCTGCCTGGCTTTTTATTGGTTTATTGTGAGTTAACAAACCACTAAAATCACCAGATCACAGAACCATAAGTTTTGATTAAGAAGGGATCTTAGAGATCATAGAGTTTAACCCTTTTATTACTCATAGAAGGAAAGTGAGGCTCTCAATGTTTGTGATTGCCCCAAGGTAACACAGGTAATGGTAGGTAGACTGGTGTTCTTTTTACAGTTCAGTGTTCTCCTCTAGATTTTAATTTTGAAGTTTAATTTTGATCCTGAGTCAATTTATCCCTATTAAATATCATATAATTAGGCTTAGCCCAAATAATCTAACAATGATTTCTGGAATTCTATTTTGCCATCCTTCTCTTTAATTGTGGGATCTTTCAAATCTGCTAAATATAATATACATTCATTTAATAAAGTCACTGAAAAAAATCATTAAATAGCCTGAGGTCAAAGGAAAATATCTGGGACACCTTAGTGTCTTCCTGCCAAGAAGACACCAAACCATCAATGAATACCCTTTGGTTCCTATCTTTTTGTCATTTCTAAATTCACCCTAGTATACTATCATCTAGCCCTAGGGGTTGGCAAACTATGGTCCGAGGGTCAAATCTTGCCCATCAACTACTTATGTATAGACCAGGACCTAAGATGAATTTTACATTTTTCACTAAAAGTTTAAATAAAGAAAAACTTTAAATACAGCATTGAATTTTAATTTAATTTTTCCTCCTTTTAATCTTCCTTTTGTGTGTTATCTTCCCCCATTAGATTTTAAACCCTTTAAAGACAGATTATTTTTCTTTTTTTTTTAATTTGTATATCTGTAAATTTAGATATCTGTATATTTGTATGAATACAATATGTTATTTGTATTTTATTTTATTTACATATCCCAAGTGCTAAGCACAGTCCTGGCATCAAGTAAACAGTTAATAAATGTTTTTTTGTTGGTTGATGGCTTTAAATTAAGTTGAACTTTAAATAAATAGAATTTCATTTGAATTTAAATTAAGTTAAAATTAATTTTAAAATGTAAAAAAAAATTCTTAGATCATAGGTCATATGAAAACAAGCAGCAGGCTAGATTTGGCCCAAGGGACAAACTTTGTTGACCCCTAAATTCTAAGCCATAAAAATAGCAGAAGAAACTCTGTCAATGCCTTACAACTCTTTATCATTTTATGCACTTAGGTGCTCAGCCTAAAACTGAATGTAATACTCCAGATACTTGTTGTTCCCCTATTCAATAGGAGTCCCCATCACAAATTCCTCATTCAGACAAAGTAAATATTTGGACCCAGACACTAGGTCAAGAGAATTTAAAAAAAATAAATAAATAAATCTCGACACTTGAGTTTATGTTCTAGTGAAGGGAGGGGAATACCAGGGAGGAAAAATAGATTATACAAATAAATGAATGGAAAATGTATACAAAGTCATTTCAGATAGACCTGAGACTGATAGTGTTAAAACCTGGGATCATCAGAAAAATACTTTTTATAAGAGGTGGCCCTTAAGCTAAGTCTAGAATAGAGCTAGGGTGGAAGTGAGGCCGGAAGTAAAAATTTGTCTTACCATTCCATTGAGCAATTCATTATTCCCATTTTCCCCCTTCTGTAAACAATTGAGTGGGATTATTCATATGATCACAGATTTAGAAATGAAAGAGACCTAAGAGGTCTGCTAGAGCTAAATTTTCATATAATAGATGTGGAAACTAAGACTCAGACAATTTGTTGCCTAAGGTCATATTGTAAGTAATTAGTGGCTACAGGGTTGGAAGTCTTCCTGTGCCACTGTACCATGCTACCTTCTAAGACCCTCAGTAATCTCTCCTAGTTACCAGCCCTTCCCAAAAAAGTACTGTGTTTTAAAGCATGCATGCTCTCAGACTGGTACCATTTTTTTCTTTTTTTGTAAAATAGCTAGGGGGTATGAGGATGAAATGAATATTCCAGGGTAAATTCCATAATTTGTCTTTCTCCTCAAGCCTCCAGATCTAATTCTTTGATGGAAGCTTTCCAGTGAATGAATGGCTATGGATCTTTTCCCATGAGGAAAGGAGTTAATCATTCCTTGTGTTTATGATTATCTTTTTTCAAGCAGTGATCAGTTTAAATATCCATTTAGTTCAACTGGCTGATTATAGTAACTGGTAAATATTAAACAAAGTTTGCTTGGAGATATAGTCATGACATGTAAAAGGAGAAATCCAGTAGCAGAATATAAGATACTTGTAGGCAAGAATTGGGGATTGGTTTGTTTTTGTTTTTTCTTTGTTTGGTTTTGGTTTATTTGTTTTTGCAGATAGAATTGTAATATGTCTTAGTATCATCAGCAGTGCTGTGTGGTGCTTGTTTTTTTCTGGTGAATTGTAAGACTGACCCCAACCTGGTTATCATTAGGAAAAATGAACTTCGCTATGGAGAGATGAATGAATTATTCAACTACTTATAGGAAAATGGGAAGGACATAGCTGTTCTGAGTAGGGGTGTGTGTTCTCCCTTCAAGTACATAATTCTGCATGCTTCAGCAATGTGCTGATTTCCTAGGAGACAACATAATACAGTGGGAATATGTAAAGAAAGTTCTTTGCGTTTTATATACAAATAGTATTAGTAATAGTATTACTACTACTACTTCTATGATTACTTTTGCTGTTGTTGCTTAGTCTTTTTAGATATGTCTAAGTCTTCATGAACACATTTGCGGTTTTCTTGGCAGAGATACTGGAGTAGTTTCCTTCACCAGCTCATTTTACCGATGAGGAAACTGAGACAAACAGGGTTAAGTGACTGTAATAGTAATGGAATTTAAAGATCCCCTTGTATTGGCTTGGTTTTCAGGTTGAGTGTTGAAACCCAGAGCTTATGAATCCCACTTGTGGGATGGACTTGTTGACATGAAAAGAGAGGGCTGAACTGGGAGGAGCTGGTGCCATGGATTTAGAGAAGGCCCAAGCAGAGAGAGGTGGAAGAACTTTTGAGAGTAGCATCATGGAGGCAGAGAGAGAGAGAGGATTGCTAAGGGCCAGTTGGAGCTGTCCAGGACTTTTGAGAGCTGCCACCTGGAGCTGCCAAGGACTGAGGAGACATGGCTGTGATGCTGGTATTTTGTCTGTCTGTTTTGATGTTGTTTTGCCAGATTGGTCTGCTGGTAAAGGACAGTGCTGTTGTTGCAGAGGTCCTGGAACCTTGTTGTTGGTTCAGAAGCCCTGAAGAAGGATTTTCTTGTTGTATGTTTACAGAAATCCTGGAAGAGGGTCTTGCTGATACTTTCAGGGGTCCTGAGGCTATTCTGCAGGCAGAGAATGAATTGATGAGGACACTGGCAATGTATATTGTGGCTTTGTTTAGCTTTGTCTCCCCAGGAACAAAGATTGTTGAGAACTTGCCTCAGGTCAAGATGAAGAAAAGACCTCTCTTTGGGTATTAAATGCTGTGATGATATCTTAACCTTGCTGTAGCTCAGGAGTAGAAGGCCTTTGTGCTCTCCACTGCCCCTTTTGAGAAGGTGCTTGGTGTTAACTGATGATAATTGTAACCCAATTGTGATGGTGGGAGGGGAGGAAACTTGACTTTTTTGTGCCCTGTGATTGACCAGATGAATATACTTTGCTTATGATTGGAAACTAATCTACTAATCTTAATCTCCATTTGAGAAGAGTGACTTTGTGATTGACTAAATATACTGCCCAGGGTGGAGTAGTACTTGGAAATTATTGAATCCCACTTGGTGAATGCTGTATTTTGATTTTCTCTGCTCCTGTGAATATTTTGCCTTAATTTGTCACTGAATAAAATGGAGAGTTACTATGCTGGTATTCTGAACCTTGGAAGTTTCCTTTGCTTGGCATTATAGTGACTTACCCAGAGTCATACAGCTATCAATTATCTGAGGCCAGAATTGAACTCAGGAAGGTGAGTCTTCCTAGCTACTACTACTGATGGAATCCTAATAAAGCTTCCCACCAGCCCTAATAGGCCTGGCCCGACTGAATAGCAGGCCCACTACACCTACCTCCCCCCCCGCCCCCCCCCCCAACACACAATGTCCTAACTTCTTTGTATGTGCCTTAATGTTCACTAGAAGAGCAGGTGTGTCCCTGAACTCTTGTTCCCACAGAAACAGCAGGTGTGTCCATATAATGGGAACCTAGCTACTTCCTCTACCTGGTTACTGCCCCCAGACCCATTCCCACAGAAACAGGTATGTTCTTGTATTCAGTCACAATCACATCATCCATCTAGCCCAAAACAGGACCATAATAGCTAGCCAGTTGGAGGGCAGAATGACCAGAATATTTAACCACAGAACCATAGACAGGACCCCTCCTCCATTACCTAATTCCTTAACAAACTCCTCCTGCCTTTTTAATATTAATGATATCCCTCTCTTATATGTAAATTTCTGTTATGTAATTGTATTTTTACCCTATAAAAATCCATCTTGCTTTCTCTAAAGTTGCTGGTTCCTCTTGGAACTTAGCCAGCTTCATGAGAGGAGTCAATCTTAATAAATGCCTATACTTGAATTAGAGGTGGTCTGGCTCTGAATTCTTTGAGGCGGTTCCACCGCAACAGTTTTTGGGTGAGCAGAGCCCCCACCTCAACAGTTTTTGGTGTCCCTAGGTTTAAACTACAACATTACTACTACTACCACCACTATTCCTACTACTACTATTACTACTACTACTGCTACTAAGTTGTGTTTGGAGTTAGAGAATCCAAGTTTGAATAACAGCTCTACAACTTATTACTTGTTTGACCTTGGGACATTCGTTTAATTTCCTTTGGAATCACTTTCCTCTTCTAAAAAAAAAACAATGATTGTGGTGGTTGACATTAAAACTTTGCCACAGTCTATGATTGTGCAGCAAGGCAGCCCTATGATAAGATGAGCTTTGGCATTCTGATGTTTCTGTTATTTGCCCTAGGTTTCTTGTTTTGTTGCTCTATTTGGCATGTGCCTAGGAAGACAATAGAGATGGGTAGGAAAATAGTCAGGAGGACCTGAGTTCAAATCTAGCCTCAAACACTTAACATTTACTAGCCATGTGACCTTGGGCAAGTCAGTTTAACCCCAATTGCCCTGCCGCCCCGCCCCCCAAAAAAGGAAAAATAAAGGGGGGCTAGATGGCACAGTGAATAGAGAACCGGCCCTGGAGTCAGGAGGACCTGGTTTCAAATTCAGCCTCAGACACTTAACACAAAAAAACTACCTGTGTGACCTTGGACAAATCATTTAACCCCAATTGCCCCTCCAAAAAGCAAAAAAAAAAAAAAATGGTCAAGGTCACCACCATCATTCCAGTTATAAAAGCTCTCATGACATCAGTCATGTGAGAGATGCACAAATTCTCCACTCTGAATATTCACATGGACTATTTGGGCCTGACTCGTGGTAGAGCATTCCAAGCCCATATTGGTCTGATCGGCCACAGTTGGACACATTGAAACTTGACTCTAACATGGTGATGTCATAAGGACAATAACCAAATACTGCTGTCAAGGCCGCCACCATCATTCCAGTTGTAGAGACTCTCATATCGTCAGTATTTTCCTCATCTCCTCACTTTCCCGCATCCCACATATCCAATAAGTTACCAAATCTTACCATTCTGTCTCCACAAAATCTCTCTAATCTGACCCCTATTCCCTACTCACATAACCATCACCCTGGGGGCTATCTCCACTCATCCTGATCTATATCTTGCTACTGGACCCAGATGACTGGAGACGAAAGTGAGGCTTGAATCCAATTCACTTGCAAGTCATGGAATCATCTTCCTAATGTCAGAGTCATCTTTGAGATTGAAGGACAAACACCAACAATAGCAACCATCATGCTAATTTGTACCTTGCCCACTTCTTTTTTAGCCTATTATAATAGCCTCCTAATTGTTCTCCCTACCTCATCTCTCTCCCTAGTCCAATATATCCTTCTCATAGCTGTCAAAGTGATTTTTCCTCCAGTGCATAACTAGCCATATGACTCCTTTACTCAATAAACTCCAGTGGTTCCTTATTTAGTTTAAGACCAAATATTATTTCAACTTCATCTCATCCTTTTAAAATTTCAGTTGCTGTGTAAGTTTTGTAATCAATATGATCATTAGCATAACAGTGGAAAAAATCTAATATATAACATGTACCAATAATAATTGTTAATAAAAATATTAATAAGTAACTCTTATTAAATAAGTCATTTGTAAATAAGTATACACATACATATATAGTTATATATAGTTACATATACAAAAAATATTTTACTAATAGGGATACAAAATCAAAAAAGTTTGGAGACCTCTATTCTAAAGCACAGTGTAACTGACTGGAGGAAGTAAGCAACTATCATATTTCTAATCTGAACAGATAATTTCTAATGCCACCAGGCTGACACTTTTCTCTATTCTCTACTCACCCTTGGCCCTTCATAATGGCAAGAGACTAAACCTGAGAGAGCAAGGGGAGTGAGAAGCAGATAAATAAATGCAGTTACCAGATGGCAGTTTCAAATTTAAAATCAATGTGGTGAAAAGGTACATAGTTCATCAGAAGAGACCTTGGAATGGAAAATATTAATAACGGGAATGTCTGACAAATAATGTGTGCCCAAACAGCTGAGTACACAAGACAAATTCAATTTTAAAGCCCCTGTGTCATTAACAAAGTTCTTACGCTTTTCTCACTGGGTTTATGGCATCTCCAGAGCTTACCATGCATTATGTCATAGACTAAAAATTCATTAAGCTCTCTTCCATATTTTGTTATTGTTTGACCTTTGAATTACTCCACCCCAGTGGAGTTTCCATCGCCATTGTGTTCCTAGACCAAATTAAAGTAGATTCTATTGGAGTGAAAGTGTCGTAGAACTTCTCACCCTCATTTGGATTAGATCAGGAGCAGGCCAGCCACAAAAGCATAGGTCAAAAAAAAAAGTTTTCTTCAATTTACTTTCAAGATTTAATAAGGTATTTCATGGAGAGCTGTTTTATTGGTGTAGGAGGGAACAGCCCAGGTGCTAAGTGTTAATTTCTAATTTCAGTAAGACTAAATTAAATACACAGCTGCTGTGGCCAAGGTGGAGTAGAATGACTTAGACAAGGTAAGCTTTTTCCTTCTGTTTCTATGTCTGCTATTGTGATAAGGGTGATTGAGGCACCCCCTAATATGCTGGATTAGGACATTTCAAAAGGAAATATGACAGAGTCCAAAAGTCATACCACAAATAGAAAGGAAGAGAGAGGTAGGGCCTTTCTCCCCTCTTTTTATAGCCAACTAGGGGTGAGCCGTGCAGTGGATAGGGTGTTGGATTTGGAGTCAAGACAACTTTTAATCCTGCCTGAGAAACTTAATAGCTATGTCTCAGCTTCAGTGTCCTCATCTTGGAATGATAGAAATACCCACCTCATTGAGCCATTGTGAGGATGAAATGAAATAGTATAGAACTATAACATGCTACATAAATATTAGTGTAATGGAGGAACTGGTAAATGTTTAGGGTGTTTCAATCAGTGTCATTCCATGTAGAGAATGCTGGGGATGCTCTTCCTGTTAGAAGAGATGTCATTGCATGTTAGTTAGGGAGGTACATTGGAAATATTGCAGTGAATGGGTGGGTGTTCTGTGAATGGTTCTGCCCAACCAACTCAGTGGTGAAGAGGAGGCTCATTGACTACAGAGACATTCAAAATGACCTGTTAGCTTAGGCCCCTTCTGCTTTTTGCCTCCTGCACTTCTGATGGACCTCAATGACTCACTTCTGGCATTTACTGAGACCATGATGAAATGGAAGTTCTTGGGGTGTTCGCCTGATCAAGGCCATGTGACCCCCAAGAAATACCTTAGCTGTTTGTCTTTGCTTTGTTCCTTTAAATTCTAAGTGAGGAGATTGGAGCCTCAAGACTTTGTGGAGTTTGGATATCTCAGCATCATAGAATTCCCGTTTGCAGTCATTGTAGCATTGATGCCCTAAGGAACAAGGAGTGACCTTCAGAAAAAAACATTTGAGACCTAGACCCGTGGACACTAGGGCATTGACTTATTTGAAAGATGCCTCAGGTGGAGCCACAATGGCGGTGTGAAAGCAGGAAATTCTGTGACCTTCCCCCACAACCACCTCAAATGCCTATAAAATATGACTCTAAACAAATTTTAGAGCTACAGAACCCACAAAGTGACAGAGAGAAACAAATCCTCCGCTGAAGGCAGCCTGGTAGGCCAACAGGAAGGATTAATCTCAGTGTGTTGGGAGCTGAGCACAGTACCATGTGACCCGCACAGTTTTGGCCCCAGCAGGTCGCGGTGGCCAAAGCAGAATTCAGGAGAGTGAATCACCAACAGCTGTGGCAGTTTCCAGACTTTTAAACCCCTAAACACCAAAAAGAAAGTAAACTCTGTTGGAAAGGAAAGGTGTTGTCCAGCCCCTGCCCCCAGGGCGGGAGGTGGCAGAGGCATGGCAGCTACAGCATCTGCCATGTGGCTGCCTCAGGAGTTCCTGGCCTACAGATCATAGGGGGACCAAGTGAACATTCAGAGGGTAATCACTCTTGCTTTGACCTGCTTGGATCTGGGCTGCTTTCTTGGGTGGTGGTTCTAGGGTAAGAAACACCAGTTTGCCAATGTGGTTTCTGTAGAAAGAGCACCCTTCTCAGACCTCTGACAACATTTGTGAAAACCCCAGAAATTTGAGACAAAGCTTTTCTCTTTGGAAGCAGAGTTCTACCATGGCAAAGAGCTCAAAAGACAAGTAATTGACTGTCAATATGATTAAGCAGAGGAAGCACAAACAGACCATAGAATCCTTTTTTGGGGAAAAAAAAAAGGATCAAAGCATGGAACAGGAGGAAGACAACAAAGTCAGAACTCCTGCATTAAAAGCTTCCAAGAAAAATATGAATTGGTTATAGTCCATAGAGGATCTCAGGAAGGATTTTGAAAATCAATTAAGAGAAACAGGAAACCTGGGGAGATAAATGAGAATGATGCAAGAAAATCATGAAAAGTGAGTCAACAACCTGACCAAAGAAAATGATGCCTTAAAAAATAGCCTAACTCAAATGGCAAAAGAGGCCCAAAAAGACAATGAGGAGAAGGATGCCTTAAAAAGCTGAATTTGCCAGATGGAAAAGAAATTTTAAAAACTCACTGAAGAGAATAATTCCTTCAAAATTAGATTGGAGCAAATGGAAGCTAATGACTTTATGAGAAACCAGGATACTATAAAACAGATCCAAACATGAAAAAAAAAATAGAAGGCAGTGTGAAATATCTCATTGGAAAAACCACTGACCTGGAAAAATAGCTCCAGGAGAGATAATTTAAAAATTTATCATGCTACCTGATAGCCATCATCAAAATAAGAACTTAGAAATCATCCTTCAAGAAATTCTCAGGGAAAATTGCCCTGATATTTTAGAACCAGAGGGCAAAATAGAAATTGAAAAAAATTCACCTATCACCTCTTGAAAAAGATCCCCAAAAGGAAACTCCTAGGAATACCATAGCCAAATTCCAGAGTTCCCAGGTCAAGGAGAAAATATTACAAGCAGCCAGAAAGAAACAATTTGAATACTGTGGAAACAAATCAGGATAACACAAGATCTAACAGCTTATACTTAAGGGATAGTAGGGCTTGGAATATGATATTCCAGAGGTCAAAGGAGATGGGATTAAAACCAAGAATCACCTACCCAGCAAAATTGAGTATAATGTTTCAGGGGAAAATATGGTCATTCAGTGGAATAGAGGACTTTCAAGCATTCTTGATGAAAAAAACAGAGATGAATAGGAAACTTGACTTTCAAATACAAGAAGCAAGAGAAGCTTGAGAAGGTAAATAGGGAAATGAAATCATCAGAAACTTATTAAATTGAACTATTTACATTCCTACATGGAAAAAAAATAGTTGTAACTCATGAGACTTTTCTCAGTATGAGGATAGTTGATGGAAATATATATGTATACATACATATATATGTTTATAAAGGAGAGTATATGTATGTATAAATATATACATGAGTGTGTGTATGTATGTGTACATGTATACATAGACTGAAGGCACAGGATCAGTTGAATAGGAAGAGATGATATCTAAAAAATAAAATTAAGAAGTGAAAATAATACCACATCTTTGGTGGAACAAAGGCTGTGAAATACATGAGTTTAGTTGAAAGTCCTTTGCAAATGAAGTGAAATGGGATAGGGAAGACTATGATGCTGAGGTGTCTGGGAGGGGCAGGAGAGATTGCACAATTATTCTTGCTATAGCATTGTAATAAATACCCATTTTAAAAAGGAAATCTCTATGGCCTTTAAATGGAGCTGGGACAGTAGTCACAGGCACATAACAGTGGGGCCAAGGCTCAGGCTGATGGCAATAGGAACATGGCTTTTCTACTCTTCAGGGTACCCAAGAACCATGAGTGGGCTATGTAGACAGACTGGCTTTGAGAGAGTAAGTCAGAATGTAATGCCATGTTAACTCAAAGCTAATGGCTATTGGCACAATGGATAGAGCAGTGGATGTGGAGTCAGGACCTTCAGAGTTCAAATCTGACCTCAGATACTTTCTGTATTTGTGACCCTTGGAAAGCCTGCATTCGTTTCCGTGTCTGTAAAAAGGAGATAATAATAGCACCCACCCCCAGGGTTGTATATGAAATAATATTGTAAAGTTTTTGTTTCTGATCAGCAAAGTACAAACAATTCAATGTGTCATTCAAGGCTCTTTGTAATCTGGTCCCAGCTTAACTATTCTTCCTTATTTCCCAATAAAAGTCTCCTGCTTTAGTCTGACCACCTTCCTCAGTGTTCCCAGAACATGCCACCTTCTCTTTATATCTTTGTTCAAGCTACTCCCCCATCTTAGGATGCCTACCCCTTTCTTTTCTGTCATATTTCAGCCTTATTCAGCCATCAGGGTCCAGATGAAGTCTCACTTTTTCCTTGAAAGTGTCTTCCCACTTCCATTGTTTCGAGCCATTGTGTGTGTATGTATAGTCATATGATGTCATATACATGTATATATAATATGTTATATATAATGTCATATACAGTCATATAATCAAATATATGTATGTTTATACACATATGTGTGTATAGTCATATGCTGTATTTTAGTTTCCATTCCAGAAGAGAAATAGACAAGCCCGTATGTTCCCAATTTAAATTTTTTATTACATAACAACTCATTTTATAACTCCCATCATTGCTAGCTGTCCACTAGTACATATATGTACGGGTTTCTTCAAAGCCAGAACTAGCACAAAGTGACTGGGCCTGAAACCTCATAGCCAACAAGCCAAGTGGCATAATCTGGATCCTTCATCCTCACCCCCTGTGTTTCCCAGTGTTTCCTGCCCCCTTTGAACACCCCAGCCCACCAATTTCTCAACATTCTCAACACCCATACCACATGTTTCTAGACAATTTAAACCACACACAGGCATGGACCATACCTTAGAAATGTATAGTCCATATCCCTTTCATGCCCCTTTCCTTTGCCCAGTTGAACTGAATTTTCCCCAGCTGCTAGAATTTATAATTATCATTCAATCTTTGATGGCAACTCGGCCGTATTTCTATTAACATATTAGATTTACCACACAGGGGTAGGCAAAATTAATGTCAAGCTCCATGGAGCCAGCAGCTTAAAGGCCCCACACTTTCTCTGAAGTGAGGGAGCTTTCTTCACTCTTTATTCTCATTCCACTAAAACTCAGAATGAAGTCTTGAGCTTCCACACCACTCTTACCCCATATTGCTAATTTTTAGTCATTCCCAAAACATTCCCAAGGCTCAAGCTCCCATTTTATGCATCCATCCCATGGAGCTGTTTTCTCTTCCACTTTCTCATATGTTCTACAGTGAGGTTGGTTTATAATCATATAATTCCATATGATGGTTAGATATGACATATGGTGATTATACACCCCAGCACTCTGGTTATGTCTTCTTTTTTTTTTTTGCTCTTTTTTGGGGGTGGGGCTTGATACAGACCTGTAATCACACTAATCGGCCACATGTAGTCCTGGAGAGTTGTCTAGGCCACCAAAAAAGTAAAGTATCATGCCTGTATTGTTTGTCTCATAAATAAGACTTGAATATAGGGTTGCTTCAGTTTCCTCAACTATATAATAGGATAACAATAGCACCTACCTCCCAGAGTTGTTGTGAAAATAAAACGATAAAATATTTGCAAATTTCCTTAGCAGAGTGCCTGGCATACATTAGGTTTTATATAAATGCCTACTATATTATTTCTATCATCACTAAAATGGTTAATTGTCGACTTATAGACAGAACAATATAGTGGATATACATTTTTCCTGGAGTTGGGAAGATGTGTTCAAATTTTCCGTTTAACACTTGACTAGCTGTATCACTATGGCCACACCCCTGTAGTTTTCCTCATCTATAAAATACAGGTAATATTTGTAGGAACTCCCCAAAAGACTTGTTTCAGGCTCAAATAAGAAAATGTACTATATATAAGTACATAAAGCATTTTGCAAACTGTAAGGTTTTATATAAATGCTAGTTATTATTTTTCTGGAAAGTTTGAAAAGTTTGTACAAGGTGGGCAAAGGAACCATCTGGGAAGCTTTAGAAAAAGGAAAAGGGGAGCTTTTAGAAAAATAACCAATTATTATGAATTTCATGTATTCCAAGAGTTTTTCCTAAACTAGTATAAAACATACAGGAAGCCAAGACCTGCAGAGATGTGCTAAGTTACCCTTAGGGCTCCACCCCAAAATAAAGCTGCAAAAAGTCCCTTCAATTAAAAAAAGGGGGAAAAACTTGTTTTAAATTTCCATAAAGACTTGGGTGGCTTTTTCCCACCTCTGAATCAATTTACCTTGACCTTGACCATAGTCAATGAAATACCAGTTTAGTTATGCTCTTGGAGTAATAGTAAAATTATATGTTCATTCAGTGCATTTTGCACTCCTGCATCCCAGAAATCATATAAAACACAAACACACAGCCTGCATTCAGTAAAATGAGCAGCCTGCACCCAGGGCTGGGCAATATTACTTCTGTTTTTTTCTTTTTTTAAAGGCCAGCTGGAGCAATTTTACATGATATAAATGAGAAATATACATATCTTTATTGGGAGGGGAGGAGCTTTTACATTGTAAATGCCCAATTAAATGAGAGAGAAATCACATTCTAAAGTACTTAAATGAAATCTGCCTCTGGTGGACCTCACACAAGGACACCAGAATCCACATGTGTGACAAGGCTTCGAAAAGGCTAAGGCTATTTTAATGCTTTGATGCAGCTGTCCTGGGGCCATGCTCTTTTGCTTTACCTCTAACCCATAGGAACTCTCCTTCCTTTCAAGGCACTCCCCAACAAGAGGCATTTCCTGACTTCCTTCTCTTGTTACCTATTTGCTTGTTTTCTACTTACTAATCTATATAGACGTGGTTTCTCCCCAGTATAACATAAAGTTCTCAAAGTCAGGGAATCTTTTAACTTCTGTTTTTGAATCCCCAACCCTTAGCACAGAAACTGCCACATTGTCCTTTGGACAAGATCAGTCACCTTATCTATTCAGGAAACAGTTCGGAAATTGCCTCCAGTCACAAAGCCCTGCATTTTGTATTAGAAAATTGTCCAGGGCACTGAAAAGCAATATGACCAAGATCTTACAGTCAGTCAAAGGCAGGACTGGAACCCAGTTCTCCTTGATGTTAACACCAGCTCTACATGGCATTTAACTATGTTATAGATGTCTAGCAGGTGGTAAATATTTAATAAATTGTTGTTGAATGAATGAATGAGCAAAAATGTATATGCTCTCATCTACTGTGGTTATACCATAGAAGGACACCAGTGTTTGGGAATAGGTGTTCCATTTTAAGAAAGCTTTTGAAAACTAAAAAGTGTCCTGAGGTGGACAAGAGTGTTGAGATCTCTAGAAACCATCCCCCACCTTTCCCAGTGGCATCAGCCATTCTCTGAGCATGGTGCCACATGTCTAAAATGGGCAAATCCTGAGGAACTGGCATTCTGCTGTGGAATACAACATGTAAATTGTTGAGGGAATGAAATATTCTGATGTGGGAAGTGGGAAGGAGGAGGAAAGGCTTCCTGTAGGAAGCTGAACTGAGTTTTAAAGGAAAGTAGAGATTCTGAAAGAGGTGAAGAGTGAACCCATTCCTGATGGTGGAGGTAGCCTATATAGACAAAGGCATAGAGGGGAGATGTGGAATACTGACATTAAGAAAACTGTCACCCAGAGATGTGGTCACAGCCCTAGTAAGTGGAATAGGTGAGATCTAAATCCTTGTCTTCTGACTTCAAAGCCAATATACTTTCCACCATCCTAAATTCTAGGACAGTGCTTTGCCACAGTAAACATTTAGTATTTTTAAAAATTTAATTGAGTTGATTTAATGACAGTTTAATAACTTTAGCCCAAATATTGACTTTTCCTTTACTATAGGACATGGAATTTTAGAATGGAGGTAGGTTTATGTACTGCTTTATTAAAAAATGCACTTTATTAAGGTAATAGACTCATCCAGTTGACATAGATTCCTCTAAAATGCCAGATACATGGCTTATAAGTGTGACTTCAAACTATTCTTTTCATCTGAATCTACCTGGTCCATCATTGATCTCCCACTTACTTGAACTCAGATCGTACTTATCTGTGTTATTCTTTTCGAGTTTAGCATTTACTGCCTTATATTACATCAAATTAGCTCTTATGTGATCGGATAATAACTGATTTATATAGCACTTTTAGATTTCCTATGTACACTATTTTATTTGATCTTCATGACATCCTTATGAGGCAGGTACTACAGGTATATTATCCTCATTTTACTAAATAAACAGACTAACTAAATAAATAGGTAAATAAGTGAAAAGGAAGCTGAAGCTATCAGAGATTAAGTGGCATGGCCCTGGTTACATGAGTGTAATGGCAGATGGTATACGAATCAGTCAGTCACCACATTTCATTAAGCACTCAGACACTAGAGTATAAAGTTAAACACTTCCTGCACTTTGGGAACTTACAGTTAGTAAGAGGATAAAATGTGACTATAACAACAACACCCATAATAATAATAATAATAGTGTCGACGGAGATGATGATGAAGATGGTGATGATGTTATCTAAGTTTCAAACCTAGGGTGTTTCCCATATAGTTGCATCAGCATGATTCAGGATTGGTGGAGATGATGATGTCTGGACACCAAATGCCTGCTAATTCAAGGAGAGTCTCTTTCTCTTTCCCTGGTATCAGTCCCAAAGGAAGTCTAGAACCTAATGTATCTCTCTGTTAAAGCAGGAATGAAGGAAGTCTTTCCTCTCCAAAACTTTAAATGAATTTCAGCTTTCCGCAAGGCATGCAGTCTTGAAACTCTGGTCATATCATAATAGCTAACATTTGTTTTTCATTTTAAGGTTTGCAAAGTACTTTACATGTATTGTCTCATTTGATACTGACAAAAATCCAGAGTTAGGTTCTATTGCCATTTTCAGAGATGAGGAAACTGAGACTTGTGTGGTTTGTCCAGCTTTATACAGATGGTATCTGAGGCAAGATTCAAACCAAACTCCTCTTAACTCTCAGTCCAGTGTATGCATGTGTGAATACATATATACTTATGCAAATGAATGTGTATATTTGCATATCTAACTTTTGCTGATACACACACACATACTAGAGTTTACTAAGTTCAGAAAAAATATGTAGCCTTCGAATTAAGAGAGACTGGAGAAAAATGGAACAATAAAAATCCTGGAAGTTATTTGGGTGTCTAGAGGAGAAGCTTTGTAGAAACTCACCAAGGATAATACAATTGGGAGGCAAAACAGTATTAGAAGCAGGAAAGGAGCCAAAAAACTGTGGTGTGAAGTCAGTGCAGATGAAATAGTATGTAGGGAGAATGAGATCAAGGCAACTGACCTTGGTGCATGGATTTCACATCTAAAGTTTATTAATTTGGGGATTTAAAAGTTATATTTGAAATACTGAATTAACAAAGAACAAAGATGGGACCCATTGATAGAAATGTAGAAATGCTTAACTATATGTCCTTAATGATGATTACAATTTATTATATACTGCTTATGGCTATAGTTGTGCTCAGGGGATGAGTGATTTTCACAAAATAAAAACAGCTGTGGGGAAATCTTCACAAATTATAACAGGCCCAACAAAAGCTGCAAAATTAAAAGATGTACCTTGAAATATTATTCAAGTTGTCAGTGCACATGCAGATTTCTTTTTTGATGCCAGATCTGGCTCAATTAAAATGCAATTACACAAAAAAATATTTGGTCTCTATTTTGTGAACACTCAGAATCAGCCAAGGCTGGGCGCTACGTGCAGAGTTGTTACTGTTGTTGTTTCAATGTATAACGGTATATGTTGCCAAGTAAGTATCCAGCTTGAAAAGTAAGTCCCTTACACCTTATGCTCCTACAATTTGCTATGGCATAGGAGTAGGAAAAATAATATCCATCAGGTAGAAGAGCCTGGGTATATGGTACCATCTGGAGCTGGGAAAGAAGGAGCCATGTTTCTGTTCACAGCAGAAGCTGGCAGTATGACAAGACAAATGCACAGAGAGTCTCATATTAAGTTCACCAAAGTTAGGTGTCTCATTTTCCATCTTCACACTTTTGTGCCGGCTATTCCCTGTGCCTGGAATATGCTCTCGCCTTACGTCTGGCTGTTAGTCTCCCTAGTTTCCTTCCAAGCTCAGCTAAAGTACAATGTCCAGCATGGGGCTTTTTCTGGTGCTCCCCAGTTGATAGCGACTGTTCTACCCCCAAATTACCTTACTGTATATTTTATATCTACTCATATGTTTATAGATGGATTCCCTTGATAGAATGTAAACTCCATGAGGGCAGGTACTATTTAATTTTTATCTTTTTTATTTCTAGTACCTAGCACAGTCCATGGGTAGTAGGCATTTGATGAGTACTTGTTGATTGTTGGATGGATAGGTAGAGAGACTGTTGTTCCATTTCTGGCATTATTAGGAAGACTTAGTCAGAATGTGTATTACAGCTGCACTGACCATTGTTTGAGAATAATCCCATAACGATTTTGGGAAAAATCATAATGTGAGATCATAGATCTAGAACTGGAAGGGGACCTTAGAGGTCATATAGTTCAACATTCACATTTGACAGATGAGGAAACTGAGACTCAAAGAGAAAAAATGACTTATCCAAATCATATTAGGTAGAGAGAACCAGAATTGGAACCCAGATCCTCTGATCCTCAAACAACATTCTTTCCACTCTACTATACTAGTTTCCAATGTACAAGCACTTGTTTTTTCATCTTTCTGTGATATCTATCTAGGCTTTCATATTTATTTTTATCTAATGTGGGCACAGTGGATAGAGTGTCAGGCCTGGAATCAAGTAGATTCATCTTCTTGACTTCAAATCCCGTCTTAGACACTTACTAGCTGTGTGACCCTGGGCAAGTCACTCCACCCTGTTTGCCTCAGTTTCCTCACCTCTAAAATGAGCAGGAGAAGGAATTGGTACTCCAGTATCTTTGCTAAGAAAACCCCAAATAAGAGCATGATGAGACAGTCATAACTGAAAATTGACTCAATAACAATATGGGGTTTTTTTTTACTTTTAAGTATTATAGCAAGTAGAATAATGGGTCCTTGCAGTGTTTAAAGCCTAACTCAAGTGCCACTTCCCTCATGCCTACCACTTTTCCTAATCTGACTTCAAAACCAGCATGATGCTAATTTTTCTGTTTGGCCCCAAAGAGCAGAACCAGGAGGAGTGGATGGAAGGTCCAAAAAAAAAAAAAAATTCAGACTTTTCATAAGAAGAGATCAAGATTGACTGCCTTGGGAGGGATTAGGTTCCCCCTCATTAAAAATCATCAAGCAAAGTTCAGTTGATAAGTTTTACGTTGTAGGGGGGATTCTTATCCAAATAGAGTGTAGACTCTGACTTATCCTTCTAAAGCCAGTCATTCTACATGGTAAAGGTGTGAAGAGAGGTGCTCTGTGCACACACCAGGTCTTCTTTCATTCAGGTATGGATTGGACTGGACGACCATCCATGTCCCTCCACATTTTATGGTTCTGTCCTCTTATTCACTAGTCAAGTTCCTCAGAAAATGGGTACTTAATTATGTTCCTTTGTTGAATTGTGTTTCTGTGAACCAAATAGCATATTTTCCTCATTCTTAAAACCAAGTGTTAATATATTTACCTCAAATAAGCACATTCTCCCCCTTCAGATATCATTAGTGAAGACTGCTATTAAGCATTCATAGTTTCAGGAAACTAGAGGCGTTAAATTGGGGATTATAATAGAAGTGCTTGGGCTGGAGTACTCTTGTCTCCAGTATACATATTAAATTGTTCCTAAGATGCTCTCCAGACATTGGGGACAGAAGATAAAGTATTGTCCTTTTATGTAAAGTGTCATGATCCCTTCCAGTAAGCCTTGTACCACTGGACATAACTATTTCTATTGTTGTTGTTTTAAAGGTAATTATACATGAATTTTTCAATATTCTTCCCTGTTTGTAACAGTTTTGATCTTTTCTTTGTCTCTCTGCTATGCCATTAATATAATCCCACTGAGATCTTTTCAAGTACAACTAGAACAGCACTTAATTACCAGAATTAGAAATGACAAATATCATAGTTTTTATCTGGTTGATCTTCCCTAAGTAGTCTGTGTATAAACTTAAATAATCTTGAATCTATGACATTTAGCATTTCCCCAAAACTCGTGAAATTGTTGTTTTTCAGTCTACTGTTTCTCCCAAATCCTCTGCTCAGAATAGAAGAGTCCTTTCTCTGCCCTCTTTCCTTTATGTGGGTCATAACATGTAGCAAAATGAATTGTGAATACAGTAGATGAGCTGACTTGTTCACCATTAGTGAGTTGTGTTTTTCTTTTCTCCTCCTGTCTCAGAAGTAGTTTTCAATTCATCAATATAAATAGCAATTTTAGAAAAAAAAGATAAGCTCTAATTAGTTATATCTCTAAAACTGTATACGTAGTATCAAAAACATATAGGATTTTGAGTAGGAAGAGTCCCTAAGAGTTTCTCTTTTATGACTCCACTTTAGGGTCAAGGAAATTGAAGCCAAGGGAGAGAAATGAATGTATGAAGGAATGAATGGATAGATGGATGAAATAGCAAAATGTTAAGTGTTCTATTTACCAAGTGCCATGCTAAGGATGGGGTACAAATGCTAAAATAAAAACAGTCCTTGCTCAAAAAAAAATTTAAATTCTATTGTAGGAAACAACACACAAAGGGGAATTGTAGCCAGGGAGAGTTATTTGTGGTTGGAAACTAAGTTTTGTTGAGTGGAACTGTGGGGCAGTAGGTTCACACATATACCCTGATAAAACTGAATTGGTTATGGTTCCTGAATTTAAGAGATTATGTATTTTGAGGCTGGGGAGGGAAGATAGGTGAGAGGTACTGATATAGACAATGGTGGGCAATGAGAAGATGGCTGGGGAGTGAAGTGAAGCATACTTGAAACCAGGCCTAGATATAAAGGGCAACTGAGGCAACCACGAATCAAGAGATGATGAGGACCTGAACTAGGTGATAGATTGCCTTTGCAGAAATAATAGAGCCTGAAGTAAAGCTGCTGTGGAGATAAAAATAACAAGATAGAACTAGATAGATAGATAGATAGATAGATAGATAGATAGATAGATAGATAGATGGATAGATGGGTAAATGGATAGACGTATGTGATTTCCCCAATAGGATGAAAATTCCTTGGACAACAGTTTGGTTTTTGTCTTTGTATCCCCAGCACCTAACACAGTGTCTCCATCTCTCAACTCCAGGCATTTGCTCTGGCTGTCCCCCATACCTAGAATGCTTTCCTTGCTACACTCCCACTACTTACCTCCCTGACTTCCTTTAAATCCCAGCTAAAATCCTACCTTCCACAGGAAGTCTTCCCCAACACCTCAGTTCTAGAGATTTCCTCTCTTAATTATTTCCTATTTATCTCTTATGTAGCTTATTTTGTATATAATTTTATGTGTATTGGATTATAAATCCCTTGAGGATAGGAATGTCTTTTGTCTCTTTTTGTATCCCCAGTGCTTAGCACAATGCCTGGTACATGGTGGACACATAATAAATATTTATTGATTGCTTGATTGACCTCTAGAAAATTCTTAATAACTTTTTTTTAGCTGATTTATATTCATGACCTCTCTCCTACATCCCTGTTTCTGATTGCCAACATGATTGCCTTCTCCTACAGGCTCATTACCCATGGAAGTTACTTTGCATTCTAATTTTCTGAAACAAGCAGAATCTTCTCAAAATTCTGTTCTGGACAGGCTCAGTGTGGTGAGCCTTCATACCTACATTGAAAGGTTGAAAAGGTGTGAGCAATTTCAAAGAGCTATTAGGACTATTAAGATTCCTTTCCCTCTTTCATTTTCACTGTGTGGTTAAGCACCAGGACCCAAGAACAAGAAGATAAAGTGCGAAGTGATTCCACTCTTATGGTTGATGCTGGTGAGCCTGGGGCATGAAGCGTTCTGGAAGGCTGAAACTCTATGCCCTAATAGGTATACTCCAATAGAAAAGATTTTTGTCTCAAATATTTTGATATTATTTCTAAATCAGAATAAACCTTGTCTAATTTCAGGGATTAAGGTCAATAGAACTGGACTCTTCCTGGTCTTTTGTTGTTTAATTATGGTTCCTTTATACTCTCACATACACATATGAACATGTTAAAGAGAAAGAATTAACATCTAAATGAGCTTCAAGATTTGCAGTCTAGGGGTGGCTAGGTGGCGCAGTGAGTAGAGCATCAGCCCTGGAATCAGAAGGACCTGAGTTCGGATCTGGCCTCAGACACTTAATGCACACACAAACAAAAACCTAGCCATGTGACCTTGGGCAAGTTACTTAACCCCAGTTGCCCTCCAAAAAAAAAAAAAATAAATAAAAGCAAAAAAAAAAAAAAAAAGATTTGCGGTCTACCAACATTATCTCATTTGATCCTCATAATAACCCTGTGAATTAAGTGCTGTTACTATCCACCATTTTACAGATGAGGAAACTGAGGCACAGAGTTTGTTTTGTTTTTCTTTTAGTGACTTGCCTAGGACATGGTTAGTGTCTGATGTGCAGTTTAAACCCAAGTATTTTTGCCTCCCAAGGTCAGTATTCTAGCCACTAGAATGATTAAGCAGTGCTGTGTCTACATATTCAATAAAATTCAACAGGCATTTATTAGGAGTTTACTACATGTCAGGCCCTGTGCTTGGCACTGGAGATATAAGCCAAAAAATGAAAGAGATTGGCTCTTCATGGCCCTTCCGTTTTATCACTCCTTATATTCATCGGTTTTATTACTTAGAAGCATAAAGACATTAAGTGATGGTGGTAATGGGTTTTGTTTGATTTAGAGATAAAAGAACAAGGTCCAAACCCTGTTTTTGCCGCTGAATTGCTGTAGGGTGACTGGGAAGTAATTAAATTTACCTCTTTGACCTTCGTTCTCCTTATATTTAAAAACTAGGGGTGTTGGACCAAAAAGAATGTCTAAACTCCTTTTTCCAAGAGGGGCCTCTTGTGTTGGAAGGAATGATGGATTTGGAGGTAGAGGACACAGGTCCAAAGTTGTGCTTATTATTCGTCTTAGGTACCTAAGCCTCAAGAGGAAGCTTACACATCCTCAGTTTCTCCCATTATAAAAGGAAAATGGTGAGCTCAGTCACCTCCAAATCCCCTTTCAGCTCTGATTCCATGATCCTCTGAGCAAGGAACTTAGGAATGGAGTCAGGTCCCTTTGAGCCATGGATAGGTGATTCTCAGTCTGTTCAATTTCATGACCTCAGTCTGCTTCTCATGGCTCCTAGCACACTTGTTTCTCCTTAAAACCTACCATAAAACACTCCATCTCCCTGTTCTATGTATTGTCAATCAATAGTGAATAAGCATTTATTAAGCCCCTGCTATATACTGTATATTGTGCTAAGCAATGAAGTGTAAGGGCTGACTTAGTTGCTCACAGTTACTTTGGGAAATGTCATGAGGTTCAAATACTAGATTCTTTGCACAGGGTTAGAAAAGAAGAAAATACAATAGCTGGAGATTCCTTTTACTTTAAAATAAAAAGAAATTTACATGACAACTTTATTATATATAATATATATATATATATCTAAAAGGAATAGCAAGTTGTACATAATAGATTTGCAGTTTTGTGTGCAATCATCTTTTTTTATTATACTATATGTATGAAATGCTTGTTTTATTCCACAAATTAAAAATAAAATAAAAATTTTAACAACATTTTTAACAGCCCTTAAATTCTATCTTTGAACTACCCAGGGTTTAATACAAATACTAACTTCCCATGTAAGAGGGTATCTGTTAGCTCTCTTTACTGAAGAGGAATAATTTTAAACAGAAGCCTTTTATATACAATTTATCCTTTCTGTATGATTCAGTTTAAACAATTTTCCCCTGCAATCCCTGCAGGACTACTTTGGAACAGAGTTTTAAAGAGTTAGGAAGTTAAAAGTATAACTTTTTTTTTTAACAGTGGAAACAAGACATTTCCTGAAAACTTCTGATTTGTCTTTGTACTACTATCTGATATTTACTACTTATTTCTTTTATATACGTTTATGATTGATTTAGGGAGTGGAATATTAATTTTAAGCTATAGATACCTGTGAGGATAAATTTCTCTCAGATTGAAAGGATAATAGACCCTATTGGGTTTTACTCTTTTGGCCTTGACCTCTGAACTAAATAAATTAAAAAATTCCTTAAAGTTAAATTCTTAATTTATTAAAGCAATAGACTATCCCTCAGGAGAAGAGAAATGTTAAGATCTTGTTCTGTCAAGCTGAGAACAGAGGTTACTTGAAATACTCTATAGGACCAAGGAAACAAATATAAATTTCTCAGACAGAGGAAGTAGTAAACAGTGACCTTATATCTTCCACAGGGAAAGTCAGAAGCACTTCCCTCCACTACAGGGTCATGATGAACCAATCCCAATTTAAAGCTATAATTGAATGAAGAAACTGATCATGCCCACATATCAGCACATCAGTTATAGGGAAACGTTTTCAGCTTGCTTTTAATTTGAAAAAATAATGGAATAAAAGTTGGAGAAATATACCAATTCTAGGTTCTTTTCATATAAAAAAAAAGCATATGGAATTTCTTCATTGATTTAATGAGCAATTATTAATTAGTTATCATTGCAGGAATCATGCTAGGAACCAGAGGGTAGAAAGATTAAAAAAAAAAAAAAACTACTACTGCCATATTTGGGGCAATAGTAAGTAGGCCAATTTTGCCATAATGCATATTCTGACATCAGCCTACTCAGAGCCTTATGCAAAAAATTCCCCTTATTATGGTCTTGTAAGGTCTCTTCCAACTCAAAACTAATGATCCCAGAATCCTTAGTGGAGGCAATAACTTAATGGGGGGTTAGAAAAGGAATTTTACCACTTTAATTTTGGCTTCTTTTTTCAATCTTTTTTCCCCCCATTACTCCTGGAAGGGTTAGTTCATAAGAAGAAATAAAAATTCCAAAATAATCAGGAAAATATTGGTGGCAAATTTGTATGCAGAGAATTCCTAAGGAAATTTCTTGTTCTATTCATAGTATTTTTTAAAATAGGGATTAGCATTACCTATGGAACTATATTCAGGACTGACCATCATTGTACCTGATTTTAAATATGTATGACAGAGCTTCTTTTTCCACAGTGCTGCATACTGGGATCAACACTTGACTACAGATCAGGAAAGATAGGTTCTAACATTGACTGTGTCACTAAATGCTGTACTAAGTGGCTTGAACTTGTTTTTGGATTTCATTGTCATGAACTAAAAAAACAAAACAAAACAAAAAAACAGTGAGTGTGGTGTTGGTGTCCCTGATAACTAAAGTACCTTTTAGCTTTGAAGCTAAATCATCTTACCATCTTTCTCACATTGTTCAACTGCAACTTTTTACAGTGCTCATTTATACCTTTGGACTTTGTTTTGGTTTGGTGTTTTTTTTTTTAATTATGTATTTTAAGGCAGTGATAGCTATGTGAAGCCTAATCTTTCTATAATACCTAGCCCAAAAGAATGCAGAAGCAATTTACTTAGCATGCCATTGTTACTAAAAAGATGACTTATAGACACTTGCTTGGTTTTTAGAAATCTCAATCACACAGTCAATAAATACTTGTTGAAAACCTACTAAGTGGTTATCACTATGCTAGGAAACTAGGATACAAAGACAAGATGTGGAATAATCCCTGCTCTTAAGGAACTTATATTCTATTGCGGGAGGCAATTTATACATATGTCAGCATGTACACAATGAACAAGCAATAAATACAAGATAGGGAGGGAGAGCGCTAGCATTTGTGGGGGAGGGGATTAGAGAGCTCTGTCTTATACCCTCCTCTCCATTTCATATCAGATATTTTCCCCCTCTTCCTTCACCCCTAACTCATATAAAGAAATGTTTCTTCCCCTTGCTAAAGCAAACAAGTGATTCCATTTCATTTTGTCTTCTTTGGGAGACTGTGCCCTAGATCATACTCACTTTTTCACTAATCTTCCAAGTCTTAATAAATGCTTATTGATTTGACTTGACTTGGATGTAGTACTCGAGCTAGCTCACAAAAGAAAGAAGGCAATAGAGTCCACTCTGGACGCTGGGGACAGCCAGTTCAAAGGCACAGAAGTGGAAGACGGAGTGCATGGAACATCAAAAAGACCAGTTTGGACTGTAGAGTGGGAAAAAATTAATAGATATTTGGTAACCTTAAAGAAAGCTGTTTTATTTGATGATTGAAAATAGAAGCCAGATCATAAATGTTTGAAGGTTGAGAAGAGGAAATGAGCCGAGAGAAACGTGTTCTAGGAGACTGAACTAAAAAGGGAAATGATATATCATGATAACTTATGTGCAGCTGATAAGTTTGATGATCTGGGTTGGGACAAATTATACTTCTATGGTCCTCATTTCTCCTTCTGTAACATGAAGGGCTTGGGAAAAAAAGCCTTTAACGTCCAGCTCTAAATCTATGGATGCTATGACTTCTCAAAGTCTTTACTGTGCTCAGGCAGGTGTTCTAGGAAATTGTCCTATAGAATCCATTTCCATTCTAAATCTATGGTCCTGTGGCTTCATTTATGGAGGTCACTGGGTAGCAAAGTGGATAGAGTGCTAGGCCTGGAGTCAAGCAGACCCGAGTTCAAATCCAGTCCCATGTTTACAAGTTACTAGCTATGTGACCCTGGGCAACCTCTGTTTACTTCGGTTTCCCTTACTCTAAAATAAGGGTAAAAATGGCATGTACCTTCCAGGGTTCTTGTGAAGATCAAATGAGATAATATTTGTAAAGTACTTAGCTTAGGACTTTGCACATGGCAGGTACTTAATGAATGCCTGATTCCTTCCTTCCTTTCTTCCTTCCTTTCCTTCCTCTCTTCCTTCCTCCCTCCTTCCCTTCCCTTCCTTCTTTCCCTCCTTCCTTCCTTCCTTCCCTCCTTTCTTCTTTCCCTCCTTCCTTCCATCTTTCCTTCCCTCCTTTCTTCTTTCCCTTCTTCCTTCCTTCCTTCCTTCCTTCCTTCCTTCCTTCCTTCCTTCCTTCCTTCCTTCCTTCCTTCCTTCCTTCCTTCTTTCCCTCCTTCCTTCTTTCCTTCCTTCCTTCTTTCCTTCCTTTCTTCTTTCCACTTGAGGTATAAAAAAGACTTGGAATAGTAACAATGGCTATATGCCCTCCCTTCTATGTCTGGGAAGGGTTTCCCCCGCTATCCTCCTCGGGTAAGGTGGACTGTACCCTTTTAGTGTTCTCATGGAGAACATTGCTCTTTCAGGATAACCTCGAACTTGATGATCTCACAAACCCCACCCTGTGAGCATCAGTCTCACACCTGAGTGCCTAGCTACCCAAGGTCTGGGAATTAACCCCTCCTATTCAGCCAGGCCAGGATCCACAATGCCTAGAGTAGAATATACAAGAGACCACACCACGGGCTTCGTAGGCTTGTTTATAGAAGCAGTTATTACTAATTAAGGAGTGAGGAGTATGTAGTTTTTTCCATCCTTCTCCATGCTTTAGCCCAGAGATGGGGAAGGGGCAGCCTCAAGTCCACATGTGGCCTTTTAGGTCCTTGGGTGTGGCCTTTTGACTGAGTCTAAGTTTCACAGAACAAATTCTTTTATTAAAGGGATTTGTTCTGTGAAGTTTGGATTCAAAGGGCTGCACTTGAGGGCCTAGAAGGTCATATGTATCCTTGAAGCCACAGGTTCCCTACCCCTGCTCTAGCTAATTTGGCTTGAAGACTTGTTCATTGATGCATCAGTAGGGATTAAAGCCAGTATGCAGTTTCAACAGCCAGTTCACAAAAGGGGACTAGCTCTATTTTACTTAAGCTGCCATCTACTCAGGTGTTTGTTCTAAACTATGGAAGTAGTCAATTCAAGAAAACTTTATTAAACTTATTCTTTGAAGATCACTACGGTGGTATTCAGAGAGATGAACAAATTAGATGAGTCATACTCTCTGTCCTTCTGGAGCTGAATAATCCAATAGGCAGGGTCTGGCATATACAAAGAAATGTAGAATCCCAAATGGTAGAATTTAAGTGCATATATGATAAATGAAAGTCAGCATGACACAGTGGATAGAGTGTTATTAATCAATAAGCATTTATTGAGTGCCTACTATTTGCCAAGTACTGAGGAATATTTTTTTTTCTTTTTGCAGGCAGAAAGAGCAGGGCAGTTGGGATTAAGTGACTTGCCCAAGGTCACACGGCTAGTAAGTGTTAAGTGTCTGAGGTGGGTTTTGAATTCAGGTCCTCCTGACTCCAGGACCAGTTCTCTACTCACTGCGCCACCTAACCGCCCAAGGAATAATAATGTTTTTTAAAAGTATGCAAAAGACAGTCCCTACTTTCAAGGAGTTTACAATCTAATGGAGGAGAAAACATGCAAATAAATATATGCAGTGCAAGTTACAAACAAGCGAAGTAGGAAATAATAAACAGAGAAAGCAATGGAATTAAAAGAAGTTGGGTAAGTTTTTTGTGAAAGGTGTGATTTTAGAGTTCTAGACATGAGTCAGGAAGACCTCATTTTAAACCCCCCTTCTGGGATTTATTAGCTGATTAAAGTCAAGCCACTGAACATCTCACCATCAGTTTCTTCATCTAGAAAATGAGGAAGGTCACTGAGCCAGATGGCCTCTGAAGTCCATTCTAGCTCTAAATCTGTAATTTATTGATGAGTCAGGTACCTCATGCCTGGAGTGCACTTTCTCCTTCCTTCTCCCTCTTAGGATCTTCACCTTATAGTGTTTCCCCACCAAAAAAAGACTTCATATTCATTTTGTAGATATTTATATGTCTACATATTGTTGTGTCTGAGCATCCCTAGAGCCTAATGTAGCTCCTGGCAGGTAGTAGGCACCAGAAAATAATATGTTGGTTGATTGATAGGAAAAGAGTAGACATATTGTTATGTGAGACGTGAGGGAGGAAAGACCATTACTGATCAGAAAAGGCATCCTGAAAGAAGAGGCATTTAACATGGGAACTAAAAGAGAAAAAGGAATTCACAAGGGAGATGGAATAAGGACATTCTAGGTACTGGGGCTAGCATGAGCAAAGTCAAAGAAATAAGATTGTGGGTGCTGATCATGGAGCTAAGTGATTTGACTAGAGGAGAGAGGTTTCAATTGTTTCTGAGGAGTGGGTACTCAAAAAGGAGGGAGGATCAGAGAAGAAGGAGGGTTGCTGTGGCAGAATCCCCCCCACCCCCCACTGAACTGGTATCAGAAATCAGGCAGAGTACCTTTTCAATGCAGTGACGCTATGCCTGCTCTTCTCTCTGAAGCACCTAGGAAAAATAGAACTCGGGAGGTGTTCCATAAATGTTTATTGGATGAATGAATGAATGAATGTTCATCTACTTACACTTCTTTACCTACATTGAGTTCAGAAAAAGGATAATGTAGAGCATAATGTAGCCCAGTTAATCAAGCTGACATAAGGAAGCATGCTCTGTAGGGGATTAATTGAGTTATCTGTCTCATCTAGAAAGAAAAACACATAAATAAAACGATCCCCTTGTGGAAAATTGAAAATCCCCATTGGATTGTAATGGAAAGAGTGAGAGAGGATTTGGTTGAGTTAGTCAAAGAGACTGGGTTAAAAAAAATTCCTTCTTTTTACCATCCAATAACCTGGGAACTAGAGGTCCCTCCATTAAATAAATGGATTTTTAAAAATTCTTTGACATTTTACTGTCAAGCTGTGAAAATCACTGGCTCAGGTATTAACAGAATCAAATATTATGGTTGTATTTAAAAATAGGCAGTGGGATACCTTAGTGAACAGTAAGTCCCCTTTTCCCTCCTTCCACTTTTTTTTTTGAAGACAATATATGGGCAAACTCATAAGGCAGGGTATTAAAAACTTATCATTTATGGTCACCTCCCACATGCATTATAGAGTATGAATGTGCTCTCTGGGGGTATTTCTCTCCATCTCCTTCCTGTGCCATTGGTCACTGCCTCAGCTCACAGGCTGGTCATGATGGATCCAATCTGGAATGATAAATGAGGGGAAATAGAAAATGATAAACATTGTGCTCCAAAACCTGAATCTGCCAGAGCTGCTGTTATAAGAAAATAACCACAGGCTTCCTAATTACTTTACAACTTCAGGGACACCTGCCAATTATAATTAAAGAATCAAAGTCTGAATATTCTATAAATCTCAATAAGCAACTAAGGAAAACAGAAGTCAGCAGGAAATAGAAGTTACAGTCTTTCCCAAGAGTTCAATGAAATCCTTCTGTCCGGGCCACTTAATATTATGTACAAACCATAAATCCATAACAAGTATATTACCTGGTGTAAAAAAGCAATATCTCTTTGTCAACATATATTTTAATTCACAGTGTCAGAGATGAGCTATATTTTAGAATGAATTATTAGCCCAGAAAAAAGGAGTTCCTATCTAATTCCCCTCACTGTACATTCCAGGGTGGTTTCTTTAAAAACTTGCTATCCCGAGACAAAATAACAGGTATCCAACTGCATTCCAAATTTCTTTTGTGGGTCTTTATGTTCGGGATAAGGAGCGGAATGTCTTTCCTCCCTATTTTGTTTACTTTATTTTTATTTAAAAGCAAAGAGCTATTCCAAGTTTATTGAAGATTTTCTCTTTTTATCATTTTTAATAGAAAGAAGGTGGATTACTACATTGTAGTAGAGGTTTCCAAGCTTCTATTGGTCTGATCAGTCACAGTGGGACATGCTGTACCTTGACCTCAACATAGTGATGTCATTTTGGTCCTATTTAAGAATGAAGGACCGGGCGGCTAGGTGGCGCAGTGAGTAGAGTGCCAGCCCTGGAGTCAGAAGGACCTGAGTTCGGATCTGGCCTCAGACACTTAACACACACAAACAAAAACCTAGCCATGTGACCTTGGGCAAGTTACTTAACCCCAATTGTCCTCAAAAAAAAAAAGGCAAAAAAAAAAAAGAATCAAGGACAATAACCTATTTAAGAATGAAGGACAATAACCAGATGTTGTGTTGGCTTTTGAAAGGTAGATCTTCAAATGCCTCCTCATCTTCTTTTGTATCAGGTCCCACCACATATTTCCTCTCACCTGCTGCTGGCTCAGAGTTCCCAAAAATCCTCAGATTTCTCAGATCCTCAGAGTTCTCAGATCCTCAGAGTTCTCCCCAATCCTCAGAGATAGGACTTCAGTGACCCTTCTAGCCCAACTCAACCATGAATAAAAATGCAGAATTACCTCTAGGTCATACCCACCAACTGGCTATTCTTTCTTTGTTTGAGGAATGCTGGGAAAGGGAACCTACTACCTCTGAAGACAATCCATTCTGTTTCTGGAGAGCACCAATTATTAGGAAGTTGTGTGGGGTTTTTGTTCTTTTCTTTCTTTTTTCTTTATGGCACCAAGCCAAAATTTGCCTCTTTTCAACTTATTCCCACTGCTTTTAGTTCTGCCTTTGAGACCAAGTGGAAAACAGTTCTTCTCTCACTGTTTCAAATACTTGAAGACAGCTACCATGTAACCCCTTGGTCCTCTCTTCTCCAGGCCAGACATTTCTACCTCCTTTGTTTCATTTCATCCTGAGCCCCAAATGTAAGATACCTCTGGAATCTTATGTTAGTATTAGATTCAGTGCCTGGAATGTGGGCATGTCCTGAGGGAACAATTTGGACAGAGCAAAGTAAATGCTTCGTCAAGTTGTGCTGGCCCACCTAACCTGATTTCTCTGCACTTCCATGAATGAGTTTGTGCAACTGTGGTTACTGATACCCTTTGATGCTCCTAATTTCCCATCCTAGATTTCTAACTTGTTTATTGACAACTTCTGGCAAGCCTATTTGCCTGGATTCCCAAACCCATTCGCATCCACAAACCTCTCTGCAGTGACCTGGCTCCTGAATCTTGGCATCTGTCTTGTGCACCTTGCTCTGCTCCCTCAATCCTAGTGTGACATGTATATTTACCCTACTTTCCAGGTACTTGCTAAATAACATATTATCAAGATACTTAGCAGTATGGGATATAGAGCTAGAGACTACTTTATAAAACCTCTAGCTATAATTGCGTAGGGGATAGAGTCAGGAAAGCCTGAGCTCAAATCCAGCCCTTAGAAACTTGACCATTTTTTTGACTGTGGACTAATCACTTAAAAATCTCCGAGCCCCAGTTTCTTCATCTGTAAAATAGGGAGTGGGATAATAGAGCACATAATTCACAAGGTTATCATGTGAATCAGATAAAATCCAGCATATAAAGTACTTTGTAAACCTTTAAGCTCTATATGAATCGAATCCCTTGTTCAACTTCCATTACTGGCAGGTGATTTTCACCCTCAGTTCTGGGTAGGCTGTAATGTTGATGAAATACTACAGAAACAGAAACATCAAATGGAACCCAATGAGATAAGGCCCTCTAGGTTAACTTCCTCATTTTAAAGTTAAGGAAACTGAGGCCAGGGGATAAGAATTGATTTGGTTGAGGTCCTGTAGGTGACAGAGCTCTGGTACTCTAGTACTCTGAGTTCTAATCCTATACTTTTTCTGTGGTGCTATTCTGCTCTAAAACTAATAAAGATGCCTTGATATGATGGAATTGTCTTATTTTCTATGTTGCACTTAGGAAAGGATTATAGAAAAGATTGTGTCAAGGAATCCAAATGAGGGGGTTGCCCTCATGATAGAATGAAGAAAAATGAAGTGAAGTGATTGTCATCAAATCAAACAGCAAATTAGGGGCAAAGCTAGGATTCATGTTCAGGTGTCACCTGGCTCCAGATTCAGTGTTCTCCAATGGTACCTTCTGTCCTAGAGTTTTAAAATATAATGATGAGAATAATTATAAAAATAATCATTTTTTTATTCCTTGACATTGCCTTTCCTAGTCCAACAAGTGCAACTTTAAAAAATATGTAAAGTAGCTCTACCACAATTTTGGAATCTTGTTAATTTACATCAAAATGGCACAGTATAGAAAGCATAGATTTGCAATCAGAATTCCTGAATTCAAATCTCACTTCTCACATAACTTGTGTGATCTTGGATGAGTCAGTCAATCTCCTGATGCCTCAGTTTCCTCATCTCTAAAGCGAGAAAGCTAGACTAGATGGCCTCTGAGTTCCCTTCCAACTGTAAATCTATGATACTGTGACCCTCTGGTTGGATGCCTGTGTTTCTATAATATTTCAGGAACAGAGGCATGCAGTGGGGATGATTAGGGTTCAACATGCTACAGAAAAGTGATATGGAAAGGAATTTACAAAGGAAATATATGATCAAGAAAGAAGACAAAAAGTTTATGAGGTGAGTGAGGGGTAAATAATGGACAGCCCTTTCAGCATGATATACAGTAATGGACAGTCCTTCCCAATAGCAATGAAATGTAATAATAACAACAACATTTATATGTACCAGGAATTATGTTAAGTGTTTTACAATAATTATCTCATTTGATCTTCATTACAACCCTGGAAGGGAGGTGCTGTTACTTATCCCTATTTTACAGATAAGGAAACTGATGCAAACAGCTTAAGTGACTTGCACAGGGTCACACAGCTGGTAAATGTCTGAGGTCTATTTTGAACTGAGGTCTTCTTAAATCCAGACCTAGCATTCTATCCAGTATACCATCTAGGTGACCAGATAAGGTGTCAAACATGGTATATGAACACATGGTGAAGTTATGGGAACACAGAGGAGACAGTCCATGGATGAGAAGACCGTGATATGAATTGTCCTAGAGACTCCCCAAATTGATATGTTCATGGGTTCGTTTTTAATCAACGGTCATAAATATGTTCTTCAACAAAAATTCAGTTGTCAATTTAGTCTAATTAGGAGTTTATCTTCCTTGACATTTGAATTGAGCAAGGAGATAACTACCAGAAATAGCAATGGCAAGATAAATCAGAAAATAATTTCAAATTTAAGTTGCCTTCTGTAGCCACTGGAAACTGCCCAGGAAAAAAAAAAACCTTACATTGGCAGTAGTAATATAGGATTCTTATGTGATGCATTAAATATTATGAATGAACAGGGAAAACAAAAAATTATGTTCATATAGAATAAATACTCAGTGAGATAAAAATGACATCCTTTGTTGGTTAGTGAGATCAAAGAGACATACACATTTGGTAGGTAGACATACAGATTACTGTTTTGAAAAGCACTAGATTTAGATGGAGATGCAGTCTGGAGTGGCGGATAACCTCAGAACCAGGAAGATCTAGTTTCAGTCCCCACTTCTGACACACACTGGCTGTATGACTCTGGAAAAGCCACCTAATCTCTCAATTATCTTGACAACTCTATCAGACAGTAAGTTGATGAGAATATGGTGGCCTGATTTAGCAGAAAAAGTTTCCTCAGATGGAAGTACCCTGTACTAATGAAATCACAGGTCCAGGCCTTACCCTCAGCAATTCTGGCCTAAAATACCTGTAGATTTTGTCATTTTGTTTTGGATGATTATCTTATGTTTTTGGTAAATATATTAGGTAGCAAATTCCAATGCTGATCATAGCATGGTGATCCTGAGTTTTCTGCATTTATAACAATGGTGTGCAAGTTCCCACAGTTCATACCAAGTTTGAAGACTTAAAATACAGTCCAGGAAAAAGATTCCACATCTTTCATCTGAGAACCAGGCTGCTGGATGAAGATGGTCAAAGAAAAAATACCTGGGGAGGAGTCAGAATGTAAAATCTTCTAAGATATGGGGGATTGGGGTAGGACTATTGTACTGTATGCACGCATGTGCACAAATGTAAATATGTTTATGTATATAGTGGATGGAAACATGTATGCCCTGTTTTATATATATATATATATGTGTGTGTGTGTGTATGTGTACATATATATGTATGTGCATTGTAGACAAATATATGTTCATGTGTACATGTATTCATATAAGGGTAGTAGACAATAGTTCTCTATCCTACAGAAGCACCACGTGGGCCCCCAAAGGATCACAGACAGTGTTCTTCATCCATTACATCCTAGTTGAAGGGAGGGAAATTTAGCCTTCAGGTCAAAGAAGGAAAATTTCTTAGGCATCACTAGCTTTCCATATTACCTATTAAGTAAGCCCAAGTTTGAGTGTTTGAGGTCTCATCCTTCTGTCTAGAGAAGGAGAATGTTCTAGAGAAGGAGAATGTTCTTTCTGATCAAAATACTTTAGAGAGAAAAGATTGACTGTCCATACCCTGAAGCAAGAGTCCAAAGCCATAACATGCAGGACCAAGAAGATGAACCTAAAAATTGTTACCATTAGTTGCTGTTACAGTGAGTTATACAGATAGTATTGGAAGACAGTTGCCTGTCTAGAACCTCTGAAGTATGCTTCTCTTCTGAATGGAGTCCAAACAACAGGTGGCACTACAAGCCTGTTTAGGCCCGTGCTAAAATAAGAAATTTACTGAAATGTCCCATTAGTGCACCATTTGCAGCCTCAGATTCAATTTTGTTCGGAGGAGGGTTCCAACCATGAGGTAGGCTTGAGTATGGAATAGTCTAGGAGTATGAAAAAGAAAGTTTTGATTAGGGAGAGAAGAAAAATTGTGTCATTTTTAATGAACTCTACACGTTTTTCTGCATTTTTCTGTCCTTCTGAAAATCTTCTGTATCTTTTCATTTTCTAGAGGATGAAATTAAGACTGAATATACATATATATATATATATATATATATATTGTAAAATGTGTGTGTGTGTGTGTGTGTGTGTATGTTACCCTCAGAGCTTATATAGGAACTCAGAGACTCCTTTTTGCCCATATGTGTGGAAACCTAGAGTCAAGAGATATCTGGGCATTTCCTAGAGTAAAATCTCTGTGGGAATAATAACAAAAGTATATTAAGAGTCATCTATCCCAATGCCTTTACTTCACAAGGGAAGAAACAATGTTCAAAGAAGTTAAGTGACATATTCACAGTCCTTCAGTATTTAGTGACCTGGCCAAAAATGAAACCCAATGTCCTAGGCCCCAAATAAAATTAAAAACTTTCCCTGTTACAGTATGTGTGTGGCTGGATAGTAGATAAATAGCATATGTAAGGAAAAAAAAAACTACCAAAGTGCTATGGTATTGTAAATAGGTTAAGTGAATTTTTGTGGTTGAAAAATATAAGAAAAGCGATTGGTGCCCATAAGTTCAGGGATGGAACAAATTGTCACAAGTGAATGTTCTGAAATATTATGCTACAAGAAACAATTAGGGAGAGACTTCTGGCTAATATGAGGAAGCTTGTATAAACGGATACAGCGCAAAGTAAGCAGAAACAAAGGATGATATACACAATGGCAACAATAACAGAAATGAAAATAACATCAAAAAAACCCCATCAGATTCTGATACTATAACCAGTCTTCATCCTATGGAATGGGGAATGATTCCTAAAAGGGTGATGAGGGATTGGGGGGCAATGAGACTACTGAAGGAGAAGGCTGAATACGCTAACAGGCACAGTCAATTCATTTGCTTAGGTTTACGTGAGAAGGGGGTAGAATATGGGCATATATATATATATATATATATATATATATATATATATATATATATACACACAAATGGCCCTTATGTAAAACACCAAAGGCATAAAATGAAACTTTTAACAAAAAAAGTGGAATGAGAAAAGCATAAGAATTGTCGCCCAAAGTACAAGGGAGTTAAGAGAATACTCACCTTAATAAGATAAGGACAGGAGAGAAGAGATAGAGCAGATGCCCTTCTTTCCTATTCCTTCAATAAGAAGAAACATAAGATCATGACAGTTTGTGATCCCTAGTGCATAAACAAGCCAACAAACAAACAAACAAATAAAAGAAATGAAAAAGGGGAAAAAATAACTTGTCGATTCTCTGGCTGCGTGCGGTCACCACATCCTCATCTGTATCCCACGCCAGTGACAAAGATTAGGTGATCCCCCTGTGGCTCAGGAGATTTTTAGGGTAAATTGAGTGATGGCTGCTTAACTCAGTAGAACAAAGCCCTTTTATTACGTGATATCACTAGGCTTTTATGGTGAGCTTTACGAGACCTCCGGTGGTGATTTACAATTACTCTGTGTCACCACCGGGGCACCAGCGTTGCCTTGTTTGGGCTATTAAAGTAACTGCCTCCCGTGCCAATTTGCGAACTGAGACAATGCACAAAGCACCAGGGCTTGGTGCTGTAAAAATAGATGCTCGAGATAATTGGGCAAGGTGGTGTCATGTCACTGGTGTGCAGTTCATTAATTAACTGCTTGAAACTGCTATAAAATAATAGCCATGTCATCAGGATGAAAGTACGGAAAGTGCAAAGAAAATAAAACTGTAGTAAAGAAGAAGGCCACAGACATAGCTCTTATTAAGAAAACTCAAGTGTTTCCTTCCATTTTAGTATCCGTTCTTCTTTCCCTGTTCTTACAAACTTGGACTTCAGCTTTAGTTGTTGTGCTTGTTAATATTTATTACTCCCAGACGTTGGATTCCATTTATATAAGATTCAGACTTTGGATTTTGATGGATTCTCTGATGAAAACCCAGGATGCATTGCTAGCTACTTCAATAACAGAACCTCCTGATTAGTTAGCCCATCGTGTAATCAATAATGACAATAACTCAGATTTATATAGAAATTTAGGTTTCTCAAAGCACACTTTTATATATACTTACCTCGTTTGATCTTGTACAACCACCATATAAAGTAGGTCTTATTATTATCCCCATTTTATAGATGAGGGGATTGAAAATCTAAGGGGTTGTGCTTTGCCCAGAGTCATACAGCTAATAAGTTTTTGTGGCAGAATTCCATGACAGACCTTCTTGACTCCAAGACCAGAACTCTATTCATGACACTGTAATGCTGTAAGACTCACATTAAAGTCATATCACAAATGCTGTCTCTTTTCTGTTTTCAAATTTCAGCAGCAGCTTGATTCTTGGCAGACTCAGCAATGGATTAAGTAAACTTCAGGCCCCTAAACTAGTTGCCTGGCAGCTCACATCTAAACAAAGTTGCAGAATTGAATGTCAAAATGTGATCAACTGAAAGCTCCTGTATAAAAAACTCTGGGGGTACTGAACGAATAAGCATTTTTCCTACTGGCTGTCAGTTCCCACCTGCAATGACCTTACCCTCAAATGCTATGAGATATACTCAGCAACTTCAAAACTCACTTTGGGGAACTGAGTCAGGGATGTTACAGATGAAAAGAGGGTGCCACATTTTTATATACCATGCAATAAGCAGAGGAAACATTTTTAAAAAATAACAAATCTTTAAGTGTGTGATGAAAATTCTTAAGCCAACTTATTGACGGGGATACCTTTGAGTTTTAATAAAGAAAAGGTCCCATCTCAAAGATAATTTTCTCAGAACTGCCATTCTTGAATGCTCAAAACAATCTAATCCCCTTTATCTGCACAGTTAAGTAAGGAAGACCATGCTGAACAAGGTAACCACTGACTCCAAAGATCCATAATGAGGTCCAAGGTTTCCCCAAGTTATTGTTCAAGTGCTCTGACAGGTGAAATATGTCCCTGCCAGTGCATTCTACACCTGACATTTCTCTTATTTGATCTGCTAATGGTTATTGCCTATTCTGCTGCTTGTAAAGGTCAGATTCTTAAAAAAAGGTTAAGTCACCTCCGTGTGAGCCCTCCCTTGGAAATCTTGCTCCAACCAGGGTTCCCTGCAAGCCCTAATAATATGGGACCTAATCAAAGACATAGGTCTGATGTGCCCTATACGTTCAGAATCTATAAGTTCTAAGGAGTTAGAAAGTGAATTGTAATAAAAATAGGGGAAAGAAGCTTAGAAAGAAATGCTAGCTTTCCCACTCACTATAGATGCAACCCTAGCCAAAATCTCCACCTCAGGTATGGCAGCCTTCTCATGCTAGAGACATTTCCAAACCTTATAGCCTATTCCATGATTGAGGAAGGGACTAGCAACTTGGAGAGAAAAAGAAAGGCCTCCTGTAAAAGGTAGCAATTAAGCTGAATTTTGAGTGAAACTCAGGATTCTAAGAGGCAGTGGGGTGAGGAGGAAGAGCATTCCAGGACGGGGGACAGGCAGGAGAAAAATCATACAAGCAACTGACCTGGATATGAATTCCTGACTCCAAAACCTAGTAGTCACTCTACTCCCATACCTTGTTAGGAAGAGTCACAAGAGAAGGCATTGAGACCAGCTTTATGTGGTATATTCAAGATGTATTCAATTAGTGTAAAACATACACTAATACAAGTTTTGTATACTTTTGTATCACATGGAATGACAAAGAAAGCAGTTTCTAATATGTCATAACAGCTCAAGAGAGAAATACACAGCAACTCAATTATTAGTATTATTTTTTGCTGGAAATAAAAGTTCCTGACATCTCCAAAGCTTCTAAAAACAAGAATGTCACCCTCCAAACACTATTCATGACCTCTTCAGAAAGTTTTCCTAACATGAGTTGCATATACTTCATGAGAAAATAATAGTGTTTGAGGAGGAAACTCTCAGTTGAAACTGTTCTATAGAAGCTTTTAGAAATATTACCTACTTGTTTTTGAGAAGTGGGGTTTGAGATTGATATTTTGGAAGTTGTTATAACAATAGGAATATTTTTATTTTTCAACAGGCTGCACAGGAACCTAATATGGAAGTGAATTTAAAGTTCATTAGCCTTTTTAGAGGGAATAGGGGCAGTCTAATATCCTTGGGCTCAGAAGAGATAATTGTTGTGGAACCAGACATGTCAGCCCCCAGAATGAATCAGTTTATCTGAATAAAACTGGATGCAGAATAGTGAATACTTCTGATGAAGTCAGTGTTCCAAGTTTATGTGAAAGGTGAATAAGGATGGCTGTCAAGTGTGTAGCTAAAGGGTCTATAAGGAAGTGATGTCTGGGAATTATATAGGCAAATGAGGCATGGGGAGGAGAGAAAGTTAAGTACCTAGAGTAAGGAGGAAACAAGCCAACTATGGGATTAAAAAAGACAAGTTCTTCAGCTCTCTTGGTTTTAGTTCCCTCCATCTATAAAACAAAGATGATAATAGCACTAGTTAAAAAGGGTCCTTGTGAGGATAACACATATACAATGAGATAACATATGCACGATGCTTTACAAACTTTAAGGGTACTATATAGGATGTCCCAAAAGTTATTAAAACGTTAAACTCCAGTAAGAGTTTTGGGCTACCCTGCATAAATGCTTATATTTATTATATAATGTCATATCAGATGACATTTATATTAAATATGCACGATGATGTGTTGTATGTTAAATAGTAATAATTCAGGTAAATGTCAAAAGGACACAGGTCTTGTTCACACTTATCAGGGATTGACAGGGTTGGGTCATACCCTGTCATTTCAGCATTTTACTTCATTCATTTACTTCATTCATTCAGTTAGTCAGTCAGTACTTGTGAAAGCACTGAGCGAGGTTTTGGGAGATATACAAAATTAGGTTAAGATGCAGCCTAATAGATAGCAAGATGTAAACATCATGGCCTGTCTATATATGTATATATATATATATACATGCATATGTAGATATGTACATATATTCATTATATATAATTTATATATCCATGTATGTGTATTAAATAAACACTAACTTTATATGTAATGATATATCTATAATTATACATAATTGCATCTGTTTCATTTTGCATTTGTACCCCCAGCATCTAGCATAGTACTTTAAACGTGACAGACATTTATTAATGGTTATCAATTGATACATTAATGGCCGGAAAGCATCTATGGAACACAAGGACATTGACATTTATCTGTGAAGTATAACTTCTGTAACACTGTCTTTTAGGTTCCCATCCTCTGCCCCAACACCACCTCTGCAATGTTAAAGCATGTGGCTGGAACAGAAGGAAAACTCTCCAGATCTATGGCTGTAATACTAGGCTGCCGTCTCACTCACCACCATGTAGAAGGTCTTGGTCATGGGGACCTAGGATCATAATACTTGGTTCTTTTACAAAGAACTTCTGTTACTAAGATTGTGAGAGCAAGAATACTAAATGAACAGTACACAATAAAAAATTTCATCTTGCCCATTATTTTATTTCATGCACCAATACACACACACATGTTGGTAAGGTTGTCGACAGGCTGTATAGCGTCGTGTAGAGACAATAACTCCAAAGTACAGTTTTGGGATACCCTGAAGCTGTCTCCAATTATCTCAATAGGGTTTTTAAAAATTCTCAAAGAATTCATAATATCATAAAACTTAAAGCTGGAGGGAACTGTGAAAGTGATATAGTCCAATTTCCTCATTTTCCCAAAAGAAAATTAATTTTTAATTCACCTAAGTTTAAAAAAAATATGTAGTCAACTCTCAGCAGAGGGATAACCCATGGCTTAAATGGAACAAATTTTCAGAGAACCAAAGAAAACTGGAGTTTGAAGGAATGGTAGGGGGCCTGCTCATTGTTTAAGGAATCAGTCTCTTTCTCAATATCTTTACTTATTCCTCTTCTTTTTCCTCACCCCTGAAAATTAGTATAGCCTCAGGCTCTGTTCTTTACCCTCTTCTTTCCCTATATTCTGTCCCTTGAAAATTTTATCTATTCTTATGGTTTCATCTCTCTCCACTATAAAGGAGAATCCTAAATTGAAATCTCCAGCCCTGAGCCTTCTTGTAATCTCCAACTGTATGTCTCCAAATGCTGAAAGCACATTCCTACTTGGCTGTTCTATAGGGATCCCAAATTCAGGTTGTTAAAAACTGCCTTATTAAGTTAAGCCAAATTAACAGACATTTATTAAGCATTTGCTAGTGGTCTGGCACTGTGCTATATGCTAGGACTTCTACTACAAGAAATTTTTTTTCTAAAGACAATCCTTGCTCTCAAGGAGCTTGAATTCTAACAGGGAAAAAACACCTAAAAATAAGTAAAGGAAGGGTAAAAAGATGAGAAAGAAGGTATCCATGTGGTGGCATGGAGAATAAAGTAATCCAGAGGGTCAGAAATGGAGCCCAGAGAGGAATGAAAGAGTGAACAGGGCTACCCTGGTCATTTTTTTTTTTTTAATGGAAGAGCTGACCAATCAGAGGAAGAGGACATGGCAGTAGAGTGATTTTCCAGAGTGAGAAGCTTCTGGGACATGATAGAGAAAAACATCTGAGGAGTCAAGAGTGGAATAAAAAAGAGTTATTATTTGTTCTTCAAAACCTTACAAAGTTGGGAGGAACCTCTGTGGCCAATAGTCTACTCTATATTTGATCCAAATTCCCATCCCACTACAATACCCCAAATGAGTTGCCATCCACCCTTCACTAAAAAACCTCTACTAGGAGGGAACCTGGGACCTCATAAATCAACTCATTCCACTTTGGGATAGTTCTAAATGTTAAACTTCCTCTTTCTAAAGCTTTTTTTTTTTTTACCAGTGGTACCCAGCATTCACATGGTGTACGATGTGAAAACTCTGTATTGTTGTTGGCTCTTGCTTCTCCTTTACTTCACTTAACCAGTCAGTGAAAGCTCATTCAATTCTATTTTCATAATATTGTAGAGTCCTGGAAACTTTCAATGGGAAGGGACTTCAGAGTTGTGAATCCCATCTACAATGGTCCCCCTAAGAGGCCGATCAGTCTCTGTTTAAGTAAAGTTCCTCCATCTTGTCCACATATCCATGCAAATTGCAACTCTCTGTCAATTTCATCCATTGGTCCTAGTTGTGTTTCCCTGTGTGAAACCTGTCCCCAGACAGGAAAAGAATGACCACCATTAGCAACAAACATTTTAAAAATAATTACTATGTGCAATACACAGCTAAGTCTTGGGAATGTAAAAGAAAGAGAAAGTAAATTTATAAAAACAGCTTCTGTCCTCAAGGAGATCATGTTATAAGAAAATTAAAAGGTAGAAATAAAGAGATATATGAGATAAATACGGAGCAGATAAAAGGTATTCTAAGAGGGGAAGAGAGTAGCAAGGGACTAGGGGAAAAAGGGAAGAGGAAGGAAAGACTTCTTGCAAAAGGTGGCAGTTAAGCTCTCTTGAAGATGCTAGGAAAGCAGGAAACAAAGGTTAGGGAAAGGAGTGTTTCAGACTTGAGGGATGGCATCTAGTGATAATATACAGAGTAGAAAGATGACTTATCCTTCTACATGAAAAACTTAATTCAATAGATTAAAAGTTCTAAGTATAAACATAAATGAATTTTTGTTTTCCCATATACAGTGTGATTCAATGAACAAGAATCCCATCATCTAATTTATACTCGCCTTATGACTTAACTATCCTCTAGACACAGTAGGAAATTAGTAAATGCTTCTTGAATCACGTAATTAACAGACACATTATAATACCAGATTCTGTGATGGAAAATAATGGTCTGTCATATCTCACAATAAATTCAAGAAAAAATACATTCACAAATGCATACCCATATGTTTACATAAATACACATGAACTTACACAATGTTATGGTAGTTTTCCATCCCTTTTGGATAATTCCTCAGTGAAAATATATACAAACATAACCATCACTCAAACAATGACACACTCACCAATACCATTTTCCCCCAATACAACTTGACAAATAGAATATAGAAATTATTTTTTGTCACTGAGACATTTGGCTTAGACAATACAAGGTTGAAATGATTAGAAAATTAATTAAATCCTGGGGTTTCTTTTTTTAAATGAATTTTTATTTTCCTTATGTCCAGTATAACTCAATGAACAAGGACCATGCCACCTAATTTTTCTGTACCTCACCATAGGACCTAACTGTCATGTCCACACAGCAGGGAACTATTAAATTCTTCTTAAATCAAGTAGTTATTTTTTTTTTCTTTTTGGAGGGCAATTGAGGTTAAGTAACTTGCCCAAGGTCACATGGCTAGGTTTTTGTTTGTGTGTCCATTAAGTGTCTGAGGCCGGATCCAAACTCAGGTCCTTCTGAAACCAGGGACGACACTCTACTCACTGCGCCACTTAGCCGCCCCTCAAGTAGTTATTTTTCAAAAGCATTTATTAAGGGCTTACAATGTGCCAGGCCATATATTGGGAATGGGAGCTATGAAGAAAAAAATGAAACAATCCCTGCCCTCAAGGAGAAAACATTTACATATGCAAATATCTATATCTATATATCTATCTAGATAGATAGATAGATACTAGATATAAAATAAGTACAAAGATGTTGTGGGACAGGAGAGGGAAACACTAGCAGCTGGTAAGGGTGAGGGGTGAAGGATTAAGGCTACATATAGAAGTTGATGCTTGAGCTTGTGGAATCTGTATGTGATCAGGAATGGTTTCAGGTAGAAGAAACTAGGAATTCTGAGAGATGGAGGTGAAGAATGAATGTATCCAGGGCATGGAGGACAGCCAGCAAAGATGCGAGGTATAATTCTTTTTTGTGAAGAAGTGTAAAAGAACTAGTTTACCTGATTTATAGAATGTGTGAAAAGTAGTAATGTATCATAACACTTGAAGTTTATGAATGAATTCCTACTGTATACATAAGAAGATGACTATATCAAATACTAGAACAATTTTGCCCCGTGAAGCACCATATCCTTCTTTGAAGAAAACCATTCTTTTATTTGAACCAATGGGGTTTCATTTTTAACACATTCTACTTAGATGATACACATAATTTCTGGAAATCTTCCATGCAACAAATGATGGAATGGAAAGATCCAGATAATGAGAACATTCTCTCACTACGGGATCATAGATTTATAGCTGGGGGAGGGATCTTAGAGGACATTGAATCCTGCCCCTTCGTTTTGTGGATGGCCAACCTTTCTCTGAGGCTAAGGATGCTTAAGTGTTTTGCGTTAGATCAATCACACAGTGATTAAGTATATGAATTAAGACTTGAATTCATGTCTCCTTGACTCCAAGCCAAGCACTTTACCCATTGTGCCCCTTAGCTGCCTATATAGACCAGCCTTCCAGATAACCCTTTAGAAGATTGGTGTCCCAGTGGTTAAGGAGTCCAATTCCAGCATGTTGTCGTCCAAAAAAAAAATATGTTCTTTATATTCCAGGCCAAATGGAAGGGCCTGTAGTCTAAAACAACTTCTTATTCTCACAATGAAAACAGAGATATTGGACAAAATTTAATCTCATTCATTCAATGGCCAGTCAATGACTAGAGCTCACCAATCTATCACTGAAGCAATTTGCAAAAATTATACTGTCAGCTTACCTTTTTTTTTCAAATATCATTTATGAATTTACCCTTCACAGTGTACTTCAAGCTTGGCACTGAGCTCACAAAACCCTTTGCCTCTGGCCCGAAAGAATATGATTCCTTGTTGGCCAGAAATGGTAATTCTGTAGATTTAATTAACAATCTTTTAGCACTGCGTTCTGTATTCTCTACATCAAATTTAAGCACATAGACTGAAATAACAGCTAATGTTCATTGTTGCATGCTAGAGACAGTAGATGAGTTCTTAGCAAATAATAAAACTGTACTATAATGGTGCATGGTAACTTCCCTTGTAGTCAAATCATTCATTAGTAATTTAGCATCATTAAGGAAATAAATATCTCTACTGAGAAAAGAATTTAAATGTAAACAAATTCAAATTGAATTTATAAATACAGTCAGCAAAAGGCAAACCAGTCATTTTTGCTTGCTACAAAGAGTAGAAACAATAATATCTGCTTATGGGTGAAATTCTAGAATAGTAAGGGGAAATAATTTGAGAGTTATATGTGGCCAGGATCCACTAATATTCCATACAAAGGTAAATGAATTGGTTACATTCTTTTTCAATTACTATGAAGTCTCTGAATTCCATTGAAATTTACATTTAAGAGTATAATGCTGGAAATGATGGCAGGTAATATAACATTGTCAACTTTAAAAGTCCCAGAATCTCACAAAAAGAAAGGACTTAAATTTGTACACTATTTCCACTAAAATGGTACTGATATCCAGTCCATTTCTCATGAATCTCTGGCACTGTGTACATAGATACAGTATAGGCTCTTAATTATTAAAAAGCTACCCCAAAGTTAAAGTTACTTCTGCTACATTATTAGTTATACAAATATACTTCTCTATTTTTTCCCATGATACTAGAGAAGTAATAGAAAACATTGATTTCTCTGGATTATAATTTTTTTTCTTTCTGGTCAGAAATATTGTGGAGATTGAAAGATTCTTAATATTGGAATTTCCTGTCTTGTGAATTTTTCATACTGAAGCTGCTTTAAATTAGTCAAGAGAAAGGGGGAGGGAGAAAGAGACAGAGTGAGAGAGAGAAAATGGGAGGGGGAGAGAGAGATCTCATTGAAACACTCACCCATTATCATTCTGCCTTAACTAAGGAGATTATGGAACTTTTTAACTAATCCTGAACACAACTCCTTAAAAAGGTGCCCAGGCTTAACTATCTCATTCGGTAAATATGCAAGGGGCTTTGACAATAATTGGATGTCCTTAATACCCATATGGAGTCAAATGTGGCACAAAGGAAATGGATTGTAAATTTTGGCAACCAAGCTGAACTCTACTTCCATATGTGCTCTCCCAACCACTGGGCTTGGAATTCTAACTGTTATTACAAACAATTTTTGCTAATTAGTAGCATCTTCATTTTTCACCTTCACAAGTAAAGTTACAAGGAGCCCAGAGCTTTCCTTGCTTATCTGAGATTCCCACTTGGCAGGCAATGTAAAAACTAACTCCCAAAGTGCTGTCATATGCCTGGAGTCTAGAACTTGGCAAGGCTGCTAGCTCTGACCTCAGGGAATTTCATGTGTAACTCTTTCTCTGTTTTACCTCTGAGGGTTCTCTCTAAATTGAAAGAGAGAAAGAGAAATAGCTGTGAACAAAGGCTCAGCAAGCCAGTTTTATTTTAAGTGGTGCGCAGTAATGGTTCTTTGAAGGACCAAACAGCTTCGACACAGTTTCAGATAATTACTCTTTACAAAACAATTCAGGAAGAACGAGGCCAATTAGTTTACCCAGTAAAAAGGTGCCTGAACAGCACAACAAGCGTTCATCAAACTTAACGTGAACACAGACATTCCTACAGGCATCATGTGGATCAAAGAGAAAGAAAAGCAGTCACCAGTGAGCCATTTCTAGATTCTGATGAGGTATCAATTCAATTAAGGTCATGGCTTCATAGGACCCCACATCTTGAGCTGGACATGATGTCAGAGGTCTTTCTCTCAAATTTTAGAGATGAGAAAATAGAGACCCAGGGAGACAAAATGGATTGGAGGTTGACAGAGCATATTGCAGGTTCAGAATTTGAACCCAAGGCCTTCGACTGATTGAATATTCTAAACATTTCACTCTTCCTTGGGAAAATATGGGTAAAAATAAAATACGTCATACTCTGAATGAGCATTCTACTTGGGAAAGAAGTAAATACAAATTCATTTCGGGGAAGGCAAGAATTGAGGGGATTAGGGATGTTCTTATGTAAGAAGTGGGACTTGAATTGAACCTTGAAGGAATTCAAAGGTTTCCATTTGATGGAAGGGATGAAAAAGATCATTCCAAGTATGGCGATTCTATGGCGGAGTCTGTGCAAAGGAATGGAGGCAGGAAATATATAGTATCATGTCTAAGGGAAAGAAATAAAGCAATCTGCATACCTGCATAGGAATCTGCATGAACATTTTGGATGGTCTGCCTGTTTTCAAATAGGTCAGCATAGTGAGACATCTACATCCCAAATTTATTCAATAATTAGTTAAATGGTTTCTTGGTAGCTCTTGAACAAGTTATGTGCTCAGGCACGCAGTGTTGTAAGTTTGCCCTTTGTTATTTCACATAGGCAGCTCGATGGTATAGTAGACAGAGGGCTGGGCCTAGAGTCAGGGGGACCTATGTACAAACCCAACCTCTGATACTTAATAAGCTATCTGACCTTGGACAAGCCATTGAACCTCTGTTTGCTTCAGTTTCCTCACTTGTAAACAATGGAAATAATAATAACATCGACCTCCGGGTTTGTGGTGGGATTTAAATGAAATAATACTGTGAAGAGTTTAGTGTGGTGCCTAGAACATAGTAGGTTTGTGTAAATACTCTTGTCTTCTTTTAACTCTAAGATTATAGGAATAAGTAGACCATCTTGAGTTATCTAAATATCCTTTGACATTTCTTTTACTCTAAGTGGGTATGTCTGTTTATGTTTTTTATGTATATATACACATTATATGCATGTAGGTATATATTATATGTATGTATATATTTACATTGTTATTTATTACATATATTACATGCACATATGTATGTATACTATATTTATATAAATGATACAAAAGTTAGGACCCTGGACTTGAGGCAGAGGTTCAATACATTTGGCACCAAATGTGGAGTCAGAGCACCTAGGCTTAAATCTAGTTTCTTTATGTATAGTCAATTCTTCTATGGCAGTTGTTTCGAAAACATGTATTTGTTCAATGTAATTACTATATTAGGGAAAAATTTGAGCATAACAGAAATTTCAGGTTTCCTTATGCGCTATTTCATTCACAGAAAAAAACTGAAAAACTTCACAATCACTCACAAAATGCAACTGTTCCTGTGCCTACTGCACATTCCAGAAGCAAATTCAGATATTTTTCAAGGTAAAATACCATAGATGAAGGATGTAGAGTGTGTACCCACACATTCCCCACTGTCCATATTCTACCATCACCCTCTTCCTCTGGTCCAGATTTGTGGTCTGCTGAGGCCCTCTCATCTGTAGCCTTCAACTTTGCTAGTCTGAGACCAATGAGGATAGGGGCTAGATGGTAATATTGACTTTAGGGAATGTTAACCCTCAAGCCAGGGCTCTTTAAGAAACAAAATCAATTGTTTGATTGATTGATTCACTGCACGGCTAGGTGGTGCAGTGAATAGAGCACCGGCCCTAGAGTCAGAAGGACCTGGGCTCAAGTCCAGCTTCAGACACTTCACACACACACACACACACACACACACACACACACACACACACACATGCCTTGTGACCTTGGGCAAGTCTCTTACCCCCGACTGCCCTCCAAAAAGCAAATAATAATAATAATAATAGAAACAAAATCAGTTGTGTGACCTTGGACAACTCAGGTAACTTTTCTGGGCTTCATTTTCTCCAAATATAAAATGAGGAAGTTGATTGCTGAGATTCTGTCTACCTTAGAACTGTGATCCACTGCTTCAAGAGAAACCATGGTTCATAGTGCTAAAACATAACAAAATTGTATGCCACATGTTATGGCAATGAGTTTTTCTCCAATGTATTTCTTCAAATGATGACAAATACATGCCATGAAAGCCTATATTGTTTAATATATGTTCCCTCGTGGTTGGAAATAGTGTGGTGTAATGAATAAAGGGCCGATTTTAGAGTAAGGAAGCCCTGGGTTCAAATCTTGCTTTTGACTCATACTAGTTGTTTGACCTTGGACAAGTCATAGCATAACAATGCTATTCTTGGTGGTAGGCTATGCAAGTATATTGTCCTAATTTTACAGATGGGCATACTGAGAATCATAGAAGCTAATTTTCTTTACCACAGAAACATAGTAATTAGAAGGTCTAGTAAGTAGTGGGCCCAAGATTGGAACCCAGTTCTTCTGGGTCTGAGATTGGAACCCAGGTTGAATGTTCTTTTTATTACATGTCTATACTTTTTCATTGACATAAATTTATTTATGATAGATGATTAAAACTTTATTAGAAAAAATAAAATTATGAAGAGCTATGCATTTTTAAAAAAATGAAATGATAGACTCAAAATTAGAGGACTAGGTTCACATTATAGCTTTGTCAATCACTGTCATAGGCTATGATTTTGCATAAATCATTTACCTTCTCTGGCCTTCAGTTTCATCATCTGTATAAGAAACGTTTGGACTAGATGACACCTAAAGTCTTTCAAAATCTAAATATACAATCTATTCTTTTAGAAATAACCCAATGAAATACCTAATTAAGCAAGATTTAAAGAAACACAGTTTTAGGCACTTTAAATCTTCCTTACCTTCTATACACTAGGAATGTCAGTGCTTTACTTTGCTCATAAAACTTCTGGAATCCAATTTACTACCTATCTGCTATAAAGAGATCTCAATGCCTTTGTATAGCCCATACTTCATGGTTTACAGTCACTTTAGCTGGTTGGTAAAAGCTCATCCCTTAGTCTGGCTTATGATCCAGGTGGAAAGATACTAATTAGGTAGTCTTTTACTCAGAATCAACCACCAGGTCCTCAGCTGAATATCCAGTTTCCCTCTCTGGGCAGAAAATTCCCAGCATTACTTTGAACTCTCTTTGTTTCTATTAGATTCTCTATAAAGGGCCTCCTTTTGTTTGGTCAATGTTCTTCAGACTCTCAGAGGTAAAAGAGAAAAAATTTGGATGACACTAACCACACCCTGTATCCAGAATCCTCAACAACTCCCCTGAGTCATCATTTGGCTTTCATTTGAACACTGTGGACAAAGAAAAGTCAGCTTGTGTAGAAGGCACCACTGTCTACTCTGAGTCAGATCTAATTAAGAAGAGGTTTTTTTGTTGTTATTTTCCCTCTAATACTAAGCCAGTATATGCTTATGTGCACCTTCCATACAGTGTTCTTAATCTTGAGGCCAACAGAAATTATTTTTAACCTCTCTTTTACATTATAATCTTTTCGATATTTGACGAAAGCTATAAGATCTTTACAAAGTGTTCTCTTCTCCAGTCTAAACATGTTCTATTCTTTCAACCAATATGGAATCATTTTGGTCACCCTCCTTCAAATGTACCCAAGCCCAACCTGTTCGTATGAATAGAGTATATTGTTGTTGTTCCGTTATTTCAGTTGTGTCTGACTCTTCATGACCCCTTGACCCCATTTGGAGTTTTCTTGACAAAGATATTGAAATGACTTGCCTTTTCCTTCTCTAGATCATTTTTCCAGATGAGGAAACTGAGGCAAGCAGAGTTAAGTGACTTGCCCTGGGTCACACAGCTAGAAAGTCTTTGAGGCTATATTTGAACTTATGTCTTCCTGACTCTGGGTCCAGTGTTCCATCCAGTGCACCACCCTTCTAATTCTCAATTTCTTAGATTCTGTGATTTAGTTACATAAGAACTTACCTGGTCAATGTAAATATGGACTTATAGTAATACACGTCAGTCATTATGCCATTGAGTCAATCCCATATATAGTGATAACATTGATATTTATATTATTATATTAGAAAAGACACAAAACCACTTTTGTCCCAATCAATCAATTAACACGTTATACACTTACTATATTCCAGGCATTGTGCTATGTACTGGAGATACAAAAGGAGGCAAAAGACAACCATCCCCTTAAGGACTTCACAATTTAATGATTTACCTAATTCAGATGACAGCCTATTTATCCTAGAATTACAAGCCACTACTCTAACTCTTGCTATCTGTGTGGTATTGGAGAAATCTCTAAACCCCCTCATCCTCAAGCTTCTTTTTCTATAATATGTAAACAATAATTTTATCATGATTTGTCTCAAAGATTGTCAAGCAAGTGGTTGGCCAAGAAAGGTGCCATATCAGTGCGGCATTGTTATCCTGGTATCACCAGGAGATAGGATAGTCCACCACAATTGCTATGAAAGATTTTTAGGAGAAATCTGGGTGACAGAAATGTCATTGAAGGTAAGAAGGCATGGACGGATTCTGATCTGCATTAATGAATGGCTCACCCATATCAGTGAGATAATAGGTTTATTGACCTATTGATAAACAACTGGGAGAATTATTATTTTTTACTGGATCTGTGATTTAACAGTGTAGGGAGAAATGGCTAGCATGGAACTTTTCCTACCAATTCAGATTAGCTTCTTCCCTGAAATTTACTTTTTCCAGGAGTTGCCTGTGACATTGTGAGAGATTGTAACTTGTCGAAGGTCACACAATTAGTATGAGTCAAAAGCAAGACTTAAAGGTAGGTCTTCCTTACTCTAAGGCCAGCCTTTTATTCACTACATCACACTATTTCCAACCAAGAGAGAATACATATTAAACAATATAGGCTTTCATGGCATGTATTTGTCATCATTCGAAGAAATACATTGGAGAAAAACTCAATGCCATAATCTCTATAGCTAAAAATACTGTCCCTCATAGATTTATAGTTTGTACAGTACTGAAACCATCTGAGAGTAAAGTTCCATTAGGATAATAAATACAGAAAAAATAATTTAAACCACTGAAACCTTATTTGACACCATACGGGTCATATGTGCTGGGTATTAATTTGCAAGTCATTCAGTTTGATATCTTCAGAAGCACTATGAATTTTTGCAGATAAGTTCTGATCTGATCTCCTCTCCTATTTAATTCTGGGCCTAGACTGTTTTCTATCTATAGTACCTATCAAATAAAATTTGTTCATAGACTAACTCTATAGATTAATTGTCTCCCCACATATCATCTTGTACATATGCATTTTTATCCATTTTAGTTTCTGAGTGTAAATGCCTAGGTTAATCACCTCTGAGTGTCATTAAGTAGGCCATGTAGTAATTTAGATTTCAATCGACATCTATGTGTCCATATAGAAGAGCATCTGTTGAATTTCTCGACCACTAAGGAATCCTGCCACCATCTTGACTTTTCAAGAATTACTCTGTGACACTATAGAACATGTTTGGTGACTAAATGTCTCAATATTTTATGCCTCACTTGATATGAATGATCAGCAAATTGTTAATGTTATCTTGATCGTTAAATCTTTCATTAAATCCAATATGCTATTATCATGAGCAAAAGACACATTGATGAGGATGGTCATTAAGTTTACTTATTCCTCTAGTGAGTCAAGTTCTATTTTATAAATAATAATCAAAAGGCAGAATAGAATCTTACGCATGACTATGAACATCATGTGGTCCATGATGGAAAATCATCTATAAAAGTCTCTCCATTCTTATCATTTTTTCAATCAGTGATACCCTTATTACAGATTGTTCTTTTAAACATTTTACACATATAAGAAAATAAACATGGGTGACTTCCTTGAGGGGAAGAATTATATCATTTTAGTTTTTTTTTTTTTATTCCCATTCACTAGTATCATTTGCTACCTGAAATAATTTCCTGGATTTACAGAAAGGACTAGGTGAGGTGTCTTCAATTACATGAAACATAGTCGTATGGAAGAGAAATTAGATTTGTTCTGTTCGACCTTACACATCAGAACTAGCATCAATAAGTGGCAATTTCAATCAGGAGAATTTAGGTTTGATATCAGGAAAATCTTCTTAAGAATAGGAGCTGTCGAATAGTGAAATGGATTGTTTTGAGAGGAAAAGATGCCTTCTCACTGGAGGGTCTTCATTCAAAGACTGGGTTTCTATCCTAGATGTGTTATACATATAATTCTTCTTATTGAATGGGTTAGACTAGATGGCCCTAGAGGTTTCTTCCAAGTGGGCAAAACAAAAGTTGTGAAATCCTACATAAAGTGGAAAGGGTTGGTTGCCTTGGGTGGGAACTGGCTTCCTAGGGGGAATAGCGGGCTGCTTATGTCTTCGCCAATTTTGAAATTTGGTGGGTTTTGTAAGAAGGGAGAGAAAGGAACAATGGAGAAGAGTAGGGACTTTCCCAATAGAATGCCAGTTCCTTGAGATGAGGGACTGTTTGTGGTTTTGCCTTTGTAACCATAAGCTCCTAGCTCTTACTTGCCAAAGACAGATGCTTAAAGAATGTTTGTTTAATGGATGAACAAGAAGAAAGGAAGAAAGGAGTATGAAGAGTATATAAGAAGAAAGAAGTGGGTTTGTAGATGTGAAATTGGGAGAATAAACTAGAATAGAAACAGGGGAGAGAACTCAAAATCCAGAATTCTAACAATTGTATTGTAACTGCAACAATAGAAACAGTTTTAATTATAATATATTAACAGCATTATTGCAAAATGTTGTTAGTGGCGGCTAGGTGACATAGTATATAGAGTGTTAGACTTGGATCCAGAAAATCCTGAGTTCAAATATGACTTTAGATATATGCTGGCTGCATGGCTCTGGGTGGGGGTGGGGAGGGCTTACATATCTTCTGTCTCTGTCAATTTCCTCATCTATAGAATTGGGATAATAATAGCACCTACTTCACAGGGTAGTTGTGGGCATCAGGTGAGATGATACATATAAAGTATTGTGAAAACTTTAAAACGCTATGCAAATGCTAGTGAAATGGCAGTTTGGAGCATGCCTAGGTAACCCAAGAAGGAGTTACCCATATGAAACCTGCTTCTTGGCAAAGAAGAGATTGGAATGTGTGATCATCCTGCTTTAGCATTCCACGTGATTGGAAATAACATTTTTTCATTGACTTCACAGCCAGAATTATGCCCATCTTTAAACCTGTCTGATTGAGCACTACCAGGGCTTTCCCTGGTTGCATGCCCGAGGATGAAAGACTACTTCATTCACATCAAGTGACACCAAAGGCAGAGGGAAGGGCTTGCAGGCCACCTCCTCTTGGCCTTTCTTGTATCTCCCCTTCAGCCACATGGCCCTGAGAAATGGGCCTGGATATTTGGCCCTTTTGGTCATTCTGTTCAATTCTAGGTGTAGGGAGAAGCATCTCCAGCTATGGAACTCAAATCACAGGGATCTTTGGATTCAGGAATCCAAGCCAGATGTTGCAAACATACCAGCAATGAAGTCTTGAAGAGTAAGGGTCTGGGAATGTTAACCCAGGAGGTTTTAGATGTGACCTTTGTGAGACTTAAGCCATATAGGAACTGAGCTAAGCTCTTAGTCTAATCCTCCTCCTATCCCCAGAGACTAAGGGGGGATTTTTTAGTAGGAGGGTTATATCTCTGAGGTTTGAGAGAAATGCTTATGAATTTGCTCTTAATATCTTTGAAGTAAATATCCCTTCATAAAAATAAATCTCATGTGAACAGGATAAATAGAAGTGGGATGATAATCACTGGGCCCCTAAAATTCTAGAACACAAGTGGTAGGAGAAGAATTCCTTCAGGATAAAGAGAATTTGGGAGGGGGAGTGAGGGAGCAGGGGTGGGAGAAGTAATAGTCTTGGCCTTCACACAGTGAGGTCAGTCCATTCATATTTCATTATAATTATTGTTAGTGGGATAAAATTGTTCAGAGTATGCCTATGACAGATAAAATGCCTTGAATTATGGATCAGTGGGAAAAAAGTTCTGGACTTGTCATCAAAGAGCTGGTTTTCAATCCCAACTCTAATACCATATACAGTGCTTGTTACCTTTAGCAAGTGACTTGAACTGTCTTTGCCTCAGTTTCCTCTATAAAAATTATAGCGGGTGGACTAGGCACCGTCTAAGTTCCCTTCCAGTTTTACAACTATGATCCTACATTCTTTAAAGTGGAAGGGTCCGGAAGGTGACTTTATATTATTTCCTCATCAATTCTGCTTCCAAGGAGCCAGCAGCCAGTGTCTCTTCTGTTGTTATGTTGATATTATTCAGGTTAATAAAAGAGTCACTAACTGAATCCTAGGATCTACTTTACCAAGCATTTCTATAAGGTCTCCATCCAGCTACTGACCAAAGCTAATGTTGCTTAAGGTGAGAAGAACAAAAAAAGGTTAAGGCTAGAGGTGATAAATGACCTGCCAAAAAGGGAAGCATTGTTAAGTACAAAGGGCATATAGTCTAATTCTCCTCGGAAATGCCTGGGTTTTAGCCCAAATGCATGTGGTTTTGTACACTGGGTAAGTTCAATTTTTATTTTGAGTCTAAAAATATCCCTAAATTGTGCAGTGCCAGCTTAGCTTAGCTGGGAACCCAGAACCCAAGCACGATATTGGATGTCAGCTGCTCTTAGCTTCCAAAGTTAACTATGAAAATGGTGACAGGAATTGGCTAATGATAAAGCCAGCCTTTCTTTGTGAAGTGTCACCTTCATGCTCAGCTCTTCCTTTATTTTCACTTCAGATCTTTCAGAAATTCTATCCCAAGTGAAGGAAGAAAGTAAGGAGGTTCTTAAGACCACATCTAGCTAAAACATAAGTGGCTGGAAATTAAGATGGAGATAAGGGGTTCTGAAGGAAGAGAATTTATAATCAGAATCCCCCATTGCTACTGAAAAGTGCAATGCACAGTTTTTAGATCAAGAAAGAATATTCAAATGCAACAGAAAGAATGGAATGAAACAAAACCATTTTTGCCACAGTGGGGAAAAGTAGGAAGGCAAGTTTCCTGACCTTGGACCTTTCAGAGGGAAATGATGGGCTGCGTTTTTAATGAATTTTGTCTGAGTTCTCTACAGCAGAATGGACACTTCTTGAGGGTAGACACTGGTTTTGTTGTTGCTCCCCTCCCCCATATCCCCAAATACAGGGTCTGGTGTTGTAGTTGTTGGTGTTGTCATTGTTATTTTCCTGGACCTGTGTTTTATCAGTGTTGGGAACTTCAAATGAGGAATTACTGCAACTTTCTCTGCATTTTACAGTCAAAGTGCCTGGAGCATTTTGGTATCAAGTAGTTTGTCCAGGGTCACGTAGCCAGGAGAGGTTAGTAATGAGACTTTGAAGCCTGGTCTTCCTTATTTTAAGATTGGGTTCTCTATCCACTATGACACCCTGACTGGTATATATATTAGTATAAATATTTGCTAAATTTCATGGAAAGCCTGTAGCCTCAGCACCACAGCCATGGCTGTCAGGCCCAGGCAACAGCCATGGCTGTCAGGCCCAGGCAACAGCCCTGCAGAGAGGTCAGAGTCTTGGGTGAATAGAGAACACATGTCTACACAATAAAAAGCAGTTTGGGGAAGCAGATTGCATCAAAGTGCCATCCTCTCCAAGCTCCTAAGAGCTTGCCTTCCAGTGCTATATATCCAGAGCTCTCTGTCTCAAAATCTCTGCCCCCCAGATTTCTCACTTCCCTATCAGCCTCGTAGATTTTGTCATTCTAAGGAACCCTAGTTCCTGACATCATCCTTCCTTTGTCCTATATCAGTGGTTCTCAAAGTGTGACCCAGGAATTGAAGGGGATCAATGAAACCCTTTCAAGGGGTCCATGAGGTCAAAACAAATTTTATACTAATGACAATAAGATGCTTTAATGTTTAATACATATAAATAAGAGCTCTTTGGAGCCCTCAGTTCTTTTTAAGAGTGTAAAGGGGTCTTGAGACCAAAAAGTTTGAGAACCACCAGTCTATATACTAAGGTAAAGTTGGCATAGTAAAAAGAATGTGGGAAAGAACTGGGTTCATATTTCATTGTCTAATACTTACTAGATGTTTGACTCTAGGCAAGACAGTTAACTTCTCTAAACCCCAAATTCAAGTGCAGCATCCATTTCTTATTAGCTGTGTGATGGAATCAAGCCTCAATTGACTCCACCTTCCTCAGACTCCTCTCCCCTCTCATTGAGGATTGGAGGATGGAGTATCAAACTCCTCCCAATGCCTTCCTTTGTGTAGGGCAGAAACTCGACTCTCAGATCTCTTCACTTTTCATCTGCTGGTTTCCACTCTGCAGAACAAGGTGTCTCTGTGAGGGTACCCCCTGGTGTTCCCCACCCCTCCTTTCCTGCCTCTGTTTTTATATTAGATTATAAGCTCCTCAAGGCCAGGGGCTTTTTTATTAATTGTATCCCTCGGGCTTAGAACAGTGCCTAGTACACCATAGGCACTTAATAAATGTTCTCTACATTGGATTCTGTTGATCCTAGTCAACTGACTTGAGCTCTCTTCTATGCTTCTGTTTTTTCATCTGTAAAATGGGGATGATATTCCAGGGCGGTAGGGAGGAGGAAAAGAGAATATATACTTTACCTATGCTTTAGCACCCCTCATCTGTAAAATAGATATAATCACATGTAATGCACCTCCCTTACAGGACCATTAGGTTTAAAGGAAGGCAATAATGCTAGCTCACAGGGATATAGAACTTTAGGCTGACAAAAACATTTACCTACATAATCTTAATTGATTCTCATAGCCACCCTGCAAGATAGGCATTGTATTATGCCCATTTAACAAATGAGGAAACTGAGATTTAGAGAGATTAAATAGCTTTCCCACGGTTATACAACAAATGGATGTCTGAGACAAGGTACAAACTCACGTCTTTCTGATTCCAAGCCAAACACTCTGACCACTATATTAAAATGCTTTTGCTTTCCAAACTTAAAGTGCTGAAAAATATGTGTTATTATTTTATTTTATTTTGGCCCTCATCCTTCATTTATCCTGAAATGGTGCTAGTGGCAGAGGGATGCTTTCACTTAGCCCCTGCAATTGTCTAATCACCAGCAGGGGTTGGCTGCCCTTTGGGGAGTACAGCAAATAACTCCTCTAAATACCTCCATCTGTACCTTTGTCTGCCTCATTCATCCTTACCTCCTCCATACAAGAAAACTTTGACACTGAACACCAATGCCAACAAAACTTTTTAAGAGTAAGGATTTTTTTTAATATAAAAAAATGTAATAAACCAACAACAAAACAAGACTGATGGGCTGTCAGGCAGCCTGAGTCACTCCCTACCCCCTTCTCTCTCCCGGGATCTTATCACCTCCTCTGTCCCTGGCTACTGCTATTGTCTGGGCAGATTCCATCTCCTGATACCATTGCATATTAAAAATCACTTGATTACTTTTGATTTTGGCCATTAATTGGCACCCAGGCTTGCTTGGTGTAAATTATCGCAGATTCCAATCCTATAAAGAAAGAAAGATTAATTGTTACAAACCTTTAATTTCCTTTCATCAAATCATATCTTGATGAATGGAGACGCTTTAACTAAAGTCATTTTCATTATCTGATCATCTCAATGTTTAATTTTTATTTTAAAAAAAGAGAAGGAAAAAAAGCAAGACAATTTCTTGATTAATGTTTCAAACATTTGGAGAGCCAGGGTTCTGTTCCACCTCTGAGGCCACCTTTTTGACACGGCCAAGTGACCAAATCCTGCTACTGGATTCTATCAGCAAAGCAATATCACAGGCTGGGTTTCTAGCCCTTTAAAGCATGGCCTTTCCAAGAATTCTGACACTGCACATTGAAAATCTCCTTCTACTGTGACTGCCAGAAAGTTGAAAATGTTAAATAATCTCTGAGACTTGCCCTAGAAACTCAAGTTAGCTTATTAAAGGGTTTTTTTTTTCTTTTTCCTTCCCTTTCCTTTTTCCCCACTCCCTGTTTGAAAAACTTCTTTGTTTCACTAACGGCAAATCTCTGGTGCTTTGTAGCGTTGTTATTGAACAAGTCTAATGATTTGCTGAAGACCTCATCTAGAGGCATTACCAAGCAACAGGAGATTAGAAACGTATGGTGGTGGAGGCTTTCCTCGAATAAATGAAAATATTTTATTCAGCTCCCAAGAAGGGTCTCCAGAGAACAAATTAGAAGCTAGCTGTGAAGGGAGATGTTTAGGCATGCTCTGGAATTATTTATCAGCATTTTCTGCTTGTGTGAGAATAAGCAGACATTAAGTTTAAATTAAACAAAGGGGGAAAGAAAACAAGTTTTTTCCCGTAATTTGACTGCTAATGATATTTCTGAATTATTCTCCGCTTAATAGTTTAAGTAATTTGCAATGATAATAATTGTTCCTGCCGAAGCACCAATCCTGTCGATCCTTTCTGGGCTAAAATTAACCCTCTTTAAAACCTTTAATGGACATGTAATTGCAAATTTATTGTGGGCTTTGTTAATTTTAAAATTTGTTTTCTTCTTGACATTTCTTTTAATTTAATTTAATTTTATTACATTCATCAACAATTTGAGAAACTGACTTAAAAGTCCATTAAAAAGGAATAAATGTGGGTTTTTTATGTTGCACTTGTTTGTCTTTATTTATAATTAGGCTGAGCTGGTAGATAGAATAAAGGCAACTTAATTATTACTTTCAACATTAATGTGTATGTTTTTTTTTCTTTTCCCCATGCATATATTCAAAATAAATATACTTTCAGGATTTGTTGGAGGGGAGTAAACTTTATATTATATTGCCATTTTCATTAACAAACAAACAAACCAAACGGAAATGAAAGTAGTAAAGGGTCTCTCAGATTAGGACAGAAGAATCTGTAATTTTAAGTAATACCCAGGTGATGAAGCTGTGGAACAAAAGAATCACGCTGTTTTGGGAAAGGGAACCATGTCTCATTCCAAATGATGTCAAAGTAGATACCTCAATGGAAAACAAGATTAAGAGTGTGATAGAATGAAAATCACATTCCTGAGCAAGACCATTTACGTAGCTGAGCAAGTTGGCACATGAATATAATAGACATGTGTCACATGGGGGGCCATCATTAGTCAGTCATCTGTAGGGAGTTTACATGATATAGGGGAATGATCACTGGCTTTGAAATCAGGCTACCTGGGTTCAGATTCTGGTCCTGTCACCTCCACTTGTGCTGCTTTAAGCAAATAATATCATCTCCCCAGAACTCAGTTTCTTCAACTGTAAAATGAATGAATTAGACCAAAAGACTAGATTCTAAGGTTTCTTGCCAGGTCCAAATCTGTGGTCCTAGGAAAATTATATCCTAAATGTCCTAAATTAAGTCCACTAATCTCTTGGTTCCCCTATGCAACTCTATAAGACATAGGCATTGAAAAGCATCAGAGGAGCAAGATGCTGCCATGCTGAAAATTCCTTATAGAGGTTAAATCACAGGTCTAATCCCAAACAATTAAATTAATCTTACTCATGCACCTAACCAATAACACTGCCTCTTTCAATGATAGACATTATTTCAGAGATTAATTTTTTTAATGGAGGGATTCACATCGTTCCAAAAATTATACAGCTAGAGATTATCTAGTCCAATCACCCCCCATTTTAAAGATGCAGAATCTATGACCCATCAAGTTTATGTATATTGTATGTATAGAAGTGCTTTTTAAAAGAATTTTGTTATTTGTGCTCAGATGTTTCCCATTATCCTACTTTACTATTTCTCAACTATTGATTTGGTCACCCAGAGTGACCAAAAAATAAAAATAAAATAAATGGCCTAGAGCTTATTGATTAGCAAGGGATGAGGTAACTATACATTATTACTCTTGGGATTTTCTGATAAGAGCAAAACTCCTTCTTCCCCTTTGAAAGCACTGTAATTTGCAGACTTTTTTACTGGCCTTTCAAGAATAGGAGAAAAACAAAACCATCCATAGTAGCAAGCAGGAAAATTTGCATGAACGAATGACACATTCTCTCATGGAATGTAACCGTGAAGACAGAAATAGCCTATGCTCAATAATCTATGCCAGTTGGGAGGGAGGTGTAATTCAGTGTAATTCTTACTCAGTGCAAAACGTCACTGATTTTAATGACTTTCAAGTATTTGTGTTGGCATCTTCATCCCCTCCTTTCCTACTTCTACCCCATGTCTCAGTGCCTGGGATATAACCGGTTATTAAAGGTGAACCAAAAAGACAAGATAATACTGTCAGTTGATATAGACATAGGGACTGGTCCAGTGTTAATATAGGCATAGGAGACCCCCAAGTAAGGTAACTCTACCTGTGAAAATAATTCAGCACTTTCCCGACTTAAAGACTTTATTTATAGAGTTGGCTAGAGGACTGGGAAGTTGTAACCTGGGCGTAGTATGTGACAGATCTTGAAGCAAGTCTTCCTGGTTTATAAGGCTGCCTATCCATGATGTCGAGCTCACTCTTGTCCAATTAAAATAGTAAAGAAAAAGAAAATTAGTAATAAAGAGGCAATAGAGAAAAAAAGTCATTCTTATTTGATTAAGCAGAATACAAGGAGATTTACCTTATTCTCACTTTTGAAAAATGTATTTGGTCTATGTGTACATGTCATTTACTTACAACAAAATCAAATGGCCATGCTTTGCTTCAATTTCCAAAGTCTTTTGGCTGTTGGTAGTTGTAAAACATTTGGAAAGAGCTCCCCGCCAAAACAACAGTAACACCAACAGATTATTAGAAAATGATACATTTTGTACCATTGTTCTGGCCACTACTGCCAATGACTTCCTTAAGCAGTTTTTTAGCAGACCTTTTCCAAAGGATAGCACCCAAAACCTTAACTTTTTATACTCAGGACAAGTATGTCTGGTATGGCAGAATAAACCTTCTAATCAGCTAAACAAATTCAGTTGGGTAGAGAGGGATCCTGAAACTTTGCTAGATACAGGGGGTGGAGAATCAGTTAGACCGCATGGAAGGACCTAGGACACAAGGTCACAGCTTGGGCAGAGAGAGAGAAAACAGCTTCCCAACTTTGGGTAAAGGAAATGTGTTATCTCATAATTTCCTATTTTAACTAATTATTCTTATTTGTTAGATTCTCAGTTAAGTTGCTTCCATGCTATTTCTTTTTTTCTCTAAATTTTGATAGTTTAGGGCAAAGCTCAGATCACCCTACCTTACTTATAATTTTGGATAGACATGTTTTGAAATACTGTGTCAATCTCTTATGTCTTCTGAGAAGTATTTCATAGTCTACTTCCTTGGAATAGTCAGTGGACTAAAGAGGGGTTATGAAAGGTCCTTACACTCAAAAATATTTTGCCACAGGCCTGGCAACTTAAAGTTGTCATCATAGTAAGTATTTCTTGGTGTTAAGGTGTTGCCACCAGAAAGTTCACAGTCAAAATCCAAACTCATTACCTTGAATAGGAAAACAAAGCATTATTTTATTATCCTAGATTAGTCTATCAAGTGTAGGTATGCCAGATTACATCATAGCATGAGACTTTGCCAGGGACAGCAACTTTATAGGAACACTGATTTTGAGCTAGAAGGGGCCTTAAGGATTACCTACTTCATTCCACTCATTGAGAAGACTAAGGTTTAAACAGTTACACTGGTCACAAGTGGCAGAGCAGGGTTGCAAATCTGTGTCTTCTAACTTTAATCTCTACATTCTTTCAGATGGGTCATGGTGGGGTCCTTGAGCAAGTTGCAAAGTCTCAGCATGGCAATGGAGTCTAGGACACACATAAAGCAAGTTAAAAACATCTGTACTAGGTGTTCAGGGACCAGGAACATTTTCTTACAACAGGTGGCTTCTGAGTTGACTCTTCAAGGAAGTTGGAAAATCTAAGATATGGGGGTGAGAAAGGAGAGCATTCCAAGTATGCAGGACAGCCAGTAGTACAAAGGCACTTAGATGGGAAGTGGAGTGTTATGAGGAAGGAATAACAAGTAACCAATAAACATATATTTAAAGCCTCCTACATACTAGACACTGAGCACTCATCAACAGGGAAGGTCCATTCCCAGTAGAATGTAAGCTCCTTGAGGGCAAGGATTGGTTTCATTTTTATCATTTGTAGCTTCAGCATCTTTTAAAAGAGCACCTGGGTAGACAGTAAATGCCTGGTAGACTGAATTAAACTGAATTAAAAATCATCTGGTTTTGCTCTAACTCAGGGGTTTTTAACCTTTTTTTTTTAAAATATGTGTCATGGAAAGAAGAATATCTGTTCCCTACATCATCTGCCTTGCTCCCAAATAAGATAACACTGGATGATTGTGATTCTTAACTTTCTCTGTGTTATACACCGCCTTAGGTAGTCTGGTAAGGCATATGAACCTTTTTTAGGAAAAAACATGTTTTAAATGGCATAAAATCAGACATAGAATTACAAAGGAAATCAATTATTTCAAAATGTAATTATATAAATATTTCTTTAAAAAATGTTTGCAGACTCCCCAGGTCAAGAACCCCTGCAAAGTATGAATATCTAAGTATAGATTCATCTCTTTCTTTGGTGGCTTTATGGATACATCTGCCTTAATAGGAAGGGACTAGGCAGGCCAAATGGTTTCATAAGGATCTTTGAGACTCCACATTTCATAAATTGTGACTACAAATTAACTGAAATTTCTAGGATTAATAAATTTTTGTTAATATTTTAATGACTATAGCACAATAAGTATTGTCCAAATTTTTTTCTCTTTGTTTATGTGTCTATGTGTGTACATGTTTAATCCTCTTATATTTTGGGATTTGGGAAGTGAATGTTGTTGACCTAAGATCATAAAGCATGTATAGCATCAAACATTTGGAGCCATGATCCTAGGCATTAAAAAGGACCACTTATGGAAGATGTAAAAAAGACTTCTTTTTAATGCGGAATAGAAAAAAGGACTATACCTCAGATTATTTCATACCATGCCTTGTCTGCCAAATGTATTCCATTAAAGAACAGAAGACACTGGGAAGGGGCACAAGGCCCTCAGAAATTCATTTGAAAACTTCAAGAAAAGTTCAAGGTGCAGAATCACAAAATAAAACCCTTGTCTTTTGCCACCCCACACCCCAAGAAGGATTTTTATAATTTATCACACATTCATATAGGTGGGAAATAGGGATTCTTAAAGGAAAGATTAAGGAGAGATCTCTCCCCAGCCTTGGTAAAGAAACTGTGGTGCTTGTATCTAGTGGTAATGAATTCTCCACTTTATAAGGAAGTCAGGGAGAAACATTTCTTGGTAAATTATATTCTCTCTTGTGTTCCTGCCAAATGAAACACTTGAACGAGTGCGATTTCACATCCAAAGCTTGATGTGAGTCTAATGTCACTATATTTGGAATGAAACAGTGCTTAAAAATTCGGAACAAAAATGTTTTTGTTTCTAACAGGTCTCAACTGTTTTTCTCCTCTCATTTCTGCAAAGTATTCTACTGAAACTCTTAGGGGAAGGATCAAAAGAAGCTCATTTACCATTTGCATATCATATCTCTGACAGTGAAAGTCCAGGCTAGAATGAAGGACTGGAAAAATACTACAGGCCATTCCATATTTGGTTTTAATGTATGGGAGACATTTCAAGAAATGTTCTGCATCAGAGCAACAGTGAAAAGACAAAATAGTCATCTCCCATGTTTTTATCCGTATAAAGCCAAACAGTGTCCACATGGTATAATACAGTAGTGGGTGCAAATGGAATCTGAGCAATCCTATTCTTTACTTTTTAAAGTTATCTTTTGTTTTGTCCATTTTCTTTACACTTAGATATATCCTCTCTTATCTACCCCAAGCAGCACTATCCCTCATAAAAAATGAATAAAAAAGAACAGGAGCAAACAAACAAACAAAAAAGCTAATTGAAAAAAGAATCATTGACCAAGACTAATAATATATAAACAGAATGCATTTGAAGCATTATGGGTGGCTAGGTGGCACAGTGGATAGAGTGCCATGACTTGAGTCAGGAAGACTCATCTTCCTGAGTTCAAGTCTGGCTGCAGACACTTACTATGTGACCTTGGGCAAGTCACTTTACTCTGTTTGCCTCAATTTCCCCATCTGTAAAATGAGCTAGAAAAGGAAATGGCAAACCATTCTGGTATCTTTGCCAAGAAACCTTCAAATGGTGTCACGAACAATTTAACATGATCTAAGAATGATGATGTATATAAAAAGTTTTAAAGTATTAACCTCCTCCCATTGCCTACATTTGTACTTCCCACATAACATACTCTAGAAAATCTTCCTTAATTGATTGAGGTATACACTTCTCTCTTTACAAAGTTTCAATGGCCCCACTATTTCATGCCATACAAAAGCTGTTGGGTCTTTTTTTTTGGTCTGATTTCCAAGACCCCATCCTACTTATCCTAATTTATTTCCAATAACTTCTCCAAACTCACCATGATTTAGTAGTATGTATGTACAAGCTCATTTTACTGTAATGTACATTCCAGCTCCCTTTCCTGGACTGTCCAATTTTAACCTCAGGTTCTCCAAATCCCATCTTGTCCTAAGCAGCTAAGTGGTACAGTGGATAGAGCACTGGAGTCAGGAAGACCTGAGTTCAAATCCAGCCTTAGACACTTACTAGCTTTGTGACCCTGGAATATCACCCACTTCCCTGTTGTAAGGGTCAAATGAGATAATATTTATCAATGGCTCAGCACAGTGCCTAGCACATTGTAGGCATTAAATGCCAAGTTGATGAATCAAACCTTAGTCTGCTGAACCAAACTAATCTTAGATAGTTTCAGTAACTTAAAAAAAATATCTTGCCTAACTTGCTTAACTTACTTGAGGTGGGGGGTGGGGGAGCTGGTATAGTGGGGGGGTTGGGTTAAGTTACTGCTTACACCAAAATGTAGAAAGTATACTATACTATGCACCAATGGTGGAGTTGTGAATCATTCCAACCACTCCGCTAAACAATTTGTGATTGTGCCCCAAAATTAATAAATTGCACATATCATTTGATCTACCCACTACTAGGCCCATGTGCCAGAGAAATCAAAGACAGAGGAAAGAGACTATCTTTCTAATCTATCTGTCTATCTACCTAGCTAGAAAGAGATACAGACAGACAGACAGACAGATAGATAGATAGATAGATAGATAGATAGATAGATAGATAGATAGATAATCAGCACATTGGGAGAATAGCAAAGAAATAGAAACAAAGAGGCTGCCCATCAGTTGGGAAGGGCTTAACAAAATGTGGCACATGAACGTGACTTTCAGAAATGATTACTAGGCCAGATTCAGAAGACTCTGGGAAGACACACCAACTAATGCTGAGTGAAATAGGATGTGTTTAGGGGGTGGGGGGAGAAGAATGCAGTAAGCATGATTTCTCTCTTCAAATATCTGAAGAGCTATCACATAGAAGGAGTCTATTTGTACCATCACAATCTTTCTATACCTCACTTTCCTCTTCCTTAAAATAAGGATAAGAAGACCAATAGCATCTACTTTAGCAGGTTCTTCTTTCTTAAAGAAAACGAAGTGTGTCAAGTTGTGTTGGGAACTTTAAAAGGGCACATAACTGTTAGTTATCTTTATTATTCTGCTTAGACCCAAAGGGCATACTGAGACTAATTGGTGAAAATTGCAGGGAAACCAAATGTACTTCAATATAAGGAAAAATGTCTTAATAATTAGTGTTGTCCAAAAATGGAAGAGTCTGCTTTAGGGGGTCATCACTTCCCTATTAACAGAGTTCTTCAATCTTAAACTGAATAACAAGATGTCAGAGATGTTACAGACATGATTTATAATTTGGGTAGGGGTTGGGCTATGAGATCTCTTGGGTCTCTTACAAATCTGAAGTTTTATAATTCTATTAATCATTCAGAAACTAACTAGTAATCAATTTTAGGGACATTCTCATTCTTCACTATTGTTTTTTTTTTTTCCATGTTCCTCCCTTCCAAATCCCATATGGCAATAGTGTCAAGCTCAAATCAAAATGAGGGACATTAAACCATACATACATTGCTGTGAGCACACATTGACTTAGAGAAACACATATGCACATTATCTATATTTTATTGTATTTTTATTTATTTTGTTAAATATTTCTCAAATATATTTTAGTCTAGTTCAAGCTGGCCACATGAAGTCCAGGGACCTCATATATGATACTTCTTTTGAATGGCACATACTATGAATTTGCCATAAGTTTAGATCATTTTATTTTGAGTTTTGAATTTGAATTTTGAAAATGTCCTAACAGTCCTTAAGATTAATGGCGACATCCATGAGAAGCACTAAACAAGACCTCGGATTTACTATTCTGGAGACGGGTGAAAGAAAACCATGGCATACAGTAAAGCTGTTGGTTTCTGGGAATCAGAAGTGACAGACAGACCAAATGGCATTTAGCAATGCCCAGAAAGGATGGCTCTGTTAGAACCAGGGTACTGCATTGCTTTGAAGCCAAAAGACAGGAGCCATCAGCCATGCACCCTGCCAGGGATTTTCATAAAAGAATTGATTAAAGGATCTAAGGGCAGTTAGCCTTGGAAAGTAGGAGACATGATAGACACCATAAAATATGTGAAAGGTTGTCTTATGGGAGAGGGCATATGTAGCTGTCAAGGGCAAAACTGAAACCATGGGGTGGCATTTTTAGAGCGGAGTGAATACTAGATAGTAGGAATAGAGGTTAGACATGACATTTCCTTGGTGTAGGGAACTGCCAGATGAAGAAACTTTCTCCACCATTATAACTAACCAACTTTCTTTGTATCTTTTCTTAGAACAGGGAAACTTTGTGGGTGTGTTGTGGTATACTCTGGTAATTTGACAAAGGCTGTGGACCCTTCTCAGAATAATGTTTTTAAATGCATAAAAATAAAATGCATGAGATTGAAAAGGAAATTGCTTCCTTTTATGTCTTGACATAAGGGAAAACTTCAAAATTATTAAAGCTGTCCAAAAAAGGCAAATGTTTGCCACTTGAAGCAGTGAATTCTTTGCCACTGCAGGTAACAAGATCACACATTTACTTTTGGAAAATTATTTAGAGGCCATTATTCTAATCTCTGTCTTTTAACAGTAGAAGAGACTGAATGACATAGAGCTTAAGTATCTTTCCTAAGGTCACATAGGTAGCAGAATCAGAATTCAGACCCAGGTCCTCTGACTCCATATCCAGCTCTTCCTCCCCTACATGATGCTACATAAAAGCAAAAGTCAAATCATTGCTTCTTAGAGAGGGGTGCCATAGAGTATTACTGATTAGGTAAGGATCCATATGCAGTGATCTCTAAAATCTCTTCAGATTCTCAAATTCTGTGACTGTGGGAATGTTTGAATGTGATTTCCAGTAGAAATGCCCTACTGCAGTCATTGCGGAAATCAATGAAGTTTCCCTAGAGGGATCAACACTTACTGATCCTACTTCCCTCTGAAGTCACTGAAGCACCTTCCCTAAATGGGTACAAAATCATGCATGCCAACTACAGTTATCCTTTATACATCTTAGGTGTTGGGGGCACAGTCCATGATCTGGAAAATCCATGTAAATTTTTTGACCCTCCCTTTGTACCAGAGAACAAATGTGGTTTTTTTTTTTCTTTTAAGGGGTATTTACAGTACTTTATTGTAAAATTGGGGCTAATTCTCTGATCACAGACTCTATGTCATCTGCTGGCCTTCATGAATCATCTGCAGCTTCTTTAAAAACTCCCCCAAAATTACAATTTTTTTCTCATGATGACCCATGATATATAGAAACCACAAAGGAAAAAGTGACAATGTGGAAGGGGTAACTATATCTCTTCCCCTTACCTTCCTGCTCACTCTAACCCTTTGGAATAGATACACATGTATGAGGAAGGATTCAAGGGAGCTGAAGAAGCCCCCTTCTTCCCTAAATAAGAACTCCCTCCCATCCCTGTCTCACCAACAGAAAATGTCAGAAACTGGAGCATTAAGCCATCCATACAGGCTGTTTTTGTGATTTGCTAAATCCTCCTTTCTTTAAAGGAATGTAGCATTGAGCCATGTTTGCTCTTGTTTCTGAGAGATACTTCCTTTGATGCTGCAGAAATGTAAAAGATGCTTCATTATTATGTTCTTTTTAAAATATAAAGGATATCCTATGCTTGAAGGCCAAATGTTATATTAACAAGATTCTTAAGCCAATGCTTCAGAAATGATGATGGTATTCACATTTATTGATCGAGTACTTTAAGTTGTGCAGAGTTCACCTGCTTTTTTTACATGGGATCAGGTTGATGCAGAAGGAAAGGCCTGGGATTCACAAGAACGAGATTCAAATCTTGAACTTGCCACTTACTACCTGTGACTTCGAGCAAATAACCCAGAACTATAAAGTGAAGAGCTTGACCTAGGTGACCTGGAGGGTCCCTTCAATCTCGAAACTGATGATCCTCATAACCATTCTTGGAGGTTATCACTCCACCAACTGCCTAAGTGGCAGTGATAGGCAAGGTCCCCTGAGAGGGGCAGCCTGGTAGGCCAAACCACTGTGTCCCTGCTTTGACTGCCACCTGCCTTCAGACTCTAGGAGAGGTAGTCTGAAACCCTATGCAAGATAGAACAACAGCATTACTCAAGTCACTGGTCTTGCTTCCATCCCATCCTCTGCAGTCATCAACCAAGGGAACACCCCCTGTGGAAATTCAACCAGACTGCTGCCTCTGCTAAAGATGCCATCCCCTCAGAAGTTACAGCCACTGAAAGCCCAGAGAAGAAAGCTGTAATCACCAAAGTCCTTGACAAATTCAATAGTTAAATGTCTGAAGTTTGTGTGTGTGTGTGTGTGTGTGTGTGTGTGTGTGTGTGTGTGTGGTTTTTATCAATGGAAATGACACTAAAGAAGATTTTTTTTTTTATCATCATCCTTGTCTCTGTAACCATCACAACCTGGACCTTTCCATCTGTCCTATAACTGGACTGTCTTATATGTGTTCTCTCCCACATTAGAAAGTGAACTCCTAGAGAGAGGGCTTTTCTTTTTTTCATGTTTTCCCCTGTATCTGCAGCACTTAGCACATTGCTTGTCACATAATTTTAATAATTTATTTCTTTGTTCCTTTTCTTTCCTTTCCTTTCCTTTCTTTCCTCTCCTCTCCTCTCCTCTGCTTCCTTTCCTTTCCTTTCCTTTCCTTTCCTTTCCTTTCCTTTCCTTTCCTTTCCTTTCCTTTCCTTTCCTTTCCTTTCCTTTCCTTTCCTTTCCTTTCCTTCTTTCCTTTCCTTTCTTCCTCCTTGCATTCTTCCTTCACTGCCTCTTTCCTGCCTTCCCTCTTTTGCCTTCCTTCTTTCCTTTCTTCCTTTCTTCCTCCCCTCCTTCTTTCCCACTGCCTTTTACAAATGAGGAAACAAAGTCTCAGAACATTCAAATTACTTTACTGTGGTTAGACAACTTGTATCAGAGTATAGTATCAGAGGCCGATTTAGAAGCCAGGTTTTGGCTGTTCCTCCACGCCCTACTCTCTGCCACCCAGCCTTTCCCTTTAGAGTTGATCACATATAAAAAATCAGAAAGAAAGCTGGCAAGAAGCTGCTGGCTTGGAATACCTGGGTTCTACTCCCAGATATGGGATGTAGGCCTATTACTTAATGTCCTCTGTCCTTAATTTCTACCCTAGCCATAAGAAAGCCCCACTCCCTTCTATTTACCTGCTTTAAAGTGAGACTGGATGAGAGAAAATGTGTCCTCAGGTCAAAGTGTCCTAAGTCAGCACTGTAATTTTCAAGGACGATTTATGAGTACTTGATTCATATGCTATAATGGAAATGGAAATTATTTACTCTGGGAACCTGGAACATGCTATTGTTAAGTCATTTGCATCCTGCTAAATGATTTGCATCCTAATGAGTGTGTTTTCCCAGAGCTATGTTGCCCACTATTCTAGGACAGTTTTTCTAGGCTGTGCTCAGGACTTGATGTACAGAGAAGAATCACAAAAGGTTTGCAGTTGGAGATTCCCCATGGTTGATTTTTTCCCCTTTACTTTCCCCCTTGGGCTTTGCTCTTTAATTGAGCTGGGGAGTGGCTCATTTTAAGCTTCTCTTCTCTGTTGCCCTCCTCTCATTGCTCCTCTCTGAAGTGGGATTTTTCACCTGACTCCTGATTATTTTTTTTTTACATTTCTCAGGAGGCATTTTCACAAATAGTTAGCTTTCTTAGAGGTGGGATTAGCTGCCAGGCTCTTTGTGTCTTGCTAGAATGAGAAAGTTACAGTACCCTGACAGGGGATTACAAACAAAACCAAAAATAAACAAGCAAAGTACAATAACCTTATCTAAGACAGAAATCTCATTCTGTTCTCAAAGTGTGGCATTTGTCTTTTATCCATATATAACAAGGTGCAGTGGCAAGAGTGCTGGATTTGACACCAGGGAACCTCCATTCAAATCCTGGCCCTGGTCTGTAAGACTTATGTGATAACAAATAATTTGCTTGGCCTCTTCAGGCCTCAGTTTCCTCAGCTGTAATATAGAGGGCTTGAACTAACTCCCTTGGGTCCCTTCCAGCTCTAAAGCATAGAAAGTAACAAGGAAAAACAGAAATTTTTTCTTTCAGCTCCAAATAATGGATCTTGCTGATTAGAGTGATTTTAATTCCATCCTTCTTTCCATTTATTATTTGTCTTTTCCCCAGAGACGACCTTCCCTACATGGAACTGGATCATCTCCTTCATTCTAGATACATTCTAATACAGTCTAGATAACCATTGCATACATACATACATATATGGATGCATATGTGTGTATGTGTGTATATATACATATGTGTATGTATGTATAAATAGCAAGTTGAATCTCTCAAGGGTATCCTAGCAGGAGATGAAATAAAGCTGGAAAGGTTAGTGGATAAAGGGTTAGTTCCCAAAGGAAAAGGCTACTTCCCCATACTCCATTGTTGGGGTATGAAGAAACTAATTGGAAAAACTAGAAGTTCTGGGGATTTGCAAGTGGAACAGGTGAAAATGTAACTGGTGATAATTAAAGGCTAATTATCTTCAACCCACAATTGGCCACAGGAGGTTCCCCTGAACCACATTAAAAAAAAGGACCTTGGAGTTAAAAAAAAGTTATCTAAAGGAATATACAATTTTTTTTTCATATATTTGCTCCACCAAATATTAGCCTGAGAGATCTGCTTCTGCCCTGGAGTCCTGCCTCTCCACCCCCATCACAGCCTGTGTCAGAGATTAATGCATGTAACTCCCATCAGCATTAATAGGATTTATCCAGCTTAAATTTCTCTCTGTTGATTAGAAAATAGATACCCCTCTGATATCCTGAAGACAGCAATCCCTGACACAGTGGAGCCATTGTATTAACCCTTTGAAGAAGCACTGGGATGTAAACTGCTGCTGGGCTGATTTTCATAGTAGGAACCCAGAGAAAAACCAAGGATATGATCAGGAAATACACTAAATCCTTGAAAAAAATTCTTCCTCATCCTGAAAAACACTGCTGTTTGCTCTTCAGGAAGTGTCCTTAGGACAGGTGAAGAGGCAGCAATATTTTTTCAGATATTTGTTCAGTCAGCTGGGCAAACAACATGAACCCATAAGGAGGCAGTGTAGTACTAGGGAAATAGAACTGATCCTAGAATCATGGGAGTAAGGTTCAAATCCTCCCTCTTGCACCCTGTGCCTTTGAGCAAGTGGCTCAAACTGTTTCACTTCGAAATCCTTTGACCTTATCATTCTTCTAGTTTTTATTGTTTCCCCTGTTAGGGTAAGAGAGTTGAAAGGGACCCCACTAGCCAGTCAGTCCAGCCCATACAAAAGGAAGAATCCACTTGTCACATAGTTTTAACTGATAAAAGGACTGATTAAAATAAATCTCCAAGGAGGAGAAAGTCCCCCTCTCTCTAGTCAATTTTGGATGGTTTGAATAGTATGGAAGTTTTTTGTTTGTTTTGAAAAGAGAGTCATGATGTCATTAATAATCTTGTGTTCTGTTGTGTGTATGAAAAAATGTATTTTTGTTTAAATTAAGAATTTTTTAAAAAATTAAATGAAATTCAGGCTGCCAACAACTATTTGAAAGGATTCTGTAGGTCACTAATAAAAAAAAAACGCACCTCATACTTACATTGGCAAAGATGGAAAAAAGACAAAAATGACAAATTTTGGTGCGTCTATAGGAAGTTGGGATTGTTAGTGTATTTGTGAATTAATTTGATCGTTCTGGAAGATAATTTGGAATTACACTAAAAAATCACTAAATTTTATGTACCCTTTGACTCAGTGATACTTTTACTAAGTATGTACTCCAAGGAAGTCAAATAGAGCAGAAAAGGTCCCAAACATACTTGTAGCAGCAAAGAACTGGAAAGAAAGGAGTTGTTAGGGAATAGTAAAACAAATTGTGGTTTATGAATGCAATGAAAAACTATTATGCCATAATAAATAATGAATTCAGAGAAACTTGGAAAACTTATGTTAAGGACTGCTTCCTTTTTTTTTCACTTTGTCAATTAATTTATTTTTAGTTTTCAACATTCATTTCCACAACATTTTGAGTTCTAAATTTTCTCCCCATCTCTCCCCTCCCCCCATTCCAAGAGACCATGCATTCTGATTAGCCCTTCCCCCAATCTGCCTTCCTTTCTATCATCCTCCATTCTTATCCCCTTCCCTTCTACTTTCCTGTAGGGCAAGATAGATTTCTATACCCCATTGCCTTTATATCTTATTTCCCAGTTGCATGTAAAAACAATTTTAACATTCATTTTTAAAACTTTGAGTTCCACATTCTCTCCCTTTTTCCCTCCCCACCCACCCTCATTGAGAAAGCAATTCGATATAGATTATACATGTGTATTCATGCAAAACACTTCCATAACAGACATGTTGTAAAAGATTAACTATATTTCCCTCCATCCTGTCCCACCGTCCATTTATTCTGTTCTCTCCTTTAATCCTGTCCTTCCTCAAAAGTATTTGCTTCTGATTAACCTCCCTTCTCCCTACTATATATGTGTGTTTATTTCCTTCAACTACCTTAATACTGAGAAAGGTCTCATGAGTTATAAATATCATATTTCCACATAGGAATGTAAACAGTTCAACCTTATCAATATATATCAACTATATTTGGTTTTGCTCAGTAGGTGATTCTTGGTTTTAATCCTAACTCCTTTGACCTCTGAAATATATTCTAAGTCTTATAAGTCCTAAGTGAAGAAACTGCTAATTCTTGTGTTATCCTGATTGCATTTCCACAATACTTAAATTGTTTTTTTCTGGTTACTTGCAATATTTTCTCCTTGACCCAGGAATTCTGGAATGTGGCTACAATATTCCTAGGATTTTTTCCTTTTTGGATCTCTTTCCAGAGGTGATTGGTGGATTCTTTTAATTTCTCTTTTACCCTCTGGTTCTAGAATATCAAGTGGGTTTTCCTTGATAATTTCTTAAAAGATAATATCTAAGCCCTTTTTTTGGTCATGGCTTTCAGATAGTCCAATAATTTTTAAATGATCTCTCCTGGATCTGTTTTCCAGGTCAGTTGTGGCAGTGAGATATTTTACATTATTTTCTATTTTTTCATTCTTTTGATTTTGTTTTACAATTTCTTGATTTCTCATAAGGTCATTAGTTTCCATTTGCTCCATTCCAATTTTGAAGGAATTATTTCCTTCAGTGAGCTTTTGAAATCCCTTTATTATTTAGCCAATGCTGCTTTTTAAAGTATTCTCATTGGCTTTTTGGACCTCTTTTGCCATTTGAGTTTGTCTATTTTTAAGGTGTTATTTTCTTCAGAATTTTTAGGGTCCCCTTTAGCAAGCTGTTGACTCGTTTTTTATGATTTTCTTGTGTCACTCATTTCTCTTTCCAATTTTTCCTCTACTTCTCTTAATTGGTTTTCAAAATCCTTTTTGAGCTCTTCCATGGCCTGTGACCAATTCATATTTTTCTTGGAGTCTTTGGATGTAGGGGCTATGATTTTGTTGTCTTCTTCTGGTTGTGTGTTTTGATCTTCCTTGTCACCAAAGTAAGATTCTATAATCTCATTTTTTTTGCACACATTTGCTCATTTTCCCAGCCAGTTACTTGACTTTTGAGTTCTTTGCTAAGGTAGAACTCTTCTTCCAAAATGGAGGGTGTACTGTTCCAAGCTTCAGGGGTTTTGTTCAACTGTTTTCAGAGATATTTCTAGGGACCTGTAAATGTTCAGTTCTTCCAAGGTGATGTATGATCAAAGGAGAGGTGTTTATTCCTCCCCTGACCTGTGTTGTAGTCTGTGAGTGACCATAGCATTCTTCTGCCTTCGAACTATGAAGAGGATTCCCTCTCCACTGCCATCACAAGCTCTGCCATACAGGTACTCCTTCTCATTCCAGGACTGCAACCCATATCCAAGCAGGGCAAACCAAGAAAATCTTGCTTCAGTGCCGGCAAAGAGATCCCCACAATTCCCCTCTGATCAGTTGCCCCACTGTCTGTGGACTGAGAGCTCTGGAAGTAACCACTAAGGTTGTGCTGCAGCTGCAGCCTGGGGGCTTGGCCAGAACACACTCCTCTCTCACCCAGGTCCAACAGACCTTTCCTGCTGACCTAAGTTGTTTTCAGTGTTTGTGAGTTGAGAAGTCTGGAAAGCACCATAGCTGCCAGTGATTCAGTGCCCTTGAGACCTGCTCCTGGCCTGTCTGTGCTGCCATGGCCAATGTTGGATTGTGTTCTCTCAGACTGGTGCAACAGACCTTTCCTGTTGACCTTCCACGTGGCCTTAGACTAGCAATTTGTTTCACTCTGTCATTTTGTGGGTTCTGCTACTCTAGAATTTCTTTAAAGTCATTTTTCACAGGTATTTGGAGGAGTTTTGGGGAGAGCTCAAGTAAGTCCCTACTTTTACTCTCCTATCTTTACGCCCCAAGGATTGCTTCTTCTAGATATAAGAAGTTTATTTGTGAAAGGAATAGAAAACGAACCTCTGAGTAAAGAGAAAAGAGGAAACCAGCTTATGAGGGATGTAAAGTAAACCCCCTTTTGTATGAGAATATTTTAGATGCTAAAGGGGGACAGAAAAAAAGAACTTTGCTAAAAAAAAAAGGATAAAATCTATGTGTAAAGAAATAGCATTACCACTAAGATGCAAGAACAAAGATTGTTAGAGACTTACCACTCAAATGAAGGGATTGAGAAGACCTGTTTGGGCATAGAGAAATGTTCATGACTTTAGTGTATTTGTAGTCAAAGTTTTTTAGAGCTTGAGAGATTAAAACTCAGAGTGGTCAATCAAATAACTTTTTGGACCCTGAAAAGATTAAATAGGTTTCATAACTGAAAGAATGGGTCTCAGAACTGAAAGAAAATTAGATTTTGTGAGTTTTACTTCAAAAGGGAATGAGAATCCAATAAGCACTAGAAGACTTTGATTTGAATTGGTGGAAGGAGGAAAGAACTCAGCAAGAAGGGAGTTAAGAATGCACTAGGAGCTGAGTATTAAGATAGCAGAAGAAGCAATCAGCTGACTAGAGGACTTCAGCTGCTGAACATAAAGTAAGGTGATTGGAAAGACAGCACTGATTTGCAGATTGCCTCAAGTAAAGGCTGGTATCCTGCCTCTTGGGAGAGGGATGAGGTCTCCTTCACTTTCATTTACCACCCTATATCATCACATATAATTTGACACAGGTAAAAGCCTCTCAAAAGTGTCTCTTGGTTCTCTGCTACCCCTGCTTATTTGAGAAGGAAAAGAGAGGTTTTACAACTAATTTTTATAAGCATATAATGAGGGCTATTTGGAGGCTTGGAATCAAGAGGACCCAAGTTCAAATGTGACCTCAGACACTCATTAGCTATGTGACCTGAGCAAGTCACTTAACCCTGGTTGCCTAATCCTTTAGAGAAAGAAATGGTAAATCACTTCTGAATCTTTGCCAAGAAAATCCCATAGGAGAGTTGGACAGGACTGGAGAGCAGTTGGAATGCACAGCACCCTCTTGAGTGGACTTTGTTTGCATTGCCTGGAGAATCATTCCAAAGAGGTTTGCTGGGATTTCTGTTTTTCTGTAAGTTGGACTGAAAGGTGATCAGCCGAAAAAGAATCCTAGTGAATGAAGTTTGATGGGCTAGCCTGTATTAATCAGAGAGACAACTTGAGAAGCTTTGCAATTCTAAGGCTCACATGTTTGACCTTTTCACTGCTATGGTGTATTACCTCACTGTACTTTTAAAAGGAGATGATAAGTTAAAAACAACTTTCCATGGTTTCATCAGTTTGAGAGTAGAAGGGGAACTGTTTTGCTCAGCAAGAGAACAGTAAGGGTCAGAAAGGGAACAATCATCAGAGTAGGTTTTTCTGAGGCATGTTATTTCTAAGGACACTGAGGACATCAAGGACTATAGTTCAGAGTTGTGAGTTTCTTCAAGCACATGGTTTTCCACATTCATGTGGGCCCCCACTGGGTTTCTATAAGCATGTTCCTATTCTTCCCTCATAAGGCACTGAATGTATTGGGAGAGTGTGATCCAAGTGTATTTGTAGACTGTGATGAAAATACTATTGCGACATTAGTTTTATGTTTTATATCTTAATATTATAATTACTATTGCTTTTGCCTTGACATTTACTAAATGTTTCATGTTTCAGAGCTAATGGTATTCTAGCTGATTTTGTATAAATGGGAATCACATAGATGGGGGCTTAGAAACTACAGAGAAGTGGGATTGAATCTCTCTCTTTCTCTCTTTCTCTCTCTCTTTCTCTCTCTCTCTCACACACACACACACACACACACACACACACACACACACACACACACACACACACACTGCCCCCAGCCTGGCTATTCCTAGGATCCTGTAGTCATGTGGTGGTTACAGATGTGTAACCATGAGAGAATGAGAGAAGTTTGGTTAAGGAAGACAACCCTAAAATGGAAGCTGTGTCCAGATTCCTACATAGGGAACATACCTGTATTACCTTATGCTAAAGAGGTATTAATCGTTTACCAAATCTCCAATTTGCAAAGCTATTTATATAAATTTAGAAATTACTGTTTCCCCCAAAATAATATTTGTATGAAAGTAGGAACTGTTTCAAAAACAAAAGCCCTTGTTATCCCTTTCCACTATCTACATATTGACCAACAAACCTTAGGAAAACTTTAGTCTTGTATTTCAGTAGGTGATTATTAAATTAAGATTGTCAAGTATTACATATTGAAGTGAAAATCACTTAGTTTTATTTAGTCCCAAATTCCCTTTAAATTTAGGTTTTTCTAACATTTATTATAGGTATGTATGTATATATATTCATTATATATAATAGGCATATATGTGTGTATTTGTGTATGTGTGTATAAAGCAATGAATCATAATAATATATGCTGAGAACTTGATTCACTCACTGTTAGAAATTGAAATCCATGTTTAAGACAACTAGTCAAAAGCACTTTTTTCAAATACAGAGAAATCAGTGAGATAGATACATACACACACATACACACATATATACACATAGATGTATATTCATACATATATGCACACATAGACATATAGGGAAACATTTATGTGTACATTATAACACTAACTTATTCAAATGTGCTTATGGAAGTGGCCTTATACTAAGTGAGTAAGTGTGAGCTCCTTCAGGGCAGGGACTTGTTTTGGTTTTGTCTCTGCATCTTCAACCAATATCATAGTGCGTGATACATAGTGAGTGCATAATAGATAAATGGTTTGGGGACTGGGATAGTGAAATGAGAAAATTATCTGATATATGTAAAATAACATACTCTTATGCTTTTACCCAAACTACTGGGCCCAAAAATATCTCTTTTAGCTTGGTGTAGTGGGCTAATGATTGTGATTCCCTAATATATTTTGTGTGTAGAATGGGTTGTCTTTAAAATCATAGTATTATTAGCCAGAGCACATTTTACCTCTAACTCTTCTCTGGTGGCAGGAAGTTTTCTTTAGTTCCCCTTATCCACATGCCATCCACAATCTCAGGGCCAAATTAGCATAATGGAGTTGAGTTCTACCAGTGTTTTGGTTCAAGGGATGACAAGGTGTGCCACATATCCCGCCTCAATCTGACATGCCCTCCCTATGCCTGTTTCACTGAAAATTCAGCGTCTGGCTCCCATGTCAACAGCTAGCTGGGTAATGAAATACATACTGATTCGTATTGAAATGAGGGCAGACAGCAAGAAAGATTTCAAAGCAAGTTTATTATTTATCTTACATTAAAACTATCATGAAATTGGAGCCGTGACATGATTCAATTTTGGCTTTGCTTAGAACTATTGATCCTGGCTTCAGCACAAAGCAGTTGTTTTGGGCTAAAGCTCTCCACTGAAAATCAATTTGCTTAAAATGCTTCCTTTTCTACATAATAGCTTACTCATGGCAGGGTTGACTCTCTGCATGTGAATAACACTGCTGCTTCCTTCTTGCCAATCCAGAGAAGCACTATGTAAATTATAATTGGAATATGATGGCAAAAAACCTAGAGGCCATCATCCTTCCACAAGATAATTGAATACCAATAAGGATCCAGGAAGAACATTTAAAGCTGTACCAAAGATTGGGTAGAAATGGTAGAGAATTTAACTTTTTATTTTATGTTTTAGTGTTCTAACATATATTCTAGCATTTGGAGGGAAGTCAAGTCTATGGACTAATATAAACTACAAATTGGAGGCTTTAAATATTGGAAAAGTTTTGGAGCTAGGAGTTAGGACACCAAGCTTTTAAACCCTGGTGGTGCCATGCAGGGTTGTAATTCTTGCACCAGGGAAATTCAAGAAAAATAGACCTTGAGTTTTGCACATTCCCCATAAGGCAATAGAATTGCATCAATATGAGCCTGGGATTAATCTCATTGTACAATGCTGAAGGCTAGAATGAGACCATGAAGTCTTGTGTGGGGACCATGGCTACTGTGGAGAGGAAGTATATCCCACTCAGAGGGGAGGAAACTACTTCCTGTGACATCAGCACCCTAGGGCAAACTTCGAAGCCCCTCGCACTAGTTCTTCCTTTGGTGTAGACGCTGGTATTTTACAAAGAGCACTGCACTTGGAGTCAGAGCATTTAAGGTTGATTCCTCCCTGTCCCACTTAACACCCATGTGACCTTGGTCAGTTCACTTCATCTTTCATTTGGAAGGCTCGTACTAGTGACCTCTGAGGTCCCTTCCAGCTCTAAATCTTCAGACTGTTTGGATGACCTTGAGCAAATTACTTAACCTCTTGCTCTCAGTTTTCTCATCTCTTAAAGGAAGGATTTGGATGAGATCATCCTGAACTTCTCCTCCAGCTCTGAACAGATATCATTTTGCTTTAAGCAATTTGCCATTCATTTCTATAAAACGGAAGGAACTGAACGGAAATGATAGCTATGAACATCTAGTTAACAGGGTTATCCAAGGTGAGGAAGTAAAGAAGGCTGTAGACCATCTAAACAAATTAACCTATTAGAAAACATCTTGGTACATGCTCAATTTCTCTGTTGCCTGAAGCCCAAACAGGTACAATACTTTAAGAGATAAAACACAAAGGCATTCCTGCTAACAAAACCTACAAACCAAGCAGCAAGAACCTAACTGGAATATCATCGGGTATTAGCCATAATTTCTAATGAATAAAAACATTAAATAGTTGTTCTCTTGCATCACAGTGTTACTTCACTAATGAATTCTATAACCCGGTTAACAGGGATGTCCCTAATTAAGTCAACCTGTGTATGTGGCACCTAGGAGATCACAATGTTTTTTATACTTTATTTCTCTCCCAAGTCTTAAGAGAGAGATAGACATTGAGGAATCAGGTCAGCCTGGGGTTGATACTGTGTGTCTCTGGGTAAGCCAGTGAACCATTTGGTATCCTAGGTACTTCTGTAATGCTCTGAGTAGTACAACAGGGCCTGGCATTGTTTGAGAGTATCTTCATCAAGATCTCCCTAAACTGATGAAATCACAGGTCTGGAAAAAGCTCTGAGCAAAAAATTGATACTTAAAAGAAAAGCATCAGCTGAATCCCCCACAAATCACTGCATACACTGGGTTAAGGATGCATTGTCTGAACCTGGTACTGAATCTGAAATCCTTAATTTATTACCTGAATTATATCCTAACTTTATGGGAGAGAACATAGATTCTAGGCACAGATGCAAAGTATATTTCTTAATACCATGCACTGCGTGTTACATTATGCCTATGATCTGTTCCCATTCAATTTCCTCAAAGCCAATTTTAAAATCATTTTCCCATAAAGATTTAATTGGGAGTGTCTCCTCACTACAGATCTAATTATTCCCCACTATACCATGAACACCACATACTTCCGGGCTCTTTTACCCTAAAGGATTTCAATTAATTCTAGCTATTGTGAACCATTAGGAAAGTAATTCCTAACTCACTGTATGATGTGCCTAATTTGTATATATCTAAGGAAATGTGATCTAACAACATCATATTTTTCTAGAGGCCAGATAAAGGGCATAAATATGTTACTGAAAGAACAAATCTAGGATGATTAAAATGTGTATTTTCTCTTAAGCATCATTTCTTTCAAAAATAGTAGGAAGTAGTACGTCTCTAAATATGTGTTGAGGGGGGGAGAGGGAGGACCTTAGATCCACCAAATAGGTTTGAACTAGATTTGTTTAGAGATCTGGTAGGAAGGTATCTTTTGAGCCGTCATATCCTCCATTAATCTAGTGCAGTAACAGAATCGTGAAATGTTTGAGCAAGGCAAGTGGTAAGTTTTTGTTGTTCAGTTGTTTTCAGTTGTTTCTGACTCTTTGTGACCCATTTTGGGGTTCTCTTGGCAGAGAGACTGGAGTGTCAGCCGTTTCCTTCTTCAGCTCGTTTTACAAATCAGGAAATTGAGGCAGACAGGGTTCAGTGACTTGCCCAGGGTCACACAAGCTCATAAGTTTTTGAGGCCAGATTTGACCTAGGAAGATGAGTCTTTCTGACTCTAGGCCTGGCATTCTATCCACTGTGCCACCCAGCTGCCCAAGTAATAGATAGAGGCAATAGTGAATAAGGTGATGTGTTTGGGGTCAGGAAGACCTGAATTTAAATCCCATCTTACTCCCTCTGTGACTTTGGGCAAATCGCTTAATCTCTTTCAACTAAGATCCCTTACCTGTGAGACAGAAATAATTACAATAATGGCAGTACCTACCTTACCAGAGCTGTTGAGAGTCTGAAACGAGGCAATATAGGTAAAGGACTTTGGAAACCTGTAAATGCTCTATAAATGCCAGTTATTATTAATGTAAGGAAGCAGCATTTTGTTTTCTTAACTTGCATTTTTTTTCCTAAATAAATCAATATGGAGAGAAATTAATCCATTCTAATGGTCAGTGTATTTAATTTCATTGACTGCTTAATGGTATCCTTTGCATGTGTAAATGTAATTGCATAGCCACAGAATCAGGAGGCAGGAGAAGATTAGGGAAAGCCTAATTCATTTTCTTCCCCACCTTTGAGGATGACTCCCACCTGGCACAAGAATGAAGTCAGTAATGCTTCTGATTTTAAAAGCCCTATAGAAAAAGGTGTCCTGCCTCTCTTAAGAATCTAACCTCAGGTGGAACAGAGGGAGGTGCACAAGGGGTAATTATTACCTAATATTCCTCCATCCCAGGAAGCTAGTTCAGTTTAAAAGTGACATTGGCTAAGTAGCCACTGTGAGAACCCCAAATGATTGGCCTCATTTGGGAGGCTGCAAGTGATTTCAAGTACAAATTCCTCTTGTGTTATAGACATTCTTCCATGTTTATATCCACGATTCCATTATCCTATATCCCACATAATCAGAGTTTCTATTTTTCTATCACATGGAGGTTTACAGAGGCCTCTTGTCCAAACAACCCTGAGAGGGACTCAGTACATGTGTTATCCCCATGTTACAGATGCAGAAATAGAGGTTTAGAGAAGTTAAGGAGCTTGCCTATAAACACCAAAGCCAAGATTCAAGCTCAGACTTCTCAACTTCAGGTCTAGTATTCTTTTATCAGTGCATGAGTTCTGGAGTTAGAGGACCTGTGTTCAGATCCTACCTCTGACATTCCCTGTGTGATCTTGAGCAAGTCAACCTCTCTGTTTCTCCATTTCTTCATCTGTAAAATCATGGCAGTTGGGCTATATAGCTTCTGAATTCCCTTCTTGTTCTAAATCTATGAATCTGTATAATCCAGTACCCCACCATCTCATTCTCCCATTTGTTTCTCCACTCCAGTGATGTTGTCCTTAATTCCTTCATGTTTTGTTTATTCAAACAGGCCAACGATTCACTATGGAACAAAATCAGTCTCTCTGGGTGGGGATCATAGGCTCATAGATTTGGATCTGGAAGGGACCTTACAATTCATCTCCCTAATCTCTGCTCCGTATTGACTAGCAGTCCCCAGAGTGGCCATTCATTCCCACATTAAACAATGCATCCTGGCAGGAAAGTCTTAGAGCTCACCAGACTCTCCTGATGTAATTAAAAAGCATTCCAATTTTTCTTTTTCTCAGTTGATACAGAGAACAGCTGGTCCTCATCCCCTGTAAAATAACTCTTAATATACTAGTAGACCATTACTAAGGATGTGAAGTCAGATGTACACAAAATATCACATTCAGTCTTACGTTATTTTGACTTGGATCCAAAAACAGTTGGAAGCCTGTCTTGCTCTCAGTGATCTCCAAGGAAGGAGATTCCACAACAGCCCATGTTTCAGAATCCTTGGAGTTAGGAAGTTTTAACTTACATGTAACTCAAATCCCCTCTCCTGCAATTTAAGCCTGTTCTCTCCTTTTGTCCTCAGTAGGTAAGGACAGCTATGAATTGTTCAGAGTATTTTTTATCCTTAAATAAATTCTTCCTTTGAATTAATTAAAAATTCTTTTTCTCCAACATCTCCAAAAGACTTTAGTCTTCTTGAAATTTGTCTGTTTGTAAATAGTTACAAAAATTCACTTACACATGAACAGTGTATAAATATTTGCCCATTTAACAGATTCAGTCCAAATAAATAATTTCACTGTTTACCATCATGTAACTAGATGTTATTATCTATTTGGAATTGCCTCTATACACAACCCTGCTGAATACTGTCATATACATTTTATTTTGCATAATTGTTAGTAGTAATAATTATTCCAAATGCTTCCCTACTCTCATCCTTATTCCCTTATATCATTTTACTACTATTTTGAAATGTATTATTAGTTTGACTCATTCTATGCTCTCATCAAAAAAAATACTCCTGTGTAAATTGGAAGGCTTTTTCTTTGGAATAAATTATTTCCGTATTGGAGAGTGTTCTTCCTATGTTTAATTCGAGGAACAATGTGGTGTGGTGGATAGAGAGTCAGGAAGCCTTCGATCTAAACCTTTGAAATATACTAACTGTGTAACCATACATAGGTCACTAAAGTTCTCAGTTCTACAGGAAACTCTGAGATTACAAATTACAGAGGAGTTGTTGATATATTTCAGTGTATAGAGTTTCCATACTGGGAGTTGTCCACTCCAATGAAATCAAAGGTCTAGACCACTACCCAGAGGTGTGCTGGTAAATGTTTAACAGCTGGCTTTCTTGGGGAGGGAAGACATGCCACCATCATTCTTTTACATTTAAACTGCATCATTAACATTTTCTGCCTCACTCTCAAGTCTACACAATCAACAAATCAAGCAAGCAAGCTCTGATTTAGTTTCCAAGGTATAAATGTTTGCACTGAAAATTTATCAATTGACTCTGGTGAGTAGTTAGAGTGGATTCTGGCTTACCTTTGCTACTACCTTAAGAATGAACGTCCCTAAGCTTACAGACATTCTCTGTTTCAGTAGTTTTATACAGGTCTCAGAGGTCATAAACAAATCCCTCAGTCAATCTGAACAGATTTCCACTCGTATATAAGAAAGTATCAATGCCTTGTTCATATCTAGAGAGCAATTGATATGTATTTTGATAAAATTATCTGGGTAGTCTGCTCCACATGTCTTTGAATTAGGGACAAATATGCTGGGGGTGATTATGATCCCACCTTTTAAAGGGTTTTACATTGTTGAAGTTCAATTTCTGTTATCTTCTGGATTGTATTGTAATTATATTTGGCATACTATCTCTTGGTAGGAAGGGAGTTAGGGAGAAAAGGTTGAGCATCAGTGAGGACTGGGGAACTGGGAAAAGTTTCTAGGTTGTTCTATCTTTTGCCGCATAATCAAAAGATGAAAGTTAATAGCAATAAGGATAAATGTAAAGTCTCACACAGATTCAAAAATAAACAAATGCAAGATGGAGAGGTGTGGCTGGATAGGAGTTCATCTGTAAATGAGTCAACAACTGTGTAATATGCCAACTAAGAACACTCATGAAATCTGAAGCTATGCTGAGAAGCAGAGTGTCCCAGACCAAAGAAATCCAGAGGTGGAAGTTTGACTGTGTTCAGGCCACCCCTAGTCAGACCTCAGCTACAATACGGTGTACTACCATTCAGAAAAGGCCTTAAAAAGATGGCTGTCATCCAGAGAAGGGCAGCTCAGATGTTGCTGGTTCTTGAAAATATGCACATATAAAAGTATAGAAAGAGCTAGAGATATTTAGCCTGGAGAAAATGTGTGGTGGTGGGATATGTGATAGGTGTATTCAGTCCATTTATAAACTATAACATGGAAGAGGGAATACAATGTGTTTTCCTTGGCCTGAGCAGGTAGAATCAAGAGCAAAAAGGGCAGAAGATACGAAGAGGTAATTTTAGGCTTCCTCTAAGGAAGAACTTTGCCAAAATTAAAGCTATACCAAAGTGGAACAGACTGACTGGGGAGACAGAAGGTTCATCTTAATGAGAACCCTTTCACCAAATTCTGCAGAGGGATTTGTGAAACAGCCAGGAGGCCAGTGTAACTGGAACATGTCACATGGATGTTACACATATCACATGAGTGGGAGTAAGATGTTAGAAAATTGGAAAGGTAGGAAGAGACTGGGTCAATAAGGGCTTTAAATGCCCAACAGGGAATTTTTTTATTTGATTCTGGAGGGAATAGGGAGCACTAGAATTTATTGAGTAAGTGTACCTGCTTGTTAGGAAAATCACTTTAGTGACTGAATGGAGAATGGACTGAAGTAGAGAGAGGTTTGTGGCAGGTAGACCAACCAGCAGGGTTATTACAGTAATCCAAAAGTGAAACGATGATGGCCTGTACCAGAGTGGTGGCCAGACTGGAGGAGAGAAGGGGGTGTATCTGACATATGACATAAAGTCAAAGACAGCAGACTTTGGCAATAGGTTGGATGGGGAAGCAGGCAGAGGGAGGAGAGACTGAAAGATAGTGAGGAGTTAAGCATGAGGAACCTGGACCTGGAACCAGGAAGGCCTGGATTCAAATTCCGCCAGAGATATTTCCAAGCTACATGATCTTAGGTGAGGCATTTAATTTCTCTAACTCATTTTCCTCATCTGTAAAAGGGAGGAGGTGGGTTTGAAGTCTTTTCAGGTCCTGTCTTACACTAAATTTATGGTCCCATCATCTGTGCCTGATACTACACTTAATGGTGCATAATTTGAGCTAGCTCTATTCTTGACTAACCAAAGGCCCCTTTATCAGATAGGCGCTGACCCTCCAGGCATTTTTAAAAATGCTATCTGGGCAGGCCAGTTGAATAATCTTTACTCTCAGTCCTCTTTGAATCTCTCTTTATGCTAAATGTAAAGTCTGTCTCTGTTGAGTTAACAGTTCCTATAACTGCCAGCATCTACTTTGTTGTATTTTCCAAGAAAGGTTCTAAATTGGATGATGTCATATTTTCAGGCCACACACATAGACTTCACTAATTGCAACATTTACTGGACCAATTTGCATTTCTAATTTTTCATAAAATACCAGGAACCCTTCTTAGGACTTAGCACCTCCTGTTATAGCCTGGAGATTGTATGGCTGCTGTTCCTCTATCCTCCCCACCCCATCCACCCCCAACAGTTTTGGAATTGTTAATCATTTAATAAGAGCATCTATTTCCATAAGGAAAAGTGAATTATTTTTAACCCTCTTATTCTTTTTTTTAATATTGTTGAATAATTCTCTACAAAAAAAAAAATCACAACAAGGCTTCTAACCTTATTTTAGACATGAAAAATAGGCATAGTCTAATCCTGGCTCCACCAATAGTTACCTGTGGCACCTTGGGCAAGTCACTTCCTCTCACCGATCCTTAGTTTCCTCATTTCTAAAAGAGGGTTGAGCTAGATTATCTCTAACTTGTCTTCTAGTTCTAAATCCTATGATCAAGAAACCCCAGAAATTCTAAATATATTGGTCTTTGGAATTCATTTATTCCAATCTCTACCCCAGAAAGAATCCCTACTGTGACATAATTTACAAGTGGTTCCCTTGCTTCTTCTCGAATATTTCCGATGACTAGCTCATTTCCTTCTAAGGTAACACATTTCATTTTTGAATAGCTCTAATTTTTAGGTAGGGTATTGTTATGGTTGTTTTTTTGACTTTCTTGTTTGGTTACAACAGACCTAAATACCCTAAATGCTAACCCTAAATACTCTTTGCAGTTTCTTTCTTTTTCTCCTAATTCTATTCTCTGGGGCCAATCAGAACTTGTCTAATCATTCTTCTAGAGGTTGTTGCTATTCAGTCGTGTCCAACTCTTCCTTACCCTATTGGGGGTTTTCTTGGCAAAGATAATTGGAGAGATTGTTTTAGAGATGAGGAAACAGAGGTAAAAGGCTTAAGTGACTTGCCTAGGGTTGCACAGCTAGTAAGTGTCAGAGGTCAAATTTGAACTCAGTAAAATGAGTCTTTGTAATGTTAATGAAATAGGAAGATCTCCCCCCACCCATTAATAGACCTATATAGCCAGCTGTGATACATCCTGAATCATATAGAGCCTATTAGGAGAGGAACTTGCTTAAAAAGAAGCTTGCCTAGGGGAAGCTTGCTCTAGGAAGGCTTTCACACCTTTTGGTATTAACTTAATTAGGCACTGAGTCATGAAGGTTATGATGCCCTCTGGATCTGAGAAATGTATGTGTACCCTGAGTTGTTATTTTGCTTTGGGGTTTGCTCATGAGAAGGATGTTTTGATTTCCTGGTGGAGACTCTGAGTAGCCACATGTTCAGACTGCTTAGATGTCTGTACTCCCTGGATCCCAGGGATCTATGTAAAGTGCATAGTAATGTTGCTTTACTCAGACAGTTGGAGCCCTCTCTGTTGGTCTTTGTGCTAATTTCTCTGCTATATCTCTGCTTTTCTATACTCTCCACATTCAGGTGCTGACCTTTCCCCTGAACTAGTGAATATAATTTAAAGTAGGATTGTTAACCCCTTTTTGAGCAATCTTTCCTTTAAAAGACTATCAAAGAACCTGTGATAGCAGGCCATCTTGGTTGTACTAGGGCGCTTGCTCTACAGCCTCCCTGACTCCAGGCCTAGCACTCTATCCACGATTACCTTCTGGCTCTTTTCTAGTAGAGGACATTCTTCCAAATACTTAAAAACAGCTGACATAGCTCCTGCCTGATCTTACTCAGTCTTCTATTCTCCAGGCTAAACAGACCTTGTTCCTTCAATTGATCCTAACAGATCGGGAGCTCAAAGCCCATCACCATTCTCTTTGCCACTTTCTAACTCATCAGTGTTCTCCCTGAACTGTTATGCTCAGGCCTAAGCAGAGATCTCCCAATGTGCTCTTACCAGGTGCTTTGGGTGCTTTGGGACCATCTTCTCCTTATTGCTAGACCTCCACCCTTTCCTCAAGGAGTTCCTCATAATTTTCTCCAGGGGCTAACACATGAGGCATGTGCTCAATAAATATTTACCGAGGGTCATATAGAAAATGTTGAACACTGCATATCTTTTGTTTTCCTATTTGCATTTCTTCTTTAGTCTCTCTTTACCTTCCATCTGGATGACCATGAATATACTGTGTCTTTTATTAATTCTTTCATGATGCTTTAAAGAAAAAAAAGTTGAAAAATCATCTCAATTAATAAACAATATGGGAAATATGGAAATATCAATCTCAGTTTTAAATGGTAAAACAAAAAGTAACATACAATTAAGAGTAATATTTTCAATCATTCTTTTCTCCAGAAATTATCTAATTTAATTGTGTTAGTCTCTAACTACCCATATGACTGATCAAAGGATTCCCAAATATTTTAGAAATATAATATGGTAATTATGGTATTATTGAATCACCCTATTTTAGAATTGGAGGAGATATTTGAGTTCCTACTTCTCTTTTTTTGTTTTTATTTTTTGCTTTTTGGAGGGCAATTGGGGTTAAGTGACTTGCCCAAGGTCACATGGCTAGGTTTGTGTGTGTGTCTGTGTCTGTGTGTGTGTGTCTGTGTGTGTCTGTGTGTATGTTAGGTGTCTGAGGTCAGATCTGAACCCAGCTCCTCCTGACTCCAGGGCTGGTGCTCTATTCACTGTGCCACCTAGCCGACCCTCTACCTCTCTTTTGAAACATGAGAAAACTGAGTCCCAAAGTGGTTAAATGACCTTCCTAATGTCACTCAGCTAATTAGCAAGAGAGTGGAAGAACCTGGCTCAAATCCTCCCTAATGAACAGAAAATCAACCCACACCTTATAATTACCTAGTACAAATAGGCAAGTAAAGGCAAATAGCAAAATTGTTTCAGACTCTTAGGGAAGCAAACACATTTTTGCAAATATTTCATATATTCCTAATCCTTCCATGTAAGGTAGCCAAAATTTAAAATCATTTTATAAACTTTAGCTCTCCTGACCTAAAAAAAAGAAAAAAAACTACAAAAAAAAAAAACCCAAACCATTTATTCTTCTGAAAGAGTTGAAAAAAACTATTTTAGTGTCTAAGTATTTTCTCCAGAAAAACGAAAATCATATAGAAAGCCAAAACTTTAGTGGACCACTTTACCTTTTCATCCCCTTGCTTCTCCTTCAGATCACCAAGCTTCTTTTGCTCATGAAATTTAGAGCCAAATGTCACAACATCCAACTTGCCCCCAGAAAAGGGAACCAGGGCCCAGACAGGAGAAAATCTGATCTAAAATTCTTTCATTTCTTTGACATTTTAAAAAATTGAGTTGCTAGTATGTGGAAAACACTACACTGTTATTATTGTTATTATACTGTTATTATATACTATTGTTACTGCTTTTTGAAATTTTTGAGAGGTGACAACCAAAAGCAACACCCCATTCCTGCCTTCATGGGTCATTTGGTGATTTTAGCAAAGAAGTCACTGAACCTCTTCAGATTTCGTTTTCTTTATCTACTAATTGAGGGATTTGGGCTGAATGTCCTCTGACATGTCTTCCAGCCCTAATTCTATGTTCCTGTGTTAAAGGGTCAAGGAAGGACCTCAACTGACTCCGAAGACAACATCCTACCTTTTTCTTTTCTTTTCTTTTTAGGCATGAATTTTTATCAAACCAATCTGCTTTTAAAATATTTAATGCTAATGAATAGAGATCACCCATGTTTGGTGCCGCACTTGAGAATCAAATCCACCTTGATTAATTCTGTTGATGTTTCCTTCCCTCTGCCAAGACAGCAAATGCCTATTCTCAGTTAAGTTCTTAGCATCGTTTTTTATTATTCTAAGTATATTTTATTGTATATATATTAATATATTTTCTAAGTGTATTATTTTATTATTCTAAGTATAATTCACTCTTCTCACCCTATGTGCCACCTAAGCTACATGGTCCCTACCTGCTTGGGGAAGACTATGATTTCTTTCCCAAGTGTCTCTGAAAGTCTACATTGCTTTCGAAGGGGCTTTGTAAGAGTCTTTTCTGAGCCTCCCCACCTCACTTTTCCTTTTGATGCACTTGAAGATTGTCATGGTGAAATGTGTGAAGGACAGAAGACAAATGATTTCATGGCTAATGTCTCCACAAATGGGTTTAGAGATCTGGGTTCTAATTTAGTAGAAAAGAGGACCTTAATCATGGCTCTGAGCTAGGCTGCCTTCCAACCTCAGAATTTTTGCAGGCTTCTATTAAGGATTTGAGAGGCAATACACAATTTCAAATTTTCATGAGTGTTCTCAGGATCTTGCAAGAACAATAATATATACACATAATATATATAAAATATATACATGTATAATATATGTATAAAATTCTTAATCATCCCCCTTATGTGATTACATCCAAAATCAATGTTGTTTTTTCTCATTATTGAAAAGAAGAAAAATATTAAAATAATGAACTAGGGCAAAGTTTCATTCCTCAATATTTCAAACTTGACTTTCCTGTTTTCCTTGGCAGGATAGATCACTTGCCACAGTTTTGTTTTAAGTATCTTTTAACAATGTTTAATGTAGTTGAAAAGCCTGCTCTGGCATTAGAAGCATGGAGGGAGGAAGTATGAGGGACTAGAACAAGTATTAGATTTGGAGGCAGAAGATTTGGATCCAAGACTAACTGTGGGACCCTGGGTGAGTTCCTGGCCTCATTTTCTTCATCTTTTAAAATAGAGTCAATTGTCCTACTTCTTACTTCAAAGGATCACTGTGTCCCTGCCTATCTTTCTATCCTTCTTACCTATCACTGCCCTCCACAAACAAAATACATTCCATTGGCCTATGTGATGTTGTTCAAATGATGCTCCATCTTTTCTTCTCAAAAGCCTTTCTATTGGCTCTCTCCCATGCCTAGAATTCCCTCCCTTCCCACCTCTGCCTCTTAGAATGCTAGACTTCCTTCAAAGGGCCAGCTGCTGTGGGAGAAGATTTCTAGTCCACTCAAGTGCTAATGTCTATCTAAGAATCAGAAGAGATCACAAATGTAAGGGTGTTTGCAACCTTTAAAGTGTTACATGAATGTTACCCTCCATCCCAGACTCCAAGACTATCATCCAGAGAAGCAACTTCTGAGGAGATAGTCATGCCCATCAAGCTCCAAACAGCAGGGCAGGCAAGCCAACCTCACTGAGGCAGCAGAGTGCTCTGGGGGAGATATAAGAAGTAGCCAAGTCAGTGACACTCTTTCAATTGCCTCCTCCATCCGCTGACCAACTGCTACCAATAGGCATAAACGGCAGCCCAGGAAGCCCAGGCCTCCTCAGCAGCCACAGAGACAGAAAATCATCAAATGGTTCAAATGGATTTTTTTTCCTTTTTTATGGAACTGACATGAAGAAAAGGCATCCCCATTTATTTCACATTGCACCCAAAGGAATAAGACCTTTCCATTTGATATGTGCTGTTTCTGTGATTAGAAGGTGAGCTCCCTGAGAGCAGGGGCTGTTGGCTTTTTTTGTGTATTCCCAGCCCTCAGCACAATATTTCATACATATACTCTGACTTCTTTCCCATTCAATTACTACTATGTAAATAAAGCATTTTTAACTCTATAACATATATATGTGTGTGTGTGTATATATGTAAATGTATGTATATAAACATATATGAAATGAATGAAAAACTCCAAGAGACAGAAGAGTTTCTGGGTAATTAATAATCTATTAGGCTAGTTGGCAATCAATAAATTGATGGTCAGTGGTTTCTCTTGGTAGCCAAAGACCCTGAAGGAGAATCTAAAATGCCTTAAATACCTTCTGAAAGGGAATTCCCCTCACAACTGAAAATCAGCTTGATTGGTGGACATTTAGTGAGGAGGTGTGTCAAAAGTCTTCAGTTCCTCCTGCTGAGAAGGTGGCTTGATCATGAGACTTGGCAGCTTCCAGCAATCTGGGCAGGAGGATGTCATCTCCATCTGGATCTCTCTAGTGATTTTTCTTCTTCATGAGCTGGGTCACCCTAAACTTTAATGGAGGGGAACAGTGACAGGGTTCCTTCCCTCTGGGCAAGGGCTCATTCAGACTGGATTTTTTTATACTCTAAACAGAAATTAGTTCTCTTACTTGGGTGGGCTTCCTTGAGGGCTAGGAGTAATCTTATTAATCAGTCCTGTACTTCAGCAACTAACTTTACTAGAGCTGGGCCTTAAGGAAACTGAGGCAAACAGGGTTAAGTGACTTGGCCAGGATCACATAACTAGGAAGTGTCTGAGTCCAGATTTGAACTTGGGGAGTTGAATCTTCTTGACTGAAGGCCAGCACTCTGTGCACTATGGTGCCACCTAGCTGCCCCTTTCATTTTATATGTAAGGTAAATGAGGGAAGTAAAGAGACTTCATTCACACAGGTAGCAGATGAGAGATTTGAATCTAGGTCCCCTGGCTCCAAAGCCAGTGTCCTCTATCTGCTGCACCCCGCAGGAGGCAGACAGATACATACACATGCACGTACAAACACACATATATCTTCTAGACTCCACCTGATTAGCTTCAGGGATGGGAAATTCACTACCTACCAAGGGACAGTCTATTCTACTTTTTGGCAAATTATTAATAAGCTTTTTCCTACATTAAGTTGGAATTCATCTCCCCATAGCTCTAACCCACTGGTCTCAGTTCTGTAATCTGGAGGCAAGGCTGATTCATCTTGAAGATGACAGCCTTTAAAAAAATAACCAGGAAAAAAGTTACCAGGTCCCCTCTGACTCCTCAAAAGTCTTCTCTTCTCCAAGTGATCTCCCTTTCTTAAGCAGTTCCTCACAGAATGACTCAAATCTCCTTAAACATCTGAATCACCTTCGGTAATTAAACGAATGAATAAATGAATGAAAAAAGCATTTGTCAAATGTTTTGTATATTCCAGGCACTCTTTTTTTCATTTCCAACTAGGCTGACTTCTCTATCATGTCCCAGAAACCTCTTCCTCCTGGAAGATTATTTTAGCATTGGAATTCCCACCTTGGAAATATCCTGGAACTCTGAGGCTGCTCTATATAATTAGATGGCTGCTTCTAGGATCTCTGTTTAGGGAGGCCTATCCATCCCTTCATTTCTTCCTTATCTGTATTCCAAACTTCTCCATCATCCTTATTTTCTTCTTCCTACCTTGATCCTTCCCTTCTCCCCTTTCAGCTTCTTCTCTGTGTTGTGCTTCCTCTATTAGACTGTAAGGTCCTTGCTAACACAGACTATTTTTCTTTTTATCTAGGTAGATAGATATACATTTATCATTATACTTATCCACAGGGCTTAGCACAATATTTGACATTTAGCAAGGACTGGTTAAATGCTTGTTGATTGACTGACTGCTAAATGGTGGTCATGGGAATACAAAAAGTGAAACAATTCCTGCCCTACTCCTGGCAGTTAGGTGGTGTGCTTGATAGTGTACTGCATCTGGATTCAGGAAGATAGAACTGAGTTCAAATCTTATCTTATCTCAGACCTTTACTGACTTTGTGACTTAGGTAAGTAATATCACTGCTTAAGGCCCCAGTTTTTGCATTTGTAAAATGAAGATGTTGGATTTGAAGACTTCTGAAGTCCCTTCAAGCTGTAACTTTATGGCCCCTTAATCCTAAAGACCTTCTATTCTGATGGGGAAGACACCATCTATAGGGAAATGCTAGTTAACAAAGGGAGCTTTACTAAGAGAGCATCACAGAGATGGTGATGGGATATACAGGGACCTTTTCCAAAAGCTTTGATATTATTGATTTGATGACTGTACCAAAGGCAAAAGGTAGAAAGGAGTGAGGTAGAGGGGAGTAAGAATAGGAGACAGATGGCAAGAGTGTGTGGCTTACTGCCCAGATGGTATGTGAAGGGGAAACATGATCTGGTCTATGGAGCCAGTAAGTAGATATTGTGAGCTAAATGAACTGGCTTGTACTTAACTCACCACCAATCAAAGTCATGGATGCCTTAAGGTAGCCTTTTCAAAGATGAGTGTGTTAACTTCCCTTGGGACTGGGGGCATGTATTCTAACCTCATTTCTTCAGTTTGTCAATGTCTTCCCTAAAATGTGGTGCTCAGCGCTAAATACCTTTGTCTAGATCTGGTTTTTCCAGGACTGTGAACCATGAGATTATCATCTCTCTGATTCTAACTACTATACTTCTTTTAAGGCATACTAAAGTCACATTATTTTGGGAGGTGGTGGGGGGCCATGTCACACAGTTCATGAAAACTAGGGAAAATATTTCCCCTTTCCAGCCTGCAAAAACCTACTCTTTTCCCCTGTACACTAAGACTTCCCCATACATGTGGGAGGGTTTTTTGGTTGTATTAAAATATTTCCTGTGGTTTGTATATTTGTTGTTTTTTTTATCTTTTTGTCCTTTTCATATGAAGTATTTTGTCACCATGCCTTCCTCCATCCTGTAACTGTGCAGTTGACTTTTTGAACCTGAAGTGAGGATATTACACTTTTCCTTTCTAAGTTATACACCATCAGATTGATTTTTTTTGTTTAAGTCTATGGAGATTTTCTCATCCAGTAGCACATCAGCTATCCACTTTAACATCCTATAACTTTCAATGTTGAGAGCCATGTCAACCTTCAAATAGAAGCACAGAACTTCAGAATTGAAAACAACCTCAGAAGGTATCCTTCCAACATGTACTCAACAAAAAGTACCAACTCCCATTCAACTGGGAAGGCAGAGGTCAAAGTATTGAATAGCACGGGACCAAAAACAGGACCTGGGGACACTCTAACAGAAACGGCCTTCCAAGTTGGCATTGATACCCATTACTCATTGTTTCTGGTCCTTCAGCCACCTAAACCAGGCTTGCCCATATCCTCCCTCTTGACAGTCTTGCCCATATCCTCCCTTCACATGACAGTGCAAAGGATTTTCTTGAATGTATTATTAAAATAAAATAAAAGGATACTATACCTATAACACATGACATTGGTTATCCTTTTTAAAAGGAGGATTCCCAGATGTAATCTGACCTAGATGACACCATGCTGGATTTTGGGGATCTTTGTTTAGATCTCAGTGCTTACAGATCATTACTTAGTAATATGTTCAAGAATTTTGTCAAGGCTTACAATGTGTCAAGCATTGTGGTGAATTCTAGGGACAGAAATATATAATAAAGGAAGACCAGAGTTCATATCTTGCCAGATATGATTAGTATATTGGTTTATTTTGCTTGACTGTATATATAAGTAACAAGGGGACCTTTTCTGGGCTGAGAAGTAGAGAGCAATGTTGATAAAAAATAATAGACATGGAAAATGTAGTAAAATTTATTTAATTGAAATTAAATAATTTGACAGTAAATGGTTACTAAACAAGTTTAGATCATGGTCCTGATTTCATTTTTTTTCTTTAAAGAAAAAGAGAGGAAGCTATTTGGCACAGTAGAAAGAACAATGAATTTAGTATCAGAATTTAGATTAAAAGCAAGGTCTTTCACTTGCTACAAATGTGACTGAGGAACTGCCTTAACTTCTCATGAATTAAGTTTACTCATACATAGAGAGTTGGATTAGATCACCAATGGAGTCCCTTCCAGATTTCAACTTTTGATCCTAGAATATGATATTTTAAAGGAAGTGTTTTGTTGTCTACAACTTTGAGAAATACTGATGTATAAAAGAGTAGTTTCACAAAATTAGTACATTAAGAAATTGTTGTCACAGTCACAGAAATTGTATAGTAGCCTTTGTGACAGGAAGACTTAGATTTAAGTCCTACCTGCTTGTGACACTTATTAATTATGAGACCCTGGTCACTTAACCTTCTCAGGCCTCACTTTCCTCACCTAAGAAATAGGCATGACAATAATAGGATTGTACAATGCTTAAATGAGTTAATGTGTGTGTTCTCTCCTCTCTCTCTCTCTCTCTCTCTCTCTCTCTCTCTCTCTCTCTCTCTCTCTCTCTCTCTCCAATTGAGTAGGTCTGCATAGTAAGTACACAAGACTTGGGTTCCTATCTCTAACCTTGGACTGATCATTCAGCCTTTCACTGTCTCCAGTTAATTCTCAGAGACTATAATTTGCAAAGCAGTTGCTCTTTTGTACCAGTGAAAGGAGTCTCCTCACTAGGAGTTCCCCACATGAATGAAATCACAGATCCCCCATGCCCCAAAGTGATTATTCACATGAAAAAATCATTATTCTGTTTCAATAAATGGAATTCCTGCAGTTTCCCTTTAAATGATTCCCCTAGTACATTTAAAAGATAATTTCATTTACAAGGGCTTGACTTACATGCTTTTCAGATATGTATCTATTTTGTAGAGTGAGGTCCATCTGTCATTGCAAATAGTTCATAACACATATTCTGTTTTTTTTGTATAGAAAAATGATACTGACCCATCACCAGGAGGACATTCCGGTCATGTTGCTGGATTTGTACTAAGCCATCCACATTCCCTCACCTGATCCCCCTCATGAGTTGCAGTAGTCATTTGGTAGACAGCTGGTCGGGATTAGTGGGGAAAGTCTCTGGCCATGAAACAAAATGTTTCCTTTGGGCAAACCCATTCCTTTGGCCTTATTACCACCAGCCTCTGAGCAGCTGAGCTAACTGGTCAAGGTAACAAAGACCCTGGGAATGGACCCTACTACTCAGGAAGCATTGAATCTCTTCTATCCCTGAGCTGGTGCCCCCCCCCCCCTCCACCTTCCATGGGAAGAGTACAATTAAGGGCATCTGGGATACCATAGCTAATTCTCTTTTAGTAAATCAAGAATTTTTTTTTCAGTATGATCCATAGCATGAAAATTTATAAATCTATTTACCATTTGCCAATTTACAATGGTGATGTTGTTTGTCAATTATTAAAAAAAGACAGTTGGAAGAATGCTCCATTCCATTTGTTATCAACTGTGCATTTATTCATTTATTCCATGCATGATACTGATGAATGTTTCTCATAAATAAAATGATTCAGAAATTTTTAAGTGGGTGGGGGTACAAAAGAAGGAAAATAACAAATTGGACTTTGTTTTTTGACTCAGTTTGCTGTTTCTGCTGATTTTAATTAATCATTTGCTTAACAAGTATTTACTAAACTACTTCTGTGATCTAGTTCTGGAAATACAAAGGCAAAAATGACAGTCTCTGATCACAAGAAACTTACCTTGGGGAAACAGCATGCATGTATATAAGTATACAAAAAGTAGATTCATGGTAATTTACCAGGTCTAAGCAGTAGCACCTGAAGGATCCAGAAAGGCTTTTTCATTAGTACTGATCTGAGTCTTGAATTTGATCTGAGTCTTGAAGGTAACTGAGAGTAAGAAATGAGGAGGAAGGATATTGGATGAATGAATGAATGAATGATTGCACATACTGTTTAAGAGTGTGCCGTGTTAACATAGTATCTTACAGTTTGGTAAGTGCTTAATAAATTCTTATGGACTGACTGTACCTAATAGTGCCTCCTGACACATTGTGGGTTCTTAATAAACATTCTTTGGCTGATTTATATCCATCACCTTTCTCCCAGACCAATGTTTCTGGCTGCCAACAAGACCATTTCTACCCTCCCTCCCAGCCACATTAGCCACTGGAAGTTGCATAGCATTCTAATTATCTGGAACAAACCAAATGTCCTCAAAATTCTGTTCTCCTGGGCAGGCTCAGTGTGGTGAGCTTTTATAACCACATTGGAAGGTTGAGAAGGTGCGAGCAACTTCAAAGAGTCATGGTCTATTAGGATTCCTTCCTCTATTTGATTTTCACTGTTTAGTTAAGCAGCCAGGACCCAAGGACCAGAAGGCCAAGTGTGAAGAGACTTGGCTCTTGTGGCCGATGCTGGTGAGCCTGGGGCAGGAAGCACTCTGGAAAGCTGAAACTATCTCCCTAATAGTTCCATTCCAACATAAAAGATTTAAGACACTCAAGTATTTTAACAGTTTTCTAAACCAAACCAAATAATGTCTTAATTTATATAATAAAGAATAAGGGAATAGAGATTACTCTGGGCCTTTTATGTTCTTTTTCTGCTTAGATATTCTCATTTACACACACACACACAGACACACAAACACACACACACATAGGTTAAGCAGTATATGGAGAGAGCTCACATTTAGTTCACATTTACAAAGCCCTTTTTCTATATTATATCACTTGATTCTCATAACATCCCTGTGAGCTAAATACCATTATTTCTAGTCTATAGATGAGGAAACTTGAGGCACAGATAGGTTTGCCCCAGGAGAATGTTTACAGTTAGTGCCTAATTTGGGATTTCATCCTAGGTAAGTCTAAGTATTCTAGCAATTCTATTAAATTGCCTTGACCTATTCAATGCAATTTAATGAGCACTTATTAAACACTTCTGGATGCAAAAAACTGCTAAGCACAGTCTTCTCCAACGCTCACATTCTAATGGGGGGAGGGGGAAACAACACATTAATAAAAACAAACAAAAAACCATTAACAACACAAAAGGCACTGCAGCCCTGGGGGGGAAAGAGGCAAATTTCTTTGATCTTGATCTTTTTTTTTTTAGAATTTTTGAGGGAGAAAAAGGAGAAAGCTGGACATAGCCTTACATGCATCCCATATTTTTGAAAATCAAATATAAAGAGTTCAGTAGATAGGCACCTAGAATTCCATAGGCTTTTTTCCATCAGGGAGGTTAACCCATGAGGGATGGCAACTCTCAAGAAGAAAATTCTAAAGAGTCAAAGACATATAATTCTGATAAGAAAGAAAGGGGTAGCCATGTAGATAATAATTGGCCTAGTAGAGTTATATGTGTCCACTATGAAGGAGGGGAGAAAAAGGAGGTGGAGGAAAAGGAAAGGGTAAGGTTGGAGGCATTATACTTTATATTGTCCATAGCCTGGGGGTTCAATATCCTCTTAAGGATGATCCTGTTTTGATTTTTGAAGACTTATAAATCTTGTCTATCTCTGAATCCCTCACATTATTACTTTATTCCTGAACAATAATCTGCCATTTCACTTATATACCCCAGTTTTCCCCTTTTCCCAGTCAGTGGACAACCATTTTTTCCTAGTTCTTCACTATCACAGAGTACTGCCCTGAATATTTTGATATATTAGACCATTTTTTCTGTTTCTGTTTTTGTTTTTTAAACTTTCTCTGAATATGTTCCAGTAATAAGGATTACTGTGTCAAATGAAACAGATGTTTTGGTCACTTTCTTGCAAAATTACATATTAATATCCAGAAGAGTCATGCCACTTCCCAGTTCTACCAGTAGGGCATTCATGTATCTCTCTTTCTATAACTCTTCCAGTATTGGTGATTCAAATTCTAATCTTTTTCTTTCCATCTTCGTCAGTTTGAACGGTATGAAGTAAAACATCATAGTTCTTTTTTGTTGTTTGAGCTTTTTTAAATTTGCATTTCTCTATCTTTAGTGATTTGTAACATATTTCTATGTAGTCATTTATAATTAACCTTTTTTTTCTTTCAAAAGCTGTTCCTGTTCTGTGACATCTTAGCCAAAGTATCTTTTTCAGCAGACATGTACAGAGAATGGAAACAGAGGATGATAACAGAGGTTGAATATTAAAGCATGACATATAGTCCTATAAGAATAGTCTCTGGACAGCTAACGGGCAGAATGAGAAGGCAATAATCAGAATGAAGGCAAAGCAAAAAAAAAAATGGTCTCAGAATCCCAGAATGTCAGAGTCTGTAGAGCCCTCAAAATCCAACCCATCCTTGAACATGAATTCCCTCTATAGTGTATTCAACAAAAGGGTCATCTAACCCCTTGCTTGAAGACCTTAAGGGAGGAAGAACTTAACACCTTTCAAGTGGTTCTAATACTTTTTGATAGTTCTAAGAGTTGAGAAGTTTTAATAAGTTAAGCAACTATGGAAATGTCACTTAACTGCTGAGCTATAGTTATTATGATCTATTGTATCCCTGTATAAAACAAGGATAATTGTACCTATAAACATACTTTGCAGCATTGTCGTGAGTGTTTTGCAAACATTAAAATGTTATCCAGGATGTCCCAAAAATCTCAATGAGGTTTTATGCTATTAGTTTATTATTTTAATAGACACTTATTAGTTAGGGGGCTGGATGTGTGGTTTCATTAATATCAAGATATTTTAGGGAAAGAAACTCTGTTTGGAAGTTCAAGTCAGCACCTTTTCTAGAACTTACAACCTTAGAGAGTTTTGCAAGATACCTGCCCAGGGTTACTCAATTAGTATATGCCGGACAGAAATAGGACTTTAATCCTTCTTCATTTTGAAACCAACTCTTCAGTCATTATTTTATATTACATTTTACTGAATAAAATGATTATATCCATGCTAAGCCATCTATTCTCAAGGTCACATACCCCTACAAATACTTCCATGCTGTGGTTTCCAGGCCCTTCACTAATAGTTATTCTGATCTGTCATCTAGTAACCCTATAAAAGTCAAACAGAAACAGAGCAAAACAAAAATCACATAAGTTTGGCTTAATTTGTTTGTATGGAATCCAAACAGGCATTACTTATTTTTGTACTTTTACAAATCTGTACTTTAACAATATGTCCTAGTAATTTGCCAAGAATTGCCAAGCAAGTCAATTTTGCTGGGCAGTATTATGAACATTATTACGTCATATTCCTTTAAAAAAATAAGTACATTTGTTTTTCTCTCACCCTGTACCTTCTTCCTAATTCTGGATTTCTCAGAGGTAACTGAGTCTGACTCAACAATTACATTAGCCAGTTCTTTCAATGTTCCACTTCTTGCAATCACAACTGTGTTCAAGGGCAAACTCAAATGCCCCTTCTTATATAATACAACTTTCCTTACCCCAATGCACCCACTTATTAGAACCTATCCTTATCTACCCTTGGAAATTGCTTGATATCTCCTTTTTATATCCTCTATATTTTCTTATCTATGTATCATGGCAGAAGAGTTTAAAATTAGATATTTCCAAGTTGAGACTGAAGAATCAGAACCCAAAAAGGGCAAAAAGAGTTAAATTTTCATTTTAATATCCAAAATTTGCAGCTGTGTGGCATAATAAATAGAGTGCTAGGCCATGAATCAGGAAAATTAATCTTCCTGAGTTCAAACCTGGTGCCAGACACTTATTAACTGTGTGATTGGGGCAAGTCACTTAATCCTGTATACCTCAGTTTCCTCATCCATAAAATGAGCTGGAAAAGGAAATGGCAAACCACTCCAGTATCTTTGCCAAGAAAACCCCTAATGGGGTCATGAAGAGTTGAATGTGAATGAAAGAACCCAACAACAACAACATCCAAAACTGTATACAAGGTACATACTAGGCACTTAATAAATACTTATTAAATGAATAAATGAAAATTCTCAAATGCAGCTCATCCGTCTGGTGTCTTGAACTCATTGAGGATAGTAAGAAACTCTTATCATCTTCCCACTTACATCTGGTGACTACAACTTAATCATTTTTGTTCTAGCTCCAGTTCAAGATGGTTCTCTTTGGTAGAGAGGATAGAAGGCATTAAGATTTGAGTAAATCATTACGATTATGATCATTCTATTTGCTAATGTATCAGTAGTATCAATTATGTCCTTCCTTTAATCTCCATCACCAGTTTCAGTCCATCCTGAGCTTGAATGCTTCTAATTTAATTTTAAAGGATATCATAATTTATTTTGTCTACAGCTAACTGTACTAGTTTTGATTTTCTAGTCATATCTTACAGAATCTTCAGTTGGAAAAGGTCCCATGATCTCTGACTGTAAAGATTCTGTGATGTCTGATTCATATACCTCAAGAGAATAGTTGAGGGCTTAAGAATTGTGACCAAAGTAAAAGATAATGAATCAGAAGGTGTTCTCAAGAACTAGTTGACTTTTCCTGCATTTCTATGTGTGTGTTATGCATCCCCGAGGAGGTGCTGTGTTATCAACATGGAATAGAAGAAAGACTACAAGATTTGCAATTGGAATACCTGAACACTCTGACATTTACTACCTGTGTGGCATTGGAAAAGTCACTTAACCATTCTGGGAAGGAGAGAGAGAGAGAGAGAGAGAGAGAGAGAGAGAGAGAGAGAGAGAGAGAGAGAGAGAGAGAGAGAAGGAGAGGGAAGGGAAGCATTTACTAAGCTCTTCTAGCTATCAGGCATTGTTCTAAGCACTTGGTATCGTTTTTTGTCCTTCATAATCAAAGAGGAACAAAATGACATTGATATTTCAACCTCAGTGTAGTATGTCTGACTGAGGCTGATCAGAACAGTACAAACTCTGAAGGCTCTACTACAGATCAGGCACAGATAGTCCACATGAAAATTTGGGAATGTGATGTCTCTAAATCTGCACATCTTACATTTCTTTTGAGATACTGTAATTATGCTTTGCTTCTGAAGTGCAGTACCTTCTTTGATGTAGGCATGCCATACTAGATGGTCCTGTGCTCTTGGGAAGACAACCATATTCCAGGTAAAGAATGAGCCAATTAAGGAGGACTCTGCCAAGAATCTTGCTGGCAGTGACTAAGAAAGAAAGACCCTCCTGTGATTGTCACAAGACAACCGATTTCCTTTTTCTTTATAGAGGTGAACAATGGAGACATCTTTGATCTCCTGGGAAATAACATCCTCTTGCCATATAACTCAGAAGATATCAGGCAGCTTTTGTATGAGCAGTGAATCCCTTGCTTAGTAAATCTCTGCTGGAATAGAATCAGCAGCAGAAACTTTGCCACACAAGAGGAGCCCAATGGCATTCAAAATGTCTTCTGTTGAAAGCTCAGCTAGAGATGGATTGATGTCAATCTGAGGTATATGGTCAATGGCTTTAGCATTGACTGATGGTGGTGTAGAGACCACTGTGGAAGAATTCAGCCCTTCTCACCAGGACCGTGTCCTTAATGGCTGATCAGTATGGCTCCATCGGTGCTGAACACTTGAGATGCACCTTAAGTCTTTGGCCCATAAATAACCTTCAGGGCATTGTAGAAGTACTTTTGATTGTTACTATCAGCATAAAACTGAATTTTGTCTGCCATATACTGAGCCAAGTATCTTGCATCTTCTAAACTTTGCTTGTACTTTACTTTTGATGCAGTTAAATGCTCCCTTCTTAGAGACAGGTGAATTATCCTGCTGGTAAACCCTGTGGAGTTCTCACTTTTCATTTATAGCTTCTGAATTTCCCCATCATTTTCATTAAACCAATACTAATGTTTGTGAATGTTTTGGCCCAGATGAGTAAACACAGGACTATACACCAAATCTCTGAAGGCCGCCTGCTCCTTTTCTGCTCCTCTGTTGCCAACTGTGTGTTGGTTCAACTTTCTGTCCAAGTAAGAATAAACTGTTCACCCATGGAAAAATATTCTAATCTGTAGAAGTTGAATTTTGGTACTTGTTTTGCCTTGGGGCTGCCACTTTTGTTGACTATGAATGTTTAGTTTGAATAGAATAAGTCTATTGTTGATCTAGCACTCTGAGCTATTCATCACTCTCACATCCTGTTGGTCTTTTTTCTTTATAAAGACAAATACCAATGTTTGCTGCAGTGGTACACCCACAAAGTTTTATTGCCTTTAGGTAAATGAAAAATAGTGTTGGTATTGAGAAGGTCATGAGAAGCACAGGTCTTCAGTAGCAAATGACTGTTGCTGTTGCTATTTCTGACTTCATTCCTCCCAAGGACTTCCTGTTATGTCTGATAATTTGATCAAGGGTTGTTTTGATTTTGCCTTTATATCCCCATTAACAAACTTATTGAATCAAATTAGATCTGTACAGTAAGGGATTTAGATTCAGTGATCTCCAGGGTCCCAGATCAGTGATTCATGATTATCTGGCACTTTCATACTATAAATCCTTTGAAATGGGTCCTGCTGCAAGCTTCCAGAAAACACAAAAAGACTAGCACTGATGACTCAGACTCCTAAGGTCAAATAATAATGCCTCCTGAGCCTCCACCTTCTAGCTCAGCTATTCCTGCATCAGAGGGGAAAGGCAGCACATCACAGTGGAGAAAACACTGGCCTCAGAATTGGAAGAACTGGGTTCAAATCCCACTGCTGTCATGTTGTAGCAGCAAGCACCCCAGGGTGGCTGCCAACACAGGTTGTTAGATCTGCTTTTCTAAAGGAAAGCAACTCAAAATGGGTTAATAATCTTGCTTTAATCAATCAGACATATCATTTACCTATTTCAGGGGGAAAAGTCAGCACCCCAAACTTCAGAGTATATAGACAGGTTACAAGCAGAAGTTACAAGAAGACAGAGAAACATTTCAGGAGACAGGTCTCCAACTGTCTGACCATTACATCCATACCTAGTCACAGTTATGAGAGAGAGAAGCACCAACATCTGGGTTTTCAAAGCCTGGGGCTCACTGGCTGCCCAGAGTCTCATCAGGTCAAATCACACAACTCTTCCCAAAGTAAGCCCCAAAGCAAAGCCTCTCATCAGGGTATATATAGCCTTCTCCTGGCTCAGAGAATGTCACAACCCTATTGACTCACTGCCCAATCACAGAGCACCAAAGTGTGGGCATTCCTGAAAACCAAAGCCACAGGCTCCAGGTGCACTGAAGCCTATCAAAGGGCCTAGGGGCAGGGAAGATCTTAAATTCCCATTCCCATAACACTTGTACAGAGGCCTAACCTTGTGCTACCCAGAGCATAGGAGATCTAGATCATAGTTCTAGGATTTACCTTCATTACAGAGCACAGAGTAGTATTTATCACAACCAATCTTCCCATTAATCCAGTAGCATTTGTTACTGTGCTAAGTACGGGGGTCTGGGAGGGGGTTTCTGGCCAAAATAGAAATAGTTATTATTCATGTTCATTCCAAGCCAGCCAAGGACCCAAATGATAACCAAGTGAGGCTTGGCCTGGGACCTGTTATTGGCCAATATGTGATTTGGTTTAATACTGGTCTTTAAGAGATAAAACAAAAACAAAAAAGTTTCAGTGATTAAAATTTACATTCCCTTTGGGAATAGCATGGATGGGTAAAGGTGTGATACCATATGTGGAGAAAGAAGAAGGAGAGAAGGAAGGAAGGAAGGTAGGAAGGAAGGAAGGAAGGAAGGAAGGAAGGAAGGAAGGAAGGAAGGAAGGAAGGAGCTAACTTTGGAACCATTCATTGCCTCATTTCTTATTAAGCCTTAATCATGGAGTGGTCACTACCTCAGTAAAACTGAGATCTGTTATAGACCTTAGCTTGAAAAGGCCAAGTTCCTCCACTGCATCCTGGGCCATCTCCAGTTGTTTTGATCCATATCTGGTCACTGGATCCAAATAGCTCCAGAGGAGAAAATGAGGTTGGTGACCTTGCACTGCCCTCCCTCACTTAAATCTAATTATTGCATGCCTTCTCATCACTTCTCTGATATCACAGTACTCTTTGAGAAATAGGACAAACTTTAGCAGCAGCAAGTACTGGGGAGACAGAGACCAAATAATGGAACCATTCGTGCCTTCAATCGCTTACATTCTATCAGGGAGATAAGTGAATATACAAGTTCAAAAGGTAATTAATTGGTGGTGGAATTAATTAAGTACCAGAAGCTAGGAGACTTAGCAACTAATTGTCTATGTAGAGTGAAGGAGAATAGATGGTGAAGCATGATTCTGAACTGTCAGCCTAGAAGATGAGATGAATGGTAGTTAGCTAGACAAAAACAGGGACATTTAGAAGACAACTAGATTAGTGTAGGCAGAAAAGTAATGAATTTTATTTTGAATGTGTTGAGTTTGACATGCCAATGGAACTGGTCTGAAATGTTTATCAGTTGGTGTTGCAATACTAGAGCTCAAGACAGACTAGTAAATCCATATAATGGCAGCTTTGCTGTAGGCTGGCCAACCAGAAAGAGGTCAAGAGGTAGAGAAAACAAGAGGGCTTCCGGAATTGAATCACTGAGAGCTCCAAAAGATGATTCTGGAGACAAGATGTTTGAAGCCTATGGGGAAATAGCTTGGGTTGCTAGATAGGGAAAAGTTTTCTTGTCTTAGGGACCAAGGGAGCAAGGGTTTGAATTTCCCATGTTTCCCATTCAGAGCTCATGCAGTCAAGTTGGGGCACGTGCTTACTATGTGCCCAAAGCATCTAAAATCTAAAACCCAAGGAATTCTGTGGAGTCCATGCAACAAGTACATAGAAATGTGGGTTCTTATTCTGCCTCTCATGCTTGCTACTTGTGTGATGCTAAGTAGATCAGTTCATCTCCCTCATATTCAGTATCATCTGTTAAATGAAGGAACTTGTCTGGAAATTTTCGAGCTGTTATGAACTGACTGGGAAGAAATGAGGCAGCGTGTTCTCCTAGAGGTGGGAACAGAAAGATCCAAGGTCAAATTATGATTCAGATGCTTATTAGCTGTATGACCCCAAGAAAGACACTTCTCTCTCAGCCTCAGTTTCTTCATTAGTAAAATGGGAATGATAATGGCACCTATCAGTTAGTGTTGTTGTATTAAATGAGATAGCACATAATAGTGCTGCATAAGCCTTACGTGCTATGGAAATTAAGAAAAAAATTCTAAAAATTAGAACTATACAAAAGAAGGATGGGCTGCTTCCATCCCTTGAATGGAAGTCTTCAATTCAAGGTTGGATGACCACAATTCCAGGGATTCTTTTGCAGCTATGGGTTGAACTAAATGTGATCCAAGGTCCCTGAAATTCCGTGATTTTATGAAGAACATTAAAAAAAGCAAACAAAAAATCCAAATTGTTGCCTGTTGTATCCATGGAGAATAAAAAGAGAAAGGAGAAAAAAAAAGAGTCCAGTCTTCTTCTTCAGGTTACTGGGGGAAATCTAAGAAAGGAAGGCACGGTGAAGGGTGCCAGTGATAAATCGGCAGGGGTGGCAGGGAGTCAACTCTTTAGGTGAAAGAAAAGCTTGCCCTCCATTGGGGTTACAGGGCAAGTGCTGTGAGCCCTACAGCATCCCAGCTGCCACTTGCTTTTTTTGCCAGCTTCTTGGTAGATTTGCTCACCTTGATTTGTCCTTCTTGATCTTGGTTGATTATAAAATTGTTCAACAAAGTGCTACCAAGGTCCTAAATTTAGCAGCAGATTTTTAGCTCTTTGTGAACAAAGAAAATCCTGGTCCCTGGTTCATGCTCTTTATTTCTTGTGCTTGATTTGAGTCTTCTTCCTTCTCTCATTCCCTCTCCTCTCCTCTTCTCTCCTCTCTTTCCCTTTCCTTCTTTCTTTCTCTTTCTTTCCTTCCTTCCTTTCCTCCTTCCTTCCTTCCTTCCCCCCTTTCTCTTTCTCTCTCTCCCTTTCTCCTTCCTTCCCTTCCTTCCTTTCTCCCTTCTCTCTCCCTCTCTTCTCTTTCCCCATCTCCCCTGCTCTCTCTATATCTCTGTCTCTCTCTTTCTCTTGTCTCTGTGTCTCTATGTCTCTTTCTCCCTCCCTCCTTCCCTCCCTTCATCTTTCCCTCCTTCCCCCCTTCCTCTCTCTCTTCACTGCTCTTATGACTCTAAAGAGCACTCCTAACCTTGCTGCTTGTCATTGGCTCAAAAACCTTTGCAAGAACAGGCTAGCTCAGATGCAGCCAAAGGTCTGGATGTGTGTCTCAAGGATTTTCAGTGGTTTTTAAAAATAGCTTTTGGTGTGGAGTTTATTCGCTTTCCAAAAAAAAAATCTTTGCTGCTCTTAAAAATAATTCAAGAATAAACCTTGATTTAGGGGTTGAACCACAGTAATTGATAATGATTATAATACATACTATTAGAATGAGGATTTTAGACCCTTTAAGGTTTGTGAAGGGCTTTATATATGTTATCTCATTTGATTCTCACCACAACCTTGTGAATAGCTATTGTTATTATCCCTATTTTACAAATGATGACCCTGAAACTGAGTGAGGTTCAGTGAGTAGCCCAAGGTCACCCAGTTAGTAAGCAGTGGGAACAAGATTCAAACTCGTATTTTCTTGACTCCAAGGCCAATGCTATTTCCACTCTACAGTTCCTCAGCTAGAATTTAGAGGACTTTTAGTGTAATCATGTCACTGGCATATAAGCTAAGGTGGGGCAGAGCAGGTTAAGTGACTTGTTCACAGTCATACAGGTAGTAAATGAACAGAACAGAGAAAAGAGGAGGATCCAGCCAAATGAAGTCTGGCTAACCTTCCTGATACTTTTTAGTGAGAAAAATCACATCTCATCTTGGCAGAGAAGATTTCTTGGAGCATAACCTATTAGGGCTACTGAAAAAATTCTACAATGAGAGCAGTCCTGGCATCCCCAGGGGGTTTCTGCCTCTACCTTGGTCTGTGAAGCTACTAGCCCTTGATGAAGTGATGGAGCCCACTGAGAAAACAGCGCTTGGAGTTTAATTGAAGGGAATAACTACTGTGCACTAGTCCTTTTAATCAAGACGTTAAAAGGAAACTTTATTAAACTGTGATTGAATATATAAAATTAAGATGTGATGCATTTTAAATATATTAGCTCAAATTATAAAATATTAAATTAAGATTTAATATATTAAATTAAACACATATTTAACGAGATTGAAAAAAATGCTTTTAAAAATCTCAAATACACCAGAGGAATTATTAACCGTTTTATTTAAAAGTGAAGGTCTGGTGAGCAGGTGAGCTATAAAATGAGAACTCTTTAAGGGATGATTGTAGACCCCAAATGCAGGGCAGCTAAAGGTGAGCTCTTAGCAAGTAGAACAAAACTCAGAAGGCTTTCATGGTGTTCAGGTGATGGATTGTTATGTCTATTGCCCAGAACTGTCCCAGCTAAGTTTGGAGCATCTCATTGCCAAGTTGGCCAGAGGGTGATAAATGTTTTCCTATAAAGCAACTCCATCAGATCAAGGCACAGGAGTGCTGCAGTTTGCATCAGTAGGGGCAGTGGCCCTACCTGACGACAACCTTGATACTTTAGGCACCGAACTGAGTGGTCCTGACTTTGCAACAACTGGCACATAGTGAACAAATATAGGGAGCCCTAAGTTGAAACCAGAATTAGGATTCTGGAACTGCCTATAGGAAATGTAAATGAGGAGTAAAATAGACCAGGTGTCCTCAGAACCTAGTGGCCATCTATCCCTCATGTGAAGTTTGGGACTCATGTGTTTCATGTGAAGTTCTTTTCCTCTCTACACAGAAGAGCCCCTGAAATTAGATTTACTCCATGCTTATAAAATGACCAGTGATCTAACGTAGGGCCCATTCAGACAGGTTGGATCGCTAAAAAGTGTTCCTACTGGCTGCTGTGTGGGCCAAGTGTCTTTATAGTGAAGACCATCTTTCCTCTCAGAAGAGTGAATAATGAAAACTGCATGTGATTAAGTGAACCTTGTAAATAACTGAAAAAATCTAAGACACTGGTGTATGTTTTCTGTGAAATCAGTAAGATCATAGACTTTGATCTGGAAAATACCTTAGAGATCATCTGACCATCTAGACCAACCTCTTCATGTTACAGATGAGGAAACTGAGACCCATCAATGTTAGGCCACTTGTCCAAGATCATTCATGCAGCTTGGAAATAGTGAAACTGGGCTTTGTAGTCAGGTCTTCTGATTTCAAATTTAGTCCTCCTTCCTTTTCACCTCATTACTTCAAGGTTGTGGCAATGTAACTAGGGTAAGACGATAGGGCTTTACACCAGGGTGCCTAATTTAGAGGGAATCAAATTTAGAGGGTATTAATTATACTATGATAGAAATTTTAGCAGCAGAGGAATAGCAGAGCCTAAAAACTAGTGAGAAAGAATAATTACTTGAAATAGGAACTAGTAGATTCCCTCATTCATAGATGATTTCACTAGATGCCTTCTAGCCTCAGCTATATGATTCCATGGAGAGCTGGGAGCAATATACCTTTCCACCATGATTCCCTGACCCCCCACCCCCACCCCCTGCATCTATGCCAGAAGCATTGGATAGCAGAAAGAGTGCTGGGTTTGGAGTCACTGGTTATGGATTGATTTTGTGCTTATGTCACTTATTATCTATGTGATCTTGGGCAAGCCACTTAATTTGGAAGGGTCCCAAATTTCCTCAAATCCAGTAAACAAGCATTCAATAAGAGCCATTGCTAGAGATACAAAGAAAAACAAAAATAGTTAACTGTTCTCAAGGATATCACAGTCTAAATGGAAGACAACATGCCAAGAGCTATGTACATACCATGTCTGTGATCCTGTGGCCTCTAGTGATGGGAGACTCATTACTTTCAGAGATAATCCACTCCATTTTGAGAATTTGATTCTAATAACAACCTATGTGATATGTTAGGGTACTTATTATTGTCATTTCCTGTATGAGAAAACTGACATCCAGAAAGGATAAGTATGTTTCATAAGATCACAGATAGCAATATTACAGCATAACTTATCAAGGCACTCATGTATGTCAAGGGCCCCATAATTTCACTGGGCATGGGAATTCTGTTTTCCATTTAAAATCTCAGTGGTCTATAACTTTTAGTAGTCATAGAGAATTGAGTAAGTCTCAGAGTGTCTAATGAATTTTCCCATGGTTGCATAAAGAGTAAACATAAGAGGCAGAATTCAAACCCAGGTTTTTCCTCTTTGAAAGGCAGTGTAGCATAAGATATAGAATATTAAATTTATAATTAGAAAAAAACATGGGTCCTTATCCCACATCATATACTTATTTGTATCGCCCCTGGATGAATCCCTTGGCCTCACTTCCTTATCTCTAAAATGGCAGAGGGTAGTCAGACTACATAGCTTGTAAGGGCCTTTCTAGTAGTAGAGAACTAGAAAAAAAAAAATAGGTGCACATCCATTGGGGAATGGCTGGACAAACTGTGGCATATGAATGAAATGGAGCACCACCATTCTTGACTGATAATCCTTGCTACAACATTCTGCACAAACAAATGATTGTCCAGTTTCTGCTTCAAGCTAGCTAGTAACCTTGGTTCCAGTGATGGCCCTGCCTTCAACTCTATGGGCATGGGTCATACTTCTCTTTTCTGAGTCTCAGTTTCCATATCTGTAAAACGAGGGCCCTAGAGAACTACATACCTCATGATATTGTTCTGAAGATCAAATGAAAAGATCCATGCAAATGTTTTTGTTCTGAGACAAGTCATGCAAATCTTGTATAGTTCTAATTTTGTTAGGAAGATTTCCTTTACATCCAGCCTAAATCTAATCTCTACAACCTATCACATACCTCTAAATTCTGAACACTCTATTCAAACAGAATAAGCCAAAACCCTCTTCTCTATAACAATCCTTGAAATGCTTGAAGGTAGCTTGACTTGAGGCACTGAATTGAAGTGTATGGGGTAATGAACTTGGAGTCAGGAGGATCTAGGTTCTAATCCTATCACAGATAGTTTTTATTTTGTTATTGTTGAAACCTTTCCTGATCCACCCTACTCCTACTAATACCTTCCATTGCAAAGTACCTGTTATTAACTACTTTGCATATGTTTGCATATATTCACTTTATTTTGATGTGTTTGCATAAATATGTATGAATACATATATATGTGCACATACATATATACATATATAGTTCTTATCTCTTTCATTACAATATACAATCCTTCAAAGTAAATTTCATTTTTGTACTTTTATATCTAGCACCCAGCATAGTGCATGACACATAGTAGGTCCTTAATAAGTACTTATTGAATGACTGATTTAGGAAAAAAAAAGATAGGTTTGTATGAACTCATAGAGAGTGAAGTGAGCAGAACACAGAAAATTATTTATACTATGAGCAGAGCCATAATGTGAGAAGGAATAACTTTGAAAGACCTCAGACCACTGATCAAAACAGTGATGAGTTATCCTGGCTTTAGAAGACTGAGGATATAACACATCTTCCACATGTTAGCCATGAAGTAAGAGACTATAAATGCAGAAGCACATATGTACTCTTGGATGCGGCAAATGTGTTGATTTGCTTTGCTTGGTTACATATTTTCTATGAGAGAGTTTCAACTTGGGGGGAGAGGGAGGAAGCAGATACGTGGATTAGCAAATAAAGATAAATATGAAAAAATATTAATAAAATATTTTAACAGGGGTAAAGGAACATAGTTTTAGAAGCTGGTACAAATAGAGCAATATATATAGTTTAGAAGATGATAAAAAGACATCATTTATATATATATATATATATATATATATATATATACCTTATATTTGTGTAAATATATAATTAGTCCCTTCCATCTCAAAAATCTATGATCCAGATTCCAAGTTCAGCACTCTACACCAGACTTTCTAGTTATAATATAACTCATTTTTACACAACTCAATTTAAAAGGATGGGCAGAGAATTATCACTAGTTGATCATAACTCATTAAATAAAAAAAGTTTTTTTTAGAATAGAAGAGAAATAGTATTAAAGAAATACTATTAAAGAAATGTCACAAAGCAGCCTGATTAGTTATAACAACTTGTTGTCTACTAGGCCTTAGACCAATTAATTGAAAAATACAGTTGTTGCTTATATCTTTGAAAACCTTCAGATTTTAACTGTGAAACCATAAATCTCAACAATCATTTTAAGGCTGCTTTCAGTTTTGAGTTTGTTTTATTTTTGGCCTTAAAAAATTGTGTATTTGTCAACCTGTTTACGCCTGTGAAATAGAATGTAATTAAGTCTGTAAATGTATTCATAAGCACATTTATAAAAATGGTAATGGTGGGGTTTTTTTTAATTCCCAGTCATGTGAATCTTGAAATTATTGGGGGTTCAGGGGGAAGCTAGAAAGCTTGTTGAGAGTTCTCTTCAAATCTTCCACTAAGCTTACCTTTATCTGCCCACATCAGGTAAGATTTCCCTTGGGCTATTAATCCTAAGTTTCTCAGTGCTTATATGTTTGAGAAAAAGATATATATGTATATATATATTTATATGTATATGTTTTTCTTTCACCTTATCTGTGTCTAGGTAGGGCCCTCTTGGTTCCCCTGAGAATTCTGAAGAAAAGATTAGAATGAAGTATAATGGATAGATTTCGCTTTTCTTTTTAAATGCCAGATTTTTTAGATTTATCTAAAGAAATCTCTCTTTTATATCACAAGTTTTTATCTGATATGTATTTTGGGGTACTTAATGAGATCTATATAGAGAGATGTTCTACATTATAGATCAATCACTGTCAAAAAAGATGAAATAACATAGATATTTCTTTTTCTCTTCATTTCCCCTTCCTGCATATGTGTGTTTTTGATTCAGAGGTTAAGCTAAGAAGAAAACAATGAAAATAACATTAATGTGAAATTAAAAGAAATACTATTTATTTTGTCACTTTCTTACCAGAGTATAACAACCATATTTTATCAGTTTTACTTATTGTTCGATAACCAAAATACACCACCAGGTATAATTTTTCTCTGGAGGATCTTTCTCAATTTATTTTCCATGAGTTAACAATGATATTTTCTTTCTCACATGCCTCCAGGGCATATGTTCCATTTTGTTTATGACCATAGATATCATGTTTGCAAAAAGGTTTAAGCTCTGTTTCCATCTACTCCTATACCATGTAAGGGAATGCTTACTCTTAGACTGCCATAGGAGATCCCTGTTCACTTGATCAGAATATTTTGCCTTAAAACAATATATTTTCACATCCAGAGTTCTAAACCTCAGAATAGACCTTGCTTCATAGAAATCAAGCATCTCCTCATTTGGTTTTAGTATCAGGGACAATTTTGGAGTTTATAGCATAGAATTTGTCTGGTAATGAGACTTTATTCCCAAACATTATTTAAGAACCAATACACTTTTAAAATCCTACAAGCAAGTCAATAGTGTGAGATGTTAGCACAGAGGGTAAGCTTCCTATTTACAAAAGAATGTGGCAGTCTCCGAAGGCAGAGAGCTCCATTTCATCAGGTAAATGTATCATTTCAATGTTTGCTTTGTGATATATTCAGATTACATATGACCATATAAATTATTATCAATGCAGGTCATTTTTACTCTGAATTATCATTATTTTCCCCCCAAAAAAGTCAATGTGTTTGTTCTTCTTATTGGGCAATATGGTGCTTAAGACATTTTGATCCAAGTACCCTCTCTGTCCAGTTGGATAACAATTCTTGGAGCAACTTTGGCTCCTTGAAACTAATTCAACTACCATATTGGTCATTAGGAAACAGCAAAATGATGTTCACTTGAGAAAGACCAGGACTAGGCATCAGGAAACTCAGGTATCCTTTCTGGAATCAATCAGGCTGCAATTATTACACACCTACCTTTCTTCCCAGCACCACTGAATATAATTCCCTTTGCTTATCTCTGTGGTGCAGCTAAACAGGACTTTTTTCTGTTGCTCCCACAGGTCACACCATCTTCTCTCTCCCTAGTTTTACCCTGGCAGGACCTATGTCTGGAATGTACCCCTTCTTCCCCTCTACCTCACAGACTCCCTCTCCCTTCAAAATGCAACTCAACAACCCCCTTCTTACTGTAAGCATTCCTGATTCCCCCAACTTTCTCCCTCCCAAACAACCTTGCTTGTACTTAATTTGTTTTTGCTCACTTTACATTTATTCTGTATATACTTATATAAATTCTGTCTATGTTTGTATGCCTTGGTTATTAGAATGTAAGCTCTTGGACTCTAGGAATTGTTTCATTCTTTTTATTTGTATTCTCACAATAGAGCTGGCACATACTGGCCACTTCTTGATGGATACCATATGCCAAGGTGGTACAGAAAAACAAAAACAAAAACAAAGTCTCTGCCCTTGAGGTGCTAACACTTTTATCAGAAAGACATTTTTTTCCATTTCTATCAGAAAGACATATATCCATAAAGATACACAAAATAAATACGAGGGAGGAAACACTGTCTATTTGGGTAACTAGCTGAGGAGGTAAGGAGTCAAAAGTCTAGGAAGTGCTTCAATTAAAATACACACACACAGAAACAGCATTTCCAATGTGCTCTGCCCCACACAAATTTCAAATAATGTGAAAGGGGACTCCAAACAACTTCTGGAGCCACAGCACCCACAGAACGGCACAGAGAAGCTAACCTCCTGCAGAGGACAGCCCAGCAGCCCTGCAGGGAGCAGCCAGCGCAGCGCTCTGGGAGCAGGCAGCACAAGGCGCTGGGAACTGACAGCGCAGCGCGCAGAGCCGAGCCCAGGTCCGCGGTTTTAGCCCCAGGGCGGCCGGGCCTTCAGCCAGCTGGAGGGACCCCAGAACACCAGCAATTGTGGCAATTCCAGAATTATCAGCACAGATATGCCTAGGACAAAGTGAGAGGTTAGTGCCCTATGGACTTTGGGACCAGTATTTGGGGAACACGCGGCTGCCTCCCCTGGGGGCGAAAAGCTGCTGAAGAAACTGCAGCACAGAAGCCATTTTGCAGCATCAGTAGTGGCTCTAGCTCCTGGTCTGCTAACTGTAGGGAGATCCAGCAATCAGTCTGGGGGTTAATCGCTTTTGCTTTAAACTGCCTGGATCTGGATTGTGGTCTGGGGGGGGGAAGTTTGGGGTGGGTATCCAACTTGCCAGAGTGGGTGGAGGCTTTACAGAGGCCACCCAACTGGCAGAAGTTGTGAAGACCCCAGGTTTGGGCGGAAGCTCCCCTGTCTGGTGGCAGAGTCCTACTGTGGCAACAAGCCCAAAAAATCAAGTAATTAAGTGGCAACATGCCTAGGCAAAGGAAACAAACAGAAAAGTTCAACATTGGACTCCTATTTTAGGGGCAAAGAGGCTCAAAGCATGAAGGAGGAGGACTGTGAGGTCAGAACTCCTGCACCAAAAACCCCAAATGAAAATACAAGCTGGCTACAGGCCATAGAGGATCTTAAGAAGCAGATAAGAGAAGTGGGGGAAAATTTGGGAAGAGAAATGAAAAAGATGCAAGAAAAGTATGAAATGACAGTCAACAGCCTGACTGAGGAAAATAACACCTTAAAAAATAGACTAACTCAAATGGCAAAAGAGGCTCAGAAAGGCAATGAAGAGAAGAATGTCTTAAAAAGTCGAATTTGCCAGATGGAAAAAGAATCTCAAAAGCTCACTGAGGAGATTCATTCCTTCAGAGTTAGACTGGGGCAAATGGAAGCTAGTGACTTTATGAGAAATCAAGATACTATTAAACAGATCCAAACAAATGAAAGAATAGAAGGCAATGTGAAATATCTCATGGGAAAAACCACTGACCTGGAAAATAGATCCAGGAGAGATAATTTAAAAATTATTGGACTACCTGAAAGCCATGATCAAAGAAAGAACCTAGAAATCATCCTTAAAGAAATTCTCAAGGAAAATTGCCCTGATATTTTAGACCCAGAGGGCAAAATAGAGGTTGAAAGAATCCACAGATCACCTCCTGAAAAAGATCCCAAAAAGAAAACTCCCAGGAATATTATAGCCAGGTTCCAGAATCCCCAGATCAAGGAGAAAATACTACAAGCAGCCAGGAAGAAACAATTTCAATATTGTGGAAACACAATCAGAATAGCCCAGGACCTGGCAGCTTCTACACTGAGGGATTGAAGAGCATGGAATATGATATTCCAGAGGGCAAAAGAGCTGGGATTGAAGCCAAGGGTCACCTACCCAGCAAAACTGAGTATCTTGTTTCAGGGGAAAATATGGTCATTCAGTGCAATAGAGGACTTTCAAGCATTCTTGAGGAAAAAACTAGAGTTGAATAGAAAATTTGACGTTCAGACTCAAGAAGCAAGAGATGCTTGAGAAGGTAAACAAGGAAAAGAAATCAAAAGGAACTTATCAAAGTTGGACTATTTACATTCCTACATGGAAAACCAATAATTGTGTTTGATGAAACCTCTCTCATTATGAAAATAATTGAAGAAGGGTACATGGCATATGTTCACAGGTATACATGGATAGAGGGCACAGGTTGAATTTGATGGGAAGGGATGATTCTTTTTTTTTTTGGAGGGCAATTGGGGTTGGGTGACTTGCCAGGGGTCACGCAGCTGGGTTTTTGTTTGTGTGTTGGGTGTCTGGGGCCGGATCCAAGCTCGGTTCCTTCTGACCCCAGGCCCAGCGCTCTGCTTGCTGCGCCACCTAGCCGCCCCAAGGAAGGGATGATTCTTAAGGGGTGAAGTCAAGAGGTGAGAGAGGAAAGTGGCAAGAGGAGATGGAGAGAGACAGGGTAGGGCAAACTATCTCATGTAGAAGAGGCAAGGGGAAGTAGTTGCAGGGGAGGGAAAGAACAGGAAGGCAAAAAGGCAAAAGCATATTCTCATTGAAGTTGGCTCAAGGAGAGAACCACATACATACTAAATGGAATATCTTACCCTCACTCACTCTCCTGAGTAGGGGAAAGGAGGATGAGAGGGGGGATTATGGAGGGGAGGGCATTCTGGGGGGAGGGGAGATTGGAAGTACCCGCTATCAAAGATGGACAAGATCAAAGTAGGGAACGGACCAGGTGGGAGGTGAGATGGGTGGGAGGGAAATATAAGCAGTCTTTTACAATATATCTACTATGGTAATGTTTTGCATAGCTATACATGTACAACACATACTGAATTGCTTATCTTCTCAGAGGGAGTGGGTGACAAGGGAGGAAGGGAATGGATATGAAAATTGAAGTTTTAAAATTAAATGTTCCATAAGATGTCCAAGCACTGGGGCCCAGAGATTCACCTTGCCCTAATGGCAAAGTCGAAGGGGGTATGGGAGAAGATATGGGAGAGAGCAGATTGGATGAGAGGATATCTAGTGGGACTGCTATTCTGCGGTGGTGGGTAGGGAAAAATGGGGGAAAAATTTGACTCATAATCTGGTGGAAATGAATGATGTAAACCAGAAGTTAATAAAGCATTTGTTTAATTAAAAAAAAAAGTGAAGTGAGAAGAACCAGGAGATCATTTTTCACAATAACAGAAATGATGTAATGATGATCAACTACTAACAGCTTGGTTATTCTGATCAATATACTGATCTAAGATAATTTCAAAGGATTCATGATGAAAAAAAAAATGCTATCCACCTACAGAGAGAGAACTGATGAATTCTGAGTGCAAACTGAAGTATAATTTTCTTGCTTTTTTATTTTTTGTGTTATTTTGTGATATGGCTAATATGAAAATGTTTTGCATGATTCTACATGCATAATTGATATTATCTCATTTGCTTTTACAATGGGTGGGATAAAGGAAAAGACTCTAGAACTAAAAAAAAAGAATGTTAAAATAAATAAATATTATTTAAAGAAATAAAATAAAATACATACACACACACACACACACAAACAACAGCAACAACAGAAGCATGCTTTAAGTACCCACTGTATACCAAGCAAAGTACTGGGGATACAAAGACCCCCCCCAAATCAGTCCTTGCACTCAGAGGTCTTAAATGCCAACCAAGGAGGCAACATGTTTATTAAAAAGCTCAATTGAGCTGGATAGAGTGCCTGGACCTGGAGTCAGGAAGACTCATCTTCCTGAGTTCAAATCTGGCCTTAGACACTTACTAGTTGTATGATCCTAGGCAAGTCACTTAGACCTGTTTGCCTCAATTTCATCATTTGTAAAAGTGAGCTGGAGAAGGAATGGCAAAACATTCCAATATCTCTGCTAAGAAAACCCCAAATGGGATCACAAAGAGTCAGACACAACTGAAAAAGCTGAACAACATATCCTGAGTTTGTCAGCAAGAACTGATTAAGCTATAGACTATATGCCAGTCACTATGCTGAGATGGGAACATAAAACAAAATCTGCAAAATAAATGCAACCTGTGATAAAAAGAGATGATATGAGTGGAAAATCTAGGAAGTTCTTTAATTTAAAAAAATCAGTCAGTGAAAAAGGATTTTTTGAGTGTTTACTATACTCTAGTCATTAGAGATCAGTCAATCAATAAACATTTATTAAGTACCTAATTAGGTGCTAGACACTGTGCTAAGTGAAAGAAAACATACAAAAAGGTCCCTGTCCTCACAGTACTTACTTTCCACTGAAAGAGGAAGTATGTCCATAGACAAAAGTAGGATACAAAGTGACTGATTTCTTTAAGGTGGGAGAGATTAGCCAGCCAGGGATCAGAGAATCCCAGCTAACAATATATTGAGTCTCAGGTGTCTTTTATTTATAAGGCAGGCAAGATCTAAGATCTAGGTTGGATGGTTTGAGGCAGGAGAACTAATGGTTCTGAGATACCCCCAATGAACCTGGTCCCAGTAGAGAGGCTGTTTGCTCTCTGCCCTCCTGCATACTTCCTGCTGGGCATGGGCAGCCCTGGGTTCCTAGGTGTGTGATTACAGCCAAAGGGGGAGAATCCCAAGGACTGCAGGTGTCCCAACTGCTAACTGAGGCAGGGGCAGAGGTGTTCACATGGCCAGAGGTTCTCACATTTAAATAATGTTTAAATTACCAGAAGCACCTTAGTCTGTTCCACTGATGTTCTGTTCTTTATTTTTTAGGTAGAAATGAGTGAAAGTTTTTCAAAATTCTCAATTGAATTTCTGTGCGGCAGAAATGAAAAAGATTGTCGAAAAGTGGTGGGTAGCAGGATAAACATTGCCAAATGTTGTTTTGCCCCTGGGAAGCTTGATATCCACTATTGAGACCAAAAGACAAAAATGTAGAGCCACACAACACAAGCTTTGAACATGCAGCTGAAAGGCAGTAGCAGCAGAATGAAAATGAAGAATAATTATGTTTAAAAAGGAAGAGAAATTTTGTCACAATGGGAATTTGGTGTGGAGTTGAATTACGAGTTTGTTGTTTTGTTTTGGAGAGCGAGTTAGCAGGAAATGCAAAAAGTTAAGGTGGGTGTTATTTGGGGGAAAAGAGAAATTCAGTACCTCAAATTCTGTAGGAATGGGAGGAGAAAAAAAAGTTGACTGATGAGCATTTTTTTTAGGGATGACAAGTCCTGTGTGTTTTTGTGTGGTTGTTCTGCTTCCCAAAACCAGTGAAAGGAATGGTGAGTGGGGAGCTTGATTATCTCAGCTAGGAAATGAAGTCACATATGGTGTGAACAGGAATAATGGTTGAACACTGTGCAACAACACTAACATGACAGTTTGGGGCCCAAAGTGAAGACGAGCTTTGTATCCCATTGAAACGGCAGGGGTAGTGGAGGTGAGCAGAATGTAATTATTCCAGTTGGAATCTGGCCAGGATACAGAAGCTAGAATAAGAACTGTTGAAGCTTGTTGTTTTGGGCTTATTGGAAAATTTGAGCTTCTCATGTCAGTGCGTATACACATGTGTGTTTATGTACATGTATGTGGGCTGGTGCTAGTTTCATTCATAGTGAAATGTGGGAAGCACCCCACACTTTCCTTTGTCTATAGAAATGCCTGGCAAAATTTCCTCCATTTCTACGGGGCTCCATGGAAGAACTGAGCCATACTATGCCCCCAACACCAACCACCACTAGACTTAAGCTCCCAAGCCAGAGTCACTATCCCCATTCTTTCTAGAGTTCTGGTTTACTTGCTGCAATATCCGTGCCAGCCATTGAAGTGAGTCAGATTCTTCAGTAACAATCCCCAGCCCCAGAAGCTTTATACCTCACATCCTACCTAGTGATGAGGATGGAATCTGGCTAGCTTTGAGGAGCTGATTCAAATTTGGAGAGTTCCTTTTTTTTTTTTTTTTTAAAGCAATTGGGGTTAAGTAACTTGCTCAAGGTTACACGGCTAGTCATTATTTATGTGTGGGTGCTCATTTTCTGAGGCCGGATCTGATCTCGGGTCATCCAAACTCCGAGGCCGGTGCTCTTACTCACTGCGCCACCTAGCCGCCCTTTAGGGCAATTGGGGTTAAGTAACTTGCCCAAGGTTACACGGCTAGGTTTTTGTTTGTGTGGATTAAGTGTCGGAGGCCGGCTCCGAACTCAGGTCCTTCTGACTCCAGGGCCGGCGCTCTATTCACTGCGCCACCTAGCCGCCCCGAGTTCCTTTTTTTTTAACCGATTACTTTTAAAACTTTCATTAGTTTAGCAATAATTTTTATGGACAGTATCACTAGCTAATTAAATATTCTTTATGGAAAAATGGCTTCTCTTTCCAGTCTGCAGGTGTTGCACATAGAAAACAAGGAATGGAGAAAATAGTTTTTAAAAAGCTGCTCCATTTTCCTAGATGCTTCTATAGAAGTTACTCTATTCAAAAAATATTCCCCTTCGACTTGATCATATTTGATTGGTTTCTTCTAAGTTCCCCCCTTTTTTTTTACACCCCAGTGCAGAGGAAAACATCTCCAACTATATTTTCCCTCCTTTATTGATAATAAATGATAAACAACTAACATTTACACAGTAAGGTTTCTGAAATCTCTATAAAATCTTGTCATTCTAAAAATGACCCTGGGAGGTAGTTTCCATTATTATCCTCTTTTTACAGATGAGGAAACCGAGTCAAACACCATGTAAATGACTTACCCCTGTCCACTCAAGTCTTCCTGACTGTAGGTCCAGTTCTCTACCACTGCACAATGCTCCATCACACATAATAAAAAGATTGTAATTTGCTCAGGATCACTTAGTATGTGTCTGAAGGTAGATTTGAACTCTGGTCTTCTGGCTACAGTTTCAAAAATCCACTGTGCTACCTACAAAATCATATAGAAAAGGAAAGGGAGATGCTGTGGTTTAGCCGATAAAAAAGTAGTCCTCAGCATCAGGAAGAGGAGGGTTTAAGTCCTCACTCAGACACTTGCTGGCTGGCCATGATACTCTAGGCAGGCAACTTAACCTAAGTTTCTCCCATAAGAATGTAAGTTCTTTATAAGCAGGGATTTGACTTGTATTCCTACTACCTAGCCCAGTGCCTGCTATGTAATAGGAGTTTAAGAAATACTTTTTGATTGATTCATTGACTAAGAGTAACTGATGACCTTTGTTGATAGAAAGAATTTTCTTACCTAAAGTTCCTTTCATGAACAAAATCACCAATCTAGTCCAAAATTTAAAATTAGAAAAGCAGAAAATCTATTTTGAAATGGAATGCTATGTAAATATAACTGGCTGAGCTTCTTTCTGAAGAAATGAGAAAAGGTGCCTCCCTCCCTTCTTAGTACTGGTAGGGGAATATGGCTATGGAATACTTTGGATACTATTGTACTTTGTTACTGTATTGATCAGCTTTTGTTTCAACTCTTTTTCTTTGTTCTTTTTTTCTTCTTTATTATAAGGAATGACTCTGAGTAGAGGAAGGGAAGAGATAATATTAGGAAATAAAGGTGATATGGAAATAAAATAAAAACCTATAGGGCAACGGAATAGGAAATGGACTTGTGATTTCATTGGCATAGGGAACTCCCAGATGAGGAAACTCCTACTAATGCAGGTCAGGCCCTTTAGTTATAACTTAGAGTCTTAGAATTAACTAGAGCACTCAGAGGTTAATTGATTCACCCTGGGTCACAGAGATGGTAGGAGTCAAAGTGAAAAGGAGAGAAAGGAATAAGTGTTTGTTAACTGCCTACTATGTGACCGGCACTCTGCCAAGCACTTTTAACAAATATTATCCAATTAGATCTTCATAGCAATCCTATGAGGTAGGCGCTGAGGCAGAATTTGACCCCAAGGCTTTCTGGATGTGAGGCCAACTTTCCATCCACTAGACTGTACAATAAAATCTTAATTTCTACAGAACAACCAAAAATTTAGTTTGGGATCTGCATAAGAGGAAAATTCCCAAAACATCTGCGTACCACGGAACATTCCTTTCACCCCTCCCCCCCTTCTCTGAAGTTTAGAAATGGGAATGTTAGCCATAAGTTCCCTGGGCTCTTCCGATGGCAGTGAAAATTTGCAGGGAAAATCATTTCAAAGCAAGCCCCAACAGCCACCCCCCATGAAAGTCCCCTGATCTGAGAGCCTGTGAGATAATGTCTGATTTAAGCCTTGATCCTAAACTAACCAGGCCTCAAGCTGGGTTTCAAGTGTACAGTTCCATGTCCGGGCCCTGTAATGAGGTGATAAGGCCCCAGTCACAGGCAGTCAGGAACAGGCTGCTGCAATTAGTAGGATTGCACTAACCTGGAGAGATGCCAAGTGGGTGAAAAGGGGATTAGAAAATAAATGAAGTGAACAGCCATGACCCAGCAAATAGGACTTAATGGTCAGTGAGGATCAGTGAGGCAAAAATGGACCAATTTGCCCTCATTGATTTTCACTGCCCATTGAGCTGTATTCCTCTTTGGTACTCTAACGTGCTTATCTAGTCTTCGGCAGTTTCTTTAGCAATATTGCAGTTATCCCAGGGCCAATCCCATTGACCCTAGCTACCCCAAGGATGCCTGGGATGAACACAAGCCCTGGGGCTGCCCTTCAGATGTACTGAGGAGCTTTTGAAATGATTTGGGAGAAGTGATAGGCATTGAGAGGGAGTTTCCCATTAAGGTACCTAATAGATATCCCTAAAGCTGGGGTTCTTTTGGTTCGTAAGCTTTTGTGTGTGATGGATCCCTTGACAACCTGTGGACCCCTTCCCAGCATAATTTTTTTTAGTTTCATAAGTGAAAGAAATTATCAATTTAAATAAAGGTCAATGAAAAAGAAAAATGTTGTTTTTTTTTTTCCCATTCAAGTTCAGTAACCTCCTGAAATCCATCTACCAACTAGAACTCCTTCCCAAAGGTCATTTCCAGGAGGAGTGAAAGATACATGAGGCCATCTTGTACCCTTCCAAGGTTGTTTCACCCACCAACATTTGAGAAAGAACCCAGGTCACTGAAACTACTTCTATGCTACTTGAATGTTCATCACAAATGGCATAATTTTCAACCCTGTGGTTTATCATTGTTTTTCGTATATTCTGCCCCTATTTTCCTTAAAAACTTGGGTCAACCCCATCTTGGATCTAAAGCCTTTTCTGAACTGTCCCCCAACCACTGCCTCCTCCACTGCTACTTGGTGTAGCAGAAAGAAAACTCAAGACCTAGGTTCTAACATTACCACAGATGCTAGCTTTCGAACTCTAGGCGACTCATCTAATTTTCCTTACGCTCAGTTTTTTCATCTGTAAAATGAGGACACTGGAATTGATAACCCTCCTAAGGTCCTTCCTAGGACCATCAACACTTAAGTCTATGATTCTTATCTCAAAACTACTTTGTATTCATTCAGTGTGTATGTGTGTGTGTGTGTGTGTACGTATACACACATACATAGACATACACTTGTCCATATATATCTATATCTAATCAATCTACCCATCCATCTACCTCTCTAGATTTCTCTATTTCCTCTATACATCTCTCTGTTTCCTCTCGTTACAAAGTAAGACTCTGGAAGGCGATGACTGTTAGAATTTTGTTAGCATTTTCTCCATGATGAACACAGTATCTAGAATGTAGTAGGTACTTAATAAATGCTTATTGATTGAATAATTCTACAGTAATTGGCAGCTCAGCTGGTTGTTTCTAATTCATTCCCCATTAAAGAAAAAAACAAATATATTTTGATTTTCTTTGTCTTTGTTCCCTAAATGGGATGGGAAGCACATTTATCCACATGATCCTAGCCTTCAGGGATAAAATAGCTTCACAATAATTCTGATGGGGGCCAAGAACTGTGATTTCTTTGGTGTAAGGCAGAGGTTGTCAAATATAAGGCCTGCTAGGCATACAGCCTTTAGTACTCAGAAAGGGGCTGAAACTCCATTAAAATGTAATTGGGAAATGTTTAGCAAAATAAATACAAGTCTAATAAAACATAAATAATGTTAATTTGTGATTTTCCAAGTGAACATATGGTCTTCGGGTATCCCTTTCTCTTTGAGTTTGATCTCACTGGTACAAGGCACATCCAATGAGGAAGCTCACTCTGTGGATTCAGATCAACACTTGCTTTGCAGCACATAGCCTTCAAGAGTAGCATGGGGAACTTACTCAAACCCACATAGCCAGTATATGTCTGAAACCAGATTCTCTTGACTCTAAGGACAGCAGCTCTGTACCCATTATCCATAAGATTCTTAACCTGGGGCCCATAAACTTTTAAATATATATATTGATAGCTATTACAATATAATCACTTTCCTTTGAAATCTGTATTTTTAAATGAATTTAAAAACATTATTCTGAGAAAGGATCCAGAGTTTTCACCAGACTCCCAGAGGGGTTCATGACACACAAAAGGTTAAGGATCTTTGCTGTACATCATGCTGCTTCTCTTTATAAGATTAGGTAGGCCACTAAAGACAATTTTTGGATTGAAAATGAGCTTCCATCTCTCTCTCTCTCTCTCTCTCTCTCTCTCTCTCTCTCTCTCTCTCTGTCTTTCTGTCTCTGTCTCTGTCATACACACACACACACACACACACACACACACACACACACACACACTTCTGACTGCTTGCCTCAGACATCCTACACACATAACCTCTAGTATCTGCCCCCAAAACCCATCAACCTTATTTCATCTAGAAAGTGTGAAATTCTATTTACTGCTTAGGTAACAGAGATTTACAAATTGGATCTCATATGAAAACTAAATCAAGTCACAAAGGATATGTTTTCTATGCCTTAGTACAACTCTACCACAAGTTTTGATGCTTAGAAAAGACCCCAAAATATGTTACAGACATGTTAATACCCTATACAAGAAGTGATTCTAGTATGTTCAAAAATTATGGAAAATATTCGAAAAGATATGTGAAAAATTCTTTTCTAGTACAAATTTCACTAAGAAAAAAAGCCCAAGCCAGTATATTCTAGCAATACAGGGTTCCCTTCAGTCTTTCAAAGACAAATCAGAAGAGATACCCATAATCTATCCATCTCCATCAGAGTTCATTGAAGCCCTTAGGTTTTCCTTAGTTAAGTTTGGCAAGGTCATCTGCTAAAACCTAAGGAGATTATGAGATTACTGCCTGACTCAGCTTAGCTGCAGGACCAACAAAAACTTTTCTGCCCATTTCAAACTAATTAATGGGTATTTTCAGTAAGTCTGGTAAAATGATAATTTATTTATCTAGATACTGTGATAAACAAGCCCTTATTAAATAGTTGGGAACTAGAATACAGGAATTGAGAAGGGATGGTGGATAACTGGGATTCCTACTGCCATAGACATTTTAGTTACTAATAGTTGGCTGTAACTAATAGTTTGTTAGCAAACTCAAAAGCAAGAGGCACCAACAAGGCTGCTGTTGGGCACATGCATCAGATTGTCTGTTCTTTCCTAACCTTATGCTTTGTTTCCCTGTGGGCTCATCCCCACAGCCCCTCTCTTCCATCAAGCAGGTTTGCATTTTCTTGTTGAGATGCACCCTGGGAATCTCCCAGCCAGCTGCCAGGGCACATCACAGAAGGTACCGTCGTAGCCAGTAGAGGGGATCCTGGGGCAAACCAGATTTCAAAAAGTGCCAACTACAACTGCTAAGCAGAGAGGGTGAAAAAAATAAAAGCTATGAGCCTTATCCTAAGTTACCCACTGCATGGCACGTGCATCTGATGTTTTCTCATTTGTTTCCAAATTAGTGTGTGCTAGATAGCAGGCCCAAACTATTGCTAATGGAAACAAAGCACAGCAAGGGTGTTAGAAGTACCTTGCCTCAGTTGTCTGTCATCTAGGGCACCTCAACTCACTACACACACACACACACACACACACACACACACAGAATCCATATCCATTTCATTCAATAAAACAGAAAATATTTGTGCTAAATTTGTTTTCACTTTGGTATTTTCCTTCTTTCCATTCTGAGTCTTTCTGAAGCATTACACTAAAAAAGAACAACTTGTCTGGACTGCTGCAGTAGCATACCAGCTACCTATCTTTTTTACATACCACTGTCAGCATCATCCTCCAAAACCATAATCTGATCCTGCTATTCCACTGCTCCAAACTCTTGCAAAGCTCCCTTTGTTCTACAGAATAAAGTCCAAGCTCTTCCTCTTGCCATTCTTAATCTCTACCACAGTTCAGTAAGTCTTTCCGAACTTCTTTGTCTGATAGCAGCCAAACAGAAAACACTGTCTCCAGTCAAACAGGTCATCTCATGGTCTCTAAAAAGCTTTTAACATTTGCATAGATGCTATCCCAGCCCTGCATGAATTCTGATTTATTTCAACAAATGTTTTAGAAAAGTACTAATGAAGTATCTTATTTTAAAATGAAGCCAATCAAAACTGTGAAGGGGATGGCTAACTGACACGAATGACAGAAAAGAACTTGGGCTCATATCCCACTTCCGACACCTTGAGTGTGACCCTAGCAAATCACTTAATCTCTGAATGTAGCAGGGAACTCTCAAGCTGTGCATTTCAGAAAAGGTCCTAACCTATATTAGTAGAGGGAGTTAGCTCTCTTGGGAGTTCACAAAATAAATGAAATAACAGAACCCTTCCGTATCCCTATTAAAATAAAACTCTTCTAAGAGTATTTAACGTAGGAAGCTCATCCCATCCGTAAAGATTATTTTGAACTCTTTTATTCAAATTTGTGTCTGGTGATTATTTTTAGATAGAACCTTAACTGTGAGAAACAATAGGGATCTGAGTGTATATCTCAGACCTAAGGATAAATGAGATGCTAGATCTTCCCCTGTCCTCCAGGGGCTTACCATGGTGATCTAAATTCTACTTATCCTCTGAAAACAGCTCAAATTCTGCTTTCTCTGTGAAACCTTTCCTTACCACCCCAGCCTGATGTGACCTCATTATCTTTTGAATTTCAACAGCAAGGGTTTTCTCTACTACCCAGGGAGCCTGTGTGACCTCAAGTACCCTGTGTGGTACCAAGAAGTCTTGGACAGTAGAAAGAACACTGACATAAGTATAAAAAAAATCTCAATTTCCTCTCCTGGACCTCTCAATTAGTAGCCATAAGACTTTAAGCAAGTCACTTAATTTTTCTTGACATGTTAAATCTCTCTAGTAAAAATGTAAACATTTTGAGGACAAGAACAGTTTCGTTTCATATTTATGTCTCCAGAACTTTCCATAGTGCTTGGAATAACACTAGTATTCAGTGTTTGTTGACTGCTTGATACTCTTTGGGGTCTGGAAAAGGGAAGAAGAGACATTACAAGGAGAAACAGGAGGATCATAAAGACAAGCTTTGTTTATTCTGCCTATCAAGGCAGCAAGGTGTGGTGGAAAGCCCACTGGTCATGGAGTCAGGGGAAGCATGGGTTCTCAACTATGTGAACTGTTAGCTCAGTGACCTAGGAAAAGTCAGATCCTCTATCTCTACATCAGTAAAAGGGGGATGTGGCCTACCTCATGGTGCTGTTGTGACTATAAAATGAGATATGTAAAGAAAGTGCTATTTTTTTAAAAAATGAGTAACTATACCATGAGTGAGAGTGCTCAGAACAAAAAGACTATGGAGCCATCAAAAACAAGTAAGTTCTCCTTGGCTAGGACTCAGGGGTGGCCCTCTAGGTCCTCAAGTGCAGCCCTTTGACTGAATACAGATTCCACAGAACAAATCCATATCTGGGCTAGGCAGTGCTCCACCTTTCTGCAACATTGGCTAATGTCTCAGCTTTGGTTTCTCCGCAATCTCCAGTGGGAAGCATGCATGGCATTCAGGGGGTGGGTACCTTTGGGAAATCCTTTTAATACTCAATCAGTAAGGAATTAAGTGCTTACTCTGTGCCAGACACTGTGCTGGGGTCTGAGGATATATACTTGTTGAACTCCTCATAATTCACACATTTTCTTCTTGGGGAATCAATTGAAGTCTTCAAACAAGTCTTAAAGACTATCACCTGTTGCAGACAGTGCTCTTGTCCAGGTACAAGTTGGACTTCTCAATCTATCATCTGTGAATTAAAAATGAAAAGATGTTAGTAACTATATGTCCATCTAATTAATTTCCTTTGCAATCCTGTGTAATTTAAAAATGTTATTCTCTGAAGGCATTATTCTAGAGACATCTAAGTAGTTTAATGCATAGAGTGCTAGATCTGGAGTCAGAAGGAGAGCTATGTTCAAATCTGGCTTCAGACACTATGACATCTAATTGCCGTTGGCCTCAGTTTCCTCATATGTGAAAGAAGGATAATAATAGTACCTATCCCCTACAGTTGTGCGAATAAAATGAGATATTACTTATAAAGTGATTTGCAAACTTTAGATATATATATATAGCCTAGCTATTATTATCAATATTAATTATTATTAAAATGTCCCTATGCTTAAAAAGACTCAAAAAGGGTCCATAACATGCAAAAAGTTAAGGACTCCTGGACTAGCTGCTCTCTGAGTTCTCTTCCAGCTCTGAAATTCTATGATTTAATGATATCCCAAATATCCTATTTCGCTAGTCCAAATGCTTCACTTTCCATTGGAAATATAACCTTATTGAAGAAAATTAATAATAACAATAATAGCAATTAATATTTATTTTCCTTTTAGGATATGTAAAACACTTTATATATTTTCCTATTTCATCATATGAGCTCCCTGAGAATAAGGGGAAAATAATAATATTAGTTCTATAATAATATTAATTAATATGAATTTGACTAATTACATTCATATTAATTAAATATAATGATATAAATTATATAAAATAAGGGGAAAATAATAATTTTTAATATTTCTTTTTCCAGGGATGATGCCTAATATAGTGGCTGGCACATAGTGGGTGCTTAATTAATGTTTATTGACTGATTGCATAAGGCAGAGGCTTTCCATTTGAATAAATCAAATGACAAATACAGAGGAATACAAATTTTAGGTTGAGTTGCAGTAAGATTATGTATCTTTTAGATAATCAGCCATTATTATAAGTGGCGTAATTGGATTTCATTTTCGTTTTATAACATTACAGCACCAGAAAACATAAGACACTAAACAAATTATAGTCCTATTTCTGTGTGTTTTCAGGTGAGAGTGGGGAGAATGTTTTCTCATCCACAATAATTACAGTTCTTCAATTTCACCATGTAGTCTTCATAGGGAATCCACTTTGGTCTGAGTGCGCTTCACTTTGAGCTCAGATTCTGTGCATTTTAGGTAATTTTCATTTGATTCATCAGTAAAAAATCATTTAGATGTACTTTCTGAACTCATTCTTCATATCTGTCTGATGTGGTTTTCACTGATGCTAATAGTTTGCTGGGACAGCAAACCTCCAAACCTGGAACAGCTGGGTTCAGGTCCTACCTTTGACAAATATGGGCTTTGTGACCCTGGACTAGCCACTAAAACTCTAACTACACTGGGAAAATTGCTAAAAACTAAAAGTCATAGAGAAACTGCCTATTTGTACTGGTAGGGAAATCATAAGTTTGTTTTTTACAAAGTATACAAATACATACATATATACACACAAAATATTTATACACATATATAAAAGTATGTGTAAACATGTATATGCTTATACATTTCCAGATACACATGCACATATACTTATCATACACATATGTATATAATTCTAAGTTATTTGGATAATAATATGTAATAGATAATTATATAATTCTTACTGGTTACAATGCCTGGTCTCTATCCACTCTTTCATGCTTCCTCCCACAAAATAAACACAAGTGGAAAAAAGCAACTTTTAAAGGCACATTTAGGGAGGGAAGGAGACCCTAATGCATGAGTCCTGACTGGTAAGTGGGGAGGCAGACACTGGGATATCATAAGGCCTCTATTTGAATGGCATCCAGGGAGAGAGCCAGGGAGTTAAAGACTGAGTTGAGCCAGGGAAGAGCTAATGTGGGTGCAGCCCCTTAGGGGAGGAAGAGTGCCATATGTTATCTTTCTATTTTAATTAATTATTCTTTTTAACCAGGTGCTAAATTGTTTCAACAGAGAAGGTAGTCAAGTGTTGTATTCCCAATATTTTGGTGCCATAGAAAAAAATGGTCTAAGCTCCCTACCTAACTGTGGCTCTCCAACTTCTCCATTGCACAGATGAAGTCACTGAGAGCCTTAGAAGTGGAAAGACTTACCCAAGGTCACTCAGGAGATTAGTGGTACTGTCTGGACTAAAACTCACCATAATTAATCTTGAGACAGATGTGAGAGAGATTTTAAAGGATGAGTTGGCAGGATATGATGAGTGATTAAATGTGAGGGTGAGGAAGAAAGAGAAATTAAAGATGAGGGGTGCAAACCTGGGTCAAATAGGGAATTAGGAAGGAGGAGATGGTTTGAGGGGAAAAAAGATGATCCAGCAATCAATTCACAAATATTGAAAATGTAATTTTTTAGGAGAAAATAGAATAGATGGCGATGGGATAGGATAGGGGTAAATAGAGTTAGTCTTTTATAACATGACTCCTATAGAAATGTTTTGCATAACTACACATGTATAACCTATATTGAATTGCTTGTCTTCCCAGTGGGGGGTAGGTAGAGAAGAAGAGAGAGAATCTAAACCTCAAAAGTTTTAAAAACAAATGTTAAAAAAAATTGTTGTTACATGCAACCGGGAAATAAGACATACAAGCAATGGGGTATAGAAATCCATCTTGCCATACAAGAAAGGAAGGGGAAGGGGGGAAGGGAGGGGATGGGAGGGATATATGAGAGGGTAGACTGGGGGAAGAAGTAATCAGCATGCTTGTTATCCTGGGGTGGGGGGGGGTAGGGAAGAGATGGGGAGAAAATTTGGAACTCAAAATCTTGTGGAAATGAATGTTGAAAACTAAAAATAAATAAATAAATTCTGGGGATAAACAAGAAACAAAAAACCAAAAAAAAAAAACCAAACAAACAAACAACAAAAAAAGAAAATATAACTTCTTTATAAATAAGCCAGCAGTGATCCTCAGTGGACCAGGCAGTCCATAAATGCTTATTGAGCAACTAGTGTCCTCATAAGACAGAATCAAGCAGACCCACTAACTCATTTTGTGTCTCTTTTTGGTTAATTCTTCTGTTGCTGCTGCCATCGTGTAGATTTTGACTTTATGACCAAGAACAATACTGACTGTGAATCTGTCAATACCCAATGAGATACTGAATATAGACATTAAATGGAAAATAATAATAACTCATATACTGTTATGTTATCTTTGGAAATTTTTATTGATATTTCTGTTTTTACATCATCACCTACATTTCTCAACATAGCTCTAACCCCCCCCCCCATTGCTTATATTGGAAAATTTAAAAAGGAGTGGAAAAAAAGTACAACAAAACTAGCCAATACATTGAAAAAGTCTGATATTCTATTAAGTCTTCCATTTCTATATTCCCTTACCGCTACAAAGAAGAGATTGGATTAATGGTGGAGGGGGGATTACCTTCTTTTCTCTTCTTTGGAGCAAACCTTACATACTCTTAATAGTTTTGATTTTTTATTTCTGTTTTCATTATTTTGTTGTTATTCTTCCCATTTATATTATAGTATGCATTTCCTATCTGGTTTTCCTAGCTCTGCTTACTTAATTTTTGCATCAGTTCTCTATTCAGCACATTCCTTATTTCTTACAGCTCAATAATATATCATTGCATTCATGTTCCATAACTTGTTTAGCCCTCCTCTAGTAAATAGATCTTTGTTTCCATTTATTTGCTGCTATAAATAAAACTGTTATAAATATTTTGGCATAAGTGGGGACTTTCTTCTTATCATCGAGTTTGGTATCTATGAAACTTAAAAAGTTTTCAAAAGATTTTCCATCTGACACTCTCATAAAATGGGTTTTACAAATATCATGATCCCTGCTTTTTCTCTCTCCTTCCTTTCTTTCTTTCTCTTTCTTTCTTTCTTTCTTTCTTTCTTTCTTTCTTTCTTTCTTTCTTTCTTTATTTCTTTCCTTCCTTCTTTCCTTCTTTCCTTCTTTCCTTCTTTCTTTTTTTTCCCTTTTTGGAGGGGGAAAGGTAGGGCAGTTGGGGTTAAGTGAGTTGCCCAAGGTCACATGGCTAGTTTTTGTGTTAAGTGTATGAGGCTGGATTTCAACTTAGGTCCTCCTGACTCCAGGGCTGGCTCACTGAGCCACCTAGCTGCCCCAATCTCTGCTTTTTCAAATGAGAAAAGCTAAGATAAGTTAAATGACTTGTATATATTCACCTATCTATTAAAGACAGAGAGGGTACTTGAATGTAGGTCTTCAATGAATAAATCCAGGATCCAGAGTTTTCTTCTTTATCCCATTCTCCCTCCATCAGCATTATAGCACACTGCCTCATTAAGTCCCTTTCCATAGTAAACAGTCTATGATTTTATGACTCAACCACGGTAACAGAGTATGAATTGGATACCAAGTCTGACCCATGGTGGCTGACTTGTTTTATTTTGCCCACTATACCTTATGGCTTTCTCTTTCCACTGAAGAATGTACCAGTAAAGAGAATATACTCATTTTGGGGTCTATCTAAAAATAAAATATTTACCACCATGTCATTCCATTCTACCAAATGGTTGTTTTCACTGATGAAAGCCAATTCCCCTGGAGAGAAAAGGCCTCAGTTTTAACTGGAGTGTGTGTTGGGAAATAATTAGCAGTTCAGTAACAGAGCATTTTAAAAGGAAAGGGAACAAGACACCTGGAGACCTAAGCACCTCTTTTGAGGGTAGACTCTTTGACGACAGCAACAACAAGTCTGTGCCTTAAATCTTTCATTATTCACTTGTGTACAGTGAGTAGGAAAAGATACTTCATCCTCCTTAGATCTAAAGAGAGAAATGTGCTCAGCAGCAGACCAATTATGATATTCAAGTATTGTCGAGACTGCTGAATGGGAAACATTGAACTGGGGTTGTGTGATTAGCTTCATTGATTTCTATAGAAAATGCAGTACTTAACTTTAATCACAATGGCGTCTTTTCCATGCAAGTTTACTGTTCTACTGAAATTTGTAAGTGATGTGCAATCTAAATCCAGTTATGAAAAGGTCATCATGGCAAGCTGGAAAGAGGAGGTGATTCTGTACACACGTCTTATGTGACCCGGCCCCAAACCAGAGCAGACGAGCCTGTCTCATAGCACGCCTGTGTGTTTTCAGTCGAACCTTACTTACAGATTATAGTGTGCAATTACTTGCAAACAACTATTGATTACTTTAAAAAATAAATAGGAATCCATTACATGGGAGCCTCTACTATTTCTTGTGTTCAGAAATGTTTTACTGTCTTCCCGTTGAAATAGTGGTGTCTTGCGCCTGGAAGATGATATGCCATTCACTAAAAAATATGGAAGCTTTTAACACAATGAAAAAGCTTAAGTAGAAAACTAGTGGTTAATGGATCTTCCACAATAGCAGACTTGAAACTTGGTGAACCCTTAAATCAATCTATCTTTCCATCTATCCATCTAATTATTTCTATGGCGCCTATAATCATAGTTATTTAGGCGTGCTGACAGAGATATTAGAATTTAAACATAATAAATGACGGAAAGAGGCTCTTCCCTTGTCTGTACTTCGATGGAGCCATATTGGGGGTGTTTTGAGGATTAATGACATAATGTCTGTAAAGCACTCTGAGCTCCTTGGGAGAAAGGTGCTGCAGAAGTATAAAGACTCCTTCTTTTTCTTTTGCTCTCACATTAGATGGGTCTTTTCTCTTTGAACTCAGGCCATATCCAACCAATCAACTGTCCTACATTACAACATGACATTCGTGATCTGGTCAATGATCCTAGTTAGATCTAAGGAAGTGAATCCTCAGGTTAGCTTACCAACCTTTGGAAGGTTGAAGCTACTTGTTTTATGTAATCAAAACCAGGTATTTGTCAAAAGACTGAAAGGGTATGCTGATAAGCCAGATCTTCTGTATCCATATCTTCATGATGGCACCTTACCAAAGGTTCTAGCTTGCTTCCACTTCTTGCCATTGATCCCCAAACCATGATGACTATACTCAATGACATGGTGAGTAATTCAACTAATGTATTTGATAACTGTTGATGGGGAAGTATTTGCAAAGGATAATGTGGTACATGAATCTCAAGCCATGGTTTACCTTTGATTTCCTTGGTTACAAGATGGATATGGAGCTGTTGGTTTGGAATCAGTACTCATAAAGTCTGTCACATTCTGCTTACCACCTGGGCACACTAAAACTAAAATCTTTCTTCTAAGAACATTGCTGTGGATTTTCAGCCATGTGACATCGCATGCCCCATGACAGCATTGGTGCTAATTGAAGCATGGAAGTGATTAGTATAGTGAACACTTGGATAGAAGTTTCTCTTGTTTTGATTCTATTGTTTTTTCCATTCCAGATTATTGCTAAAATATTGGAATTTGTGTGCTCGTATGTGTGTGTAGCATAAATCTTATTCTATTATAATATTAAGTAATTTTAAAACCATTTTCAGCCCTCCTCTGAGTTGCTTCAGATTAAATGCTTTTTTATTAAATTCTAGTCATTGGCATCGGTTGAGGCTATTTTGACCTACCATTCAAGAATCAACAAATCCATGAGCACATATTGAGTATTTACTATGTCCCAGGCACTGTCATCACTTTAGAATTGCAAAGTTCTACAGTTAGTAGTTGTATAAGCAATCCCACAACTTAAAGGATATTCAGGAATCATATACCTGGGTTCAAGGTGATTATTTATTTCAATGATGAATATTGCCATTGTTTGTGTTAAGCCCAGTTCTATTATCAGAATATTCTTTGTGACTGCTGTTTGGTTTCCCCAGCTTTAAAGTCACTAGTTTTAGTTAGTATTTCTCAGGCTCTAACTTTCAGTTCACTGTCCCATTGAGGACTTTTTTCCTTCAGTCTTTGTCTTCTAATACATGATGCATATGATAGAACATTTTGACTTGGACCATGTGGTATAGCGATGGGCTGTGAAAAAGGATGCTACTCAAAGAGAGCCTTTCAGGTTAATCAGTGTTTGTGTAAGTGTGTGTGTGTGTGTGTGTGTGTGTGTGTGTGTGTGTGTGTGAGAGAGAGAGAGAGAGAGTATGTGAACATGCCAAAATTGTTGATTGTGTTTTAGTTATGAATTCATTGCAAGAGTGTGCCAAACACAAGACAAAATATATTGATTTCTGCATTTCTTCACATCTTCTTCCATCTTCGGGTTCAAGTCTCTTTTATTCTGATATATTTTCTGGTAATGGTACTGAGAAGATCTCAAAGCTCTATAGCACTCCGCAGGACATATATCAGGATCACAGCCTACCCTACCCTGGTAGACATTTAAATATCGGGTATGGATACTGGTCAAATTTTCTATCTGGGAAAATATACTTACAACAAAATACACTTTTTCTTCTATGACCAATATTGTTTTTATTTTCTAAGAAAATAGAACAGCTTTGAAAGCCACTTCTTTTTCTCATGGAGGTCCTCATTTCTGCTTTTAGCAATCTGGGAACTAGCCAGTTGAGTATGTGGTTTTCAGAAAGAAAGACCCATAGGACAGTATTGATCATTCAACACTAATTAATTAATTAATCAATTAGCATTTAATAATTGCTACCTTGTGTCAGGCAATGGTGATACAAAGAAAAGAATGAAACAACTCCTATTTGCAAGGAGCCTTTCTCCCAAAAGGGGAGAGAATAAGGACATAAATGAATATATAAACTATATATATATATATATATATATATATATATATATATATATATATATATATATATATATATAAAGAGAAATAAATGAAAATAAAAACAATGTAGTTAATACTAGCAAGGGATATAAATACATCTGGTTTGGGATGGTAGACATTGACAGTTAAAGTGGTTGGGAATGACATCATATAGGAGGATGACTTAAAGGATGACTAGTGCCAAGACACGTGGAAATGGAGTGCCACGAATGAAGAAAGCCAGTTTGGCTAGATTGCAGAATGTAGAAGGGAGAATTATGTAAGATGGCACTAAAAGTATATGTTGGGGTCAGATTGTAAAAAGGCCTGAAATATAAATGGAGATTATATTGTCTTCTCGAAGCAATATGGAGCCACTGAGGTTTAGTGAGTAGGGTAGAGACATGGGCCAGTCTGTGTTTAAGGAACATAACTTCAGCAGGATTGTGTGGGTTAGAAGGGAGTGGAAAGAGACTTGAGGCTGGGAGGCCAATTTTTAATAAGAAATTTCTGATGTGCTACTGAAACTAAGAAAAGAAAGACTGGCGTTGTATTCTAATTTGGATAGTGCTTTTACGTTTGCAAAAGCCTTTACAGATTTCATCTCGTTTGAGATTCACAGTGCCACTGTGAGCTCAGTGCTGCCAGTTTTACAAAACAGGAAGCTGAGGGTGAACAGAACTTCGTGGCAGCGTCATAATCACGGAATTCAGAGTCGCCTGTTTTGTGTGCTGGAAAGAGGACAACTTTTGTATTTAAGAAGACCTGGTTTTAAGTCCTGTCACTAACATAGATAGTCTCTAATCACTTAACCTCTCAGTGCCCAAGGCTACTCCCTAAGACTAAACATTACAGAGAAGTTATGGAAAGAGTTTCCACAATTAGAATTTCCTACCTAGGTGAAATCATGAGAATGGACCACCAACTCCTTCCAGAATACCCAGTCATATAAATTTAAAACCTCCCAGATCTCCCATGATAACCTTATGCAAGGTGCCTCTGGGTAAAGGGTATAGGGAGAGAAGCAAGAGCTAGGATAAACTTAAATGCTGAAAGTTCACCCCTGGGAACTATAGAAGCCCAGAGCAAATGGATACATCACCTTGTTGTCCGTAAACTTAGCACTAATTATTCTTGTCTTCATTGCATCTATAAAATCGTGCTTGCTTTGCTTTTCTTGTATCTCCTAAGCCAGGGGTTGGGGAACTCGTGGCCTCAAGGCCACATGTGGCCCTCTAAGTCTTCAAGTGTGGCCCTTTGACTGAATCCAAATTTCACAGAATAAATCCCCTGAATAAAAGGACCGAGTACCTAGGCATTGACATCTCTACCTTCATGAATATTTGGTGAATGCTTTATAGTTTTTAATGTAATATTTTTGTAGCCTCGGGGATACTTTTTTTTTCTAACCTGTTGACCAAAGATGGTTCAGCAATCTTTAGTGAACACAAGATGTAGAAAAACCAAACAACATGTGGCCACTACAAAACTGTCTTCTCATTTCCCTTACTTTCTCCTTGTCACCTAATATCATCAAGAAGCACAGATTACATTGAGTTATATGATTAATTCAGTCAACATAAGATGCTTGCGTCCTACCCAGTTCAATTCAACCAGCAAGTATCTGCTTTGCCTGGAACTGGGCTAGGTGCCAGAGATGTCAAAACAAAAATGTAATAGTCTCTTACATCTGGAAACTTACATTGTACTAGAAGGAACCAATGTATTTATAGAGATAAATACATATAAAATACATAAAAAGTAAATGAAGATAATTTCAGTAGACAAAGCACTGAAACTTGGACATGGCGGAAGGAATCATTATGTAAAAGATTCTTTAGAGTTACCAGTCGGCCCAGACCATCAGACCATGCTTCAATTTTATATCTCATCTAGTGATCCACCCACAATGCCTTGCCATTGGCTTGCCATGGTAACACAGATAATCTCTTCCCCTCTTTCTCTGGGCATAGAAATCAAAACAATATTACTTCTGTAAGATATGTATCAATTGCCTATCCTATGGATCTACTCCCCAGAAGAATAGATACTTTCTTCCCTGGTCTCCACTTCAATAGGTGTATGTCTTCTGTTAGAAAACAATCTCTTGGAAGCAGGGATTCTTTTGCCTTTATAGTTGTATCTTTAATGCTTAGCGAAGGTCATGACACCATAAATAAACACTTGATAAATGTTGTGGTTTTTTATCATTATTATTATTCCTACAGTTGGGAAACTGAGAAAATTTGCGGGAAAGAACAAATCCGAGGAAGGTGATGTCTTTGATTTTTTTTTGCCTGAAGGTTAGGGAGGAAGTTGATTCCTGTGCTAGCTAGCTCTGCTACTTCCCAGTTGGACTCTCCTACAGGAAAGCTTAAAGGGAGAGCACAGCAAGAGTGAACTAGAGCTGTCTGTATAGGGGCAACTCCAAACATCGATTGTTCTGTTAGAAGGAAAATGGAGTTTGATTTTTAAAAAGCCTCACTTTCCTATGAAAAATCAATAGAAATCCATCTATCATCTACCACAGTGATGCAAAGGAATGAAAATGAGCTAATGTTATAGAAGAAATGATATTTTCTTTCTTTTATTCTCTAAAATTAAGAAAGGTAATAAGAAGGAAATTGTCTCTTTCTTAAGCCACAAGGTATGGTAGAACTCTGATGTCAGGTTATTTCAAAATAAGAGCAGGAATCAGGAGTGACTGTAGAAAAATAAAGCCTTTTAGGGACAGATGATTAGATTCCTGGGGCTTCAAAGCCAGCAGAGGTATTATAATGCTTGTAATGGAGCTTCTTGGGTTGAAAACAAAAAAAAATATTCAAGGTGAAAAGACACAGTAGAATTAAGCAGTATTATTTCAACTTTGAAATTGAAGCTTTATCTTATCACTGTATTAGCCTGTAATGGAAAACTGAACTTGTGTTAATCAGCTTCACTGATTATATATAGGAGAATGGGAGGAATTTTTTTCAAAGCTTCCCCTTTTTTGATAATGAAATGTCATGAACATGGATTGAGACAGAGAAAGTTGGTCTAGAGGGAAAAATGCTTTCAACTTTCTGATAAACTTCATCTCTTTGACTTCTGAGATGTCTAACCCACTGAGTTCTCTTTGCCAAGAACATGAAGTTTATTAACTTAAATAAATGATTAAATTGGGCCTTAACCTCCTAGATATATAGCATCTGGTGTGTCTACTTGGCCTTTCTCTTCCCTAACAATGAATTTAGTGATTAGCAGAGTGAATTTAAATCATGTTTCTGAAATGAGGAAGAAAATTCATTGAAAGGCTACAATATGTAAAAGAGAGAGAAGTGGGGCTGGGAATTGAACAGATAGGAGTTATCAAAATTCAATCTTATACAGGTATTTAATACTGGATAAGTGTATCTGACTATCTTTCCTTGTTCACTGTCTCATATTCTGAACCAGGAGAAAAAACTTACATGAATATCTTTATCATTACAGGGCATAATTGTTTCCATAACATTCTAGTAATCCCGAGGGAGAGTGGTAGGTTCTTTTGCATACTGATGGAAACGCAGGTTTATAGAGGGGCTTCCCAGAGGAGGGAACACTGTTTATACATCAGACAAGACAAGAAATGAGAAAGAGGAATGGCCTGTACTTAAATACCCACCTAATTCTGGCAGCTCTAGGGTAAAGCTCTAATTCTGGTGGCTCTAAGTTAAAGGTCTTAATGACCATACCTTAACATTTATACAGGGTAGTTAAGTTTGAAAAAAAAAGTGTTCTATATACATAATCTCATTCAATTATAACAACAAAACTCTCTGAAGTAAGTAGGTCAAAGTATCAGTATCCCCATTTATGAATAAGCAAATCAAGGCTCAGAAAGTGTGAGTAACTTGTCAGTGGTCACACAGCTAGGGAGAGTGAGTTGAGATGAAGCCTAAGTTTGCTAACTATGAATCTTTTAGCTCTTTCATCCACAGGCTCATATCCAGACAGGCCAGGGTCACTAGAATTTGAGTCCAAGTTCTCATTGGCTCAGATGACCAATTACCCTTTGGTAAACAAGTCAGATATAAGTTCTACCAGAGAATTTTGATCAAGAGAATGGGAAGGGAGGTGATAAATTGAGGCTGGGAACCGGGTTCATATAAGAAACCATCAATTCACAGATGGGCTTAGAAATTATCCCATATCCCTGTGGTCTTTTGGGTAACAAACTTATACTACCCCTTCAGACTGACACTGTTATCCATCTATGTTTCTCTTTGGAAAGGATTACTATACCAAAGAGGGTCCCTGCACCCAGAACAAATGAAATCACAGAATTTGTAATCAAGAAACTATTAGGCAACTTGAAATATTAAGGGACTTGATGACCTTTGTAGTTTCTTCAACCAATTCCTGTAAACATGGCTACCTGGTGCATTGGAACTGGGGCTGGAACAGTAGTCAGAGTTTGAATCCCAGTGCTGACCCTTCCTATGTGACATTGAACAAAGCATTCCATTTCTCTGGGCCTCAGTTTCCTCATCTGTAAAATGAGGGCATTGGAGACTGAAGAAAATTACTTGCTCTCTCTCTTTTTTGTTTTGTTTTGTTCCTTCTTTCTAGTTGTTTCCATTCCATTGTTTATAATCCTTCTTTACAACCCGACTAATGTTTAACGTGAAAGTATTTGTAGAACCTATATCGGATTGCATGTTGCCATGGGCACGGGGTGGGGGGGAAGAGAAGAAGGGAGAAGAAAACTTGGAACTCAAAAACTTGTGGAACTGAATGTTGTAAACTAAAAGTTAAAAAATAAATAATTATTTTTTAAAATTCAAAAAAATGAGGGCATTAAGTTTTTGGACTAGAGAACCAAAAAGCTCCCTTCTAGTCTAGATCTATGACAGATATTCCAACACAAACATCTTCCATAGAATCTGCAGAGATGTTACATCAGGCCATAAAACCTAAAAAAGTTATCTAAGATTCTATCCAGTATTCATAGAAATCTATCAACAGAAGTGAGAAACAAAAGAAAACATTTGGAATAGTTTTATTTTTTGTTTTATACCTTTTCCCATTTTTCTCTCAGCCACTTAAGTATCCTACAAAAATGAAGGAAAAGAGTCTTTCCTATACTAAAAGGTGTATTGAGAAAATATCAGAGTGATTCATTTTTTTCATATGCTTATGTAGAGAAAGTGCTAGGTGCTAAATTATACTTGTCTATTTCTCGAGTTTCAAATTACAATCTGTAAAAGGTATTTATTTATAGAGTCTTGGAAGATCAGAGTTGGAAGAAACTTCAGAGGTCCAGCTCCTCAGTGTCTTCCTAAAACATGGTACTCAGAACTGAGCACAACACTCCATAAGCAATCTGACCAAGGAAAAGTAAATGTAGTCTATTATCTCCTTCATTCTTGACCCTGTGCTTTTATTAATGAAAACTCCAGTTGTCAGTGTTTGAGGCTTCCATACTGTGGACTGATGTTTAGCTACATGGAACCTACAGATCTTTTTCATATTAAATGTTGTGGATCTATAACTGCATCTGCCATTATATATCTGTACACAGTTAATTTTTTCTGGGTAATTAATAATTGATTTATTAATTAGGCTAGCTAACAAATTTATGACTGGCACTTTCTCTCTAACCAAAGACCCTAAAGGGAGACTCTGAAACACCTTAAATCGGGTGTGTACCTTCTGGCAAGGAACTCCCCTGACAAGTGAAACTCAGTCTTGATTGGTGGACATTTAATGAAGAGATGGGATACAAGTTTACAGCTGGTCCTGCTGGGAGTGTGACTCAATTACGAGACTCTAATTTTTGAACACACATGTAAGAGTTTAGAATTACCTTTATAATTCTATGAAACTGGGATCTCCTTGATATAAGTATTACTTCCTTTAGTACAGATAATAGCACAACTGTGCAGTCTCACCTTCTCAAGTCAAATCAGTAAGTACTTATTAAGTGTCTACTGTGTACCAGGGGAGCCTGCTAAATGTTGAGGATACAAATAAAAGAGTAAAACCATTCTGGTGTGATTCTTGTCTGTTTCTTTCTATAAACTATATCTCTTCTTATCACAAGTCATCCCCAGTCATGCATCTTCCTACTGGTCCTTTGCACAATGGCAACTTTAATTCACTAAATGTGCCTCATAGCCATAGACTACCACAGGGAGAATTTGATATTTGAAAGATGGACTTTGTAATAGGAAACAAGTTGGAATAATTGAAGGTCCTGCATGATTTTTCAGAGATGAGCCAACCCAGATTTCCCCCTTTATTAATCCCTTCATTCCTATAAAATTTCTTATTAAAATCAGCCTCTTATTCTGGTTAATTGACACCTCTTTGGATCTCACTTCTAGCAAGTAACATGTTAATTTTCATATAGTAAAAAGCTGTTCATATCTGATAAGCATATCATCCATGCAATCCACATATATCATCAATGGAAATGTCCAGAACACAGTCAAGGAGAAATCTCTAGAATTCCACATTAAAGACCTCCCTCTTGGTTCACATTGGCTTTGTAGGTCAATTTTTCAACTAGTCCTGAAACAACTTATATGTATTATTATCCAGTCCATTTTTTCTACCTTTTCATTTCTTTTTTTAATTTTTTTTTTATTTTTTTGGAGAGGGGAAGGCAGGGCAATTGGGGTTAAGTGACTTGCCCAAAGTCACATGGCTTGTAAGTGTTAAGTGTCTGAGGCTAGATTTGAACTCAGGCCCTCCTGACTCCAGGGCTGGTGCTCCATTCACTGCACCACCTAGCCATCCCCAATTTTTTTACCTTTTCCACAAGAATGATAACAGTAACAACCATTTATATGCCACCTTAAGTGCTTTACATGTGTTATTTCATTTGATCCTCACAGCAACTCTCACAGATAGGTGATATTATTATTCCTTTTTTACAGATCAAGAAACTGAGGTATATAGAGGTTCAATGAGTATCTGTGGTTATATTTTAATTAAAATCTTCTTGACTCACTGTGCCATCCACTCAGCTGCCCTTTATATCACAAAAAACATTGTCAGTTGCCTTGCCAACATTCAGGAAAATTATGCCTACAGAATATACTAGTCAAGCAACCCCAACAATAAGAGACATGATGTGTAATGAATATTCCAACCCAATCAGCCTTGGAAGCATCATTAAAAACAAGACATCAAATTAATTTTTAATACAATAGTTCTCAGAAAGGAGTGGAGTTCCTTAGTATATACCATCAAGGGAGAGGCTTTCTAGAGAGTTACAATTTTTGTAGGCTACATTCACTTAATTGATTGAGAGAAAAATGTGAAGTACAAGACAAAAGAAAAATGATTGCTAATGTTTTCTTTTGTTTCTCACTTCTATCTGTAGATTTCCATGAATTCTGGATAAAATCTTAGGTAACTTCTTTAGGTTTTGTTGCCTGATGCTTAGCTCTGTAAAGTCTATGGAAGGTATTTATGTCAAGTACTCATAGGAATGTCTGAGAGGGAGCTTAATGGTCAGCTAGTCCAACTCCTTCATTTTTCAGATGAGAAAACTGAGGCCTAGAGAAATGAAATGACTTGTTCAATGTCACACAAGAACTCTCAGATCTAGGATTCAGACTCTGACTTTTATTCTAGCCCTAGTTCCAGGGCACCATGTATGGCAATTAATTGCAGAAACTACAAAAGTCATCAAGTTGAAATTGGAAGCAAGAAGACCTCCTCCAGTCTTGGGCATTTGCTAGCCATGTAACCTGAGCAAGTCTTGGTTTCCTCATCTATCAAATTGAAATAATAATATCTGTAGAACCTACATCACAAGAGTCGTATGATTTAATGGAAAAATTTACATGTTGCACATTTAAAGTGATATATAAATTCTAACTACATAAAACTAAAGTGCTATATCAGTGATAGTCTAATTATTATCATTATTATTTGACTAGAACCTTCTTAATTTCAAATTACAGGATCTAATCAGTCTCAGGTTCCCAGAATTTGATAGAGTGAAGCCTCAGCAGACATCTAGTTCAACCCATATATGAAAGGCATGGAAACAAGTGGTCATTCAGTATCTAGCTGAAGACTTTGGGCATGTGGGCTTTGTGAGGAGGCTCCATTGTATTTAATGAGGAAGGACTTTCTCAGTTCAAAACTGACTCCTTCCTTGGCAGTGAGACTCCAGCTCCATTGACATAGAAGAGATTAAATTATGGAAATCCTTGAGGAGAAATCGACAGGTGACCTTGAATCCTAACAACCAGGAACATGTCTTATAGCATCTTATGACTTGATTGAACCAGAAAATAGTGGGGTTTTATAACCCAGGACTTCTAGGATCTTTTTCTTGACATTATTCACTTTTGCCTTGATTCCTTCAAGTCCCAGCTAAAATCTCACTTTCTTTTTTTTGTTTGTTTGTTTGTTTTTGCTTTTGGTAGGGCAATTGGTGTTAAGTGATTTGCCCAAAGTCACATGGCTAGTAAGTGTGCCAAGTGTCTGAGGCCGGATTTGAACTCAGGCCCTCCTGATTCCAGGGCCCGTGCTCTATTCACTGCACCACATAGCTGCCCCAAAATCCCACTTTCTTTTGGAAGCCTCCCAGGTCCCCTTAATTCTAGTGTTTTTGCCTTATTGAATATCTCCAATTTAGCCAGTGTATAACTTGTTTTGATATCATCGTTTGCCTATTTTCTCGAGAACAGAAACTGTCTTTTGCCTTTCTTTGAATCTCCAATGTTAAGCACAGTTCTTGGCACATCATCATAGGCTCTTAATAAATTTCTGACCAACTGATTGAACTGATTAGGCAGCAGCACTTTCTCCCTGTCTTGCTTCTCTTGGTATAAGGAGCACTCCTGGACTTTTCTACCCTTCTCAAATGACAACATAGGAAGACCAGTTGGGCTTAGGCTACATATGGATGATCAATCCATTTCCATCACCATTTCTAGGATAATTATGTGTCATATTTTTGGGCTATTGTTCAGAATCATACTTTCACAAAACAGGAGTCTTTTGTGACTATTTTGTATGTTTTTATTCAACAAAGAATTTACTCTAATCCTCCAAGTACTTGATAGGTCTTAATTTATACTGAATTTGCATGTTTGTTATTAAACAAGGAATTCTTTCTATAGTCCATACATCTGATAATCCCAATAAATACTTCCCCCTCTTCAAAATCACAGGTGATTTTATAGGATTCAGCTTCTAGTAACTATGATTGTTATTTCCTAAAGGAACCTGAAAGTGCTGACCTCCAACAGATTTGGAAAGTAAGAAAGTTTCACAACAGAGGTTAATCTGGCTTGGCTAGATCTTCATAAATACCTGCTGTCTCTTAATAATCACCACTTCCCTTTATAAGACTCATAAACCATCCCTTTAATAATACGTTCTAGGATTTTTGCCTAGAATCAAAGTCAAGCTAGCTGATCTCTTCTCTGAGAACCCTACCTTCTTACTCTTTTTAAGGTGGAAAAAAGATTGCCCTCTCTGGCCTTGCAACAAATCTTCTGCTGTCCCTTATCGTAAAAGAATGGATGTTATGAATTCATTTTGTTTTGACAAGGAAATAATTATTTAACAAACATCCCTAGCCCATCAGCAAAACAAATTTCCTGGAAAAAAAAGTTAATCAATTGTTAACAGGAGGAGGAATGTGTCCTATAATTTGGAAAGTATGATAATAACAGTGAATACTGTAATCACCTAAAACCTTATTCCCTTAAATATTATCTTCATCTACATTGTTGGGATCATTATGTGTATTGTCCTTTTGGTTCACATTCTTCTCTCTGCATCACTTCATACAAGCTGGCTCAAGTTTCTGAATTCTTCATATTCATTATTCCTTACAATACAGTAACAAACATTCACATGCCATAATTTATTCAGCCATTCCCCAATCTTTCAGCATAAATTTTCTTTCCAGATCTTAGTTATCACACATAATGCTTCTATAAATATGCTTGTACATATGAATCTTTCTTGTTATCCATAACTTCCTTAGGAGATAGTCACAGTAATATAACCTCTGAGCCAAAGGACATAGTCAATTTAATAATTATTTGCCTGCAAAATTTAAAATTTTTTATTTACCAAAATGGTTGTGGACATGCCATTATCTCTTCGGGAATTCTAGTTGTAGTTCTTATAGAATTATCCTTTTTTCTGTAATTTTATCCCTAGGATTCTCTTGGCTCTTCATCTTAATAATATGTTTCCATTTTATTAGGAGTATTTCTTTGCTTACAAACTTCTTTAATCTTTGCTTGGTTTTGTTTTTCTTGTTTCTTCCACACACCCCCATCCCAGCCTCTCACCCTTCCATTTTCTCAACCTTGGAGTCTCCCTTGTGAGGATTTCTTTACTTTTCTCTATATTAATTTCTTTGGTTTGTTTATCTGGCATATTTCTAGCAATTCTGAGAATGGAAGGAAGTCCTACGCTTAGCCAGCCTAGAATTCTTGTCAGAATTCTCCTCTTCCCATTTATTTTTCAAAGATCCATGCCAGGCTCAGAAATCATATTTGCAAGTGTTTTAATTAACCTTGAATGCATGACTTGCACTGACTGAGGACAGCTAGATGTTTCTACTACACCCTGATTCGTCTTTGAGTTTTAATTCCCTATTTACTTGCTATTTCCTTTTCCTTTCTTATTAGAATGTAATAGGACAAGGGCAGGGGTTTTGTCTGTTTCTAATATGTACTACAAATCTAGGTTCTCCTATTCTAAGGGAACTCAATAAAAAAGGAAACATCAATTTGAGATTAAACTCATACATTTACTAGCTGTATGTCCCCATTAAATCACTTAATGTCTCTGAGCACATTCCCTTGTCTTCTCCCCAATGTAGGGTGCTCATCAGCAGTCTTTTGGTAGAATAGGAGTGTACTTATTCTATCCTACCTGATCTGAAGAAGAAATACTAGTAAACAAATCATCTTGCAGTTCTACAGCAATCCTCTTTCCTTTGATCTTCATTTTGGCCCCAAATTAACCCATAAAGACCTTTGCAGTTGTTGTTAACCCAATCTGTGTTTTCATTGTATTTATTTTGTTATCTTTATTCTTTCAAGACCACACCCATTCCTTTTGTTATATGCCCTTCTTTTCCTCTTCTTCACATTTCAATAGGCCAAGGACTTTCAAATTTCCTTGGCACCAGCAGTATCTACTGTATCTATAATTTAGTAGATGAGTTCTGAAGAGTGGGATAGGGCTCCTAGAAGTTCAATGACCACTCCCTCCCCACCAAGGTCAAATGGCTAGTAATTATCAGTCAGAAATCAGACCTCAGGTTTTCTAAACACCAAGTCCAAAGCTCTACCCACTTCCAGTCTGCTTTTTCCTTTCAGACTCATGTTTTTTAAATGAAAGGTAGCAGATGGGTTCCCTATGTATCCACATCATTCTCTTTAGACAAGTCCCCATTTTCTTCCTCATTGAATTTGTTTGTATTTATGTCATCAGAATTTCATTCGTGAAGAGCATCTGATTACTTTTCCCCCCTCATTCCCTTCCCTAATGGGATTTACAGCAGGAAGGCAGAGATTGCTTATTCTTGTCTCCACGAGTATAGTCCCATCCCATCCTGTCTTCTCCAGCATATTGATTGCTCCCTGCATTGTCTTCACTTTCTCATCAGCCTCCCCCTGCCCATTGGCTCCTTCTTTATTGCCTACAAAGACATCCATGTCTTCCCCTTCCTCAAGAAACTGACTTCATCTTTACATTCCCCCAGGTTATCACCCTTTATGCTCCCTTCCTTTCTGGACTAATTTCCTTGATAAGTCCATCTACAAATGGTGCTTCTGCTTCCTTTCCCCTCCCTCTTTTCTAAATTCTGCACTCTTTTGCAACCTCATAATTCAACCAAAATTACTCTCTCAAAAATTACTAATGAGCTCTGAATGGCCAATTTGATGGGTTTTTTCCCCTCAATCTTTATCCTTCTTGACCTTTGACATCCTTTAACAACCCTCTCCACTTTGATAATCTCATCTCTGTAGGCTTTTGTGACTCTACCCTCTCCTGTTGGACAGCTTCTTCTTAGTCTCCTTTGCTGGGTCTTCATCCAAGTTATACCTACAAACCATATGTTTCCCCCAAGATTCTGTCCTGTACCCACTTCACTTTTTTTTTTTTGCTTCATTTGGTATTCTTATCCATTTCCATGGGTTCAATGACCATCTTAATGTAGATAATTTTAAAATAAAAACGTCCAGTCATAACTGCTCTCCTGATTTCAAGTTTTTGCGTCCAACTCCTTCTTTGACATCTTGAACTGAACGTCCCAAATCCCTATTACTGCTTGGGGTACCATCCTCCCAGTCACCTAGACTCACAACCTAGGTGCCCTGCTTGACTTCTCACTTTCTGCTCCCCTCACTTCCAATCAGTTGCTGAGTTTTTTTGATTCTACCTTTGCCATATCTCTCACATTTTCTCCCTCTTCTCTTCTGAAGGTTCCACCATGCAGCCCCCTCATCACCTCATGCCTGCACTACTGTAGTAGCAGTTGACTGCCCTCCCTATTTCAAGTTTCTTCTAGTCCATCCCCCACTCAGCTTTAAACTGATCTTCCTTAAGTCCAAATCTAATTATGTCACCACCCTCACACCCCCAACTCAGTGAACTCTAGTGGCTTCCTATCACCCCTAGGATCAAATAGAAAATCCTTTGGCTTTTTAAGCACTTCATAACATGAACCCCTAGATATTTTTCATCTTCTTACATCTGTTCCATGTACTATGAAACCTTGTGATATCTGCCTTCATTGCTGGTCCTTACACAAGGAATTCTGTCTTCCAACAGTGCATTTTCAATAACTGTTCCCCATAAGCAGAATTCTCTCCCTCCTTATTTCAGTCTCTTAGACTTTGTGGCTCTCCTTGAATCCCTGCTAAAATCTCACATTTTACAAGAAACATTTCTTGATTATCCTTAATGCTAGTGTCTTCCCTTTGTTTAATATCTCCAATTTAAACTATGTTTATTTGGCAGCTAGGTGGCACAGTGATTAGAGTGCTGGCTCTGGAGTCAGGAAGACCTCAGTTCAAATCCAGCCTCAGACACTTGCTAGCTGTGACCCTGGGCAAGTCACTTAACCCAGTTTGCCTTAGTTTCCTTATCTGTAAAATGAGCTAGAGAAGGAAATGGCAAACCATTCCCAATATCATTGCCAAGAAAATCTCAAATTGGTTTTTGGGTCATAAAGAGGTGTACATGATTGAAACCATTGAACAATAACATCTTCATAATAGTTGGTTGAATGTTGTCTCCCCATTAGACTGTGAATACCTTAAGTGCAGGGATAGTCTGGTGTTGTTTTTTGCCTTTTTTTGTAACTAGTGTTACTATTAACTGTGCTTAGCACAGTGCCTGGTCCATGCAGCAAGTGCTTAATAAATGCTTATTGTCTTGGTTTGACTGTGCCCTTTGGCTCTGACAGATGGGCATGGGACATATAAGGAACAATAAATGCTTGAATATGCCTTGATTAACACCCATATTTTCTGTGATTGTTTTAAATCCACTTTCCCAAAACTATCTTTGGTTTTCTTCTCTTCAGTTTAACAAGTAAACATCTGTCATAAGCTTGCTGTAGGTGAGGCATAAGACTAGACCCTAGGGATACAGAGCCTGCTTTCAAGGAACTTCTCTCCTCCTTTCGATATATTGCATATCATAAATGTTTCTCCAAAGTGAAACTTCATTGCCCTTTTGCCAAGTTATTAAGAATCAGATGAGGATAGTAGCCCTGCTCATTCCTTCCTATACCTTCTTTCCAGCTATATTTTAAGTTATTCCAGTTTCACATATTGTATGTTCCAAAAAAATTCAATTAGTTATTCCTTAATATAATCTCACCCACTGCTACCCTTAGGCATGATATTCCTTATGCTTAAAACTCTCTCCCTTCTCAACTCTTCTCTTTCCTTAGGCATCATTTCCTCCATGAAACCTTCCCTGATTCCCCCCAAATAGAAGCATTTTCTTTTCTCAAATTTTCACCAAGCATTTGGTCTAGATTTCTTCTTTGTCTCTATCACATTCTATCTTAAATCATAGTCAAACATTTATTTAGGTATGACATCTATCCTTCAAAATCATAAGATCCTTTAAATCAGCAACTGAACTTCATCTTTGTCTCTTCAGTGTTGAGAATCAAAACAATCAATTAATCAGCAAGCAATTATTAAATTTCCACTATATTCCAAGGATTGTGGCAGATACTAGGAATATGTAAGGGGGAAATGAGACAATCTCTGCCCTAAAGGAGCTAATACTGTATCATCTTCAGCATAGTAGGCATTCAGTAAGTACTTGGTGAATGAATTAGTTTGAAAAAAAATGATGTCATATCAAGAGTGTATCATGTTCCAAGATGCCTGGGTCCAAGATAGAAAGTCATTTCTTCTCTTTAAAAACTCAATTCTTCTCTGCCTCTCTTTCTGACTTCCTATTTTCTTCTCCAGCTACTCGGGGTTAGCTACTGTTTAACTTTAACATGCCTAGCACAGTGAGATCCAACTAGTTGGTTCTAATGATTCCTCCCCCACCCACCCCATCATTTCCTATAAAATGTTCTAGTTCCTAGTAAATTGGAGTTCTCTGAAAATTCTACATATCTGAGCCATTTTTGATGTGCCTTTGTTTTTAAATCTCCTTTCTCCTAAATGTAACAGTGAAAACACATAGCCTATGATATTATATATACTCATGTAGGGGAAGTTGTTTTCTACAAAATATAATTAGTTCTCACTATTGTGGCATGTTGTTAAATAGACTTTGTATAACTCCCAGACCACCTGAAGGCACCTTTTTTTTCTCCCATCTAGAGTACATCTTTATTTTTGTATGGTATAAAGGAATAAAAGTCAGTGAGTAAAAGGAGACAGGGAAAGGGATAGGGACAAGGAGAGAAGAAAAGGGAAGACGGGAGAGAGAGAGAGAGAGAGAGAGAGAGAGAGAGAGAGAGAGCAGGTGGGAGCGGGAATTAAAGTCCTAGCCAAACAAAGCTATAATTAAAGTTGAAGATTTTAGAGGGGGTCCTCTGGGGAAAATTCTCTCCAAAATGGAACAAACATGATCTTTCTTTTTTGGAGAAGTTAATGAGAAATATTTCATCTATAAGAAGAGACACTGTCTATTAAGTCAACAGAATATGCACAAATTTTAAGTCCTTTGATGAAAATAATGTGAATTGATGGATTTGCTGCTTGCAGTTATGTAGTGTGTGTGTATGTATGTATGTGTATTTGCGTGCCTGACTTTCATCTTCTCAGTCACCATAGGCTTTAAACTTCCTAGGCACTGGGATCAAATATTCCAATTCCTTTGTGTTCCCACCAAAAAAATCTATTACATGTAGTGTTTGGCAAATGTATAGATACTTAGTAAATGTGACTATCAGACTTAATCATTATAAGTTAGAATAATGTGGATCTTTTAAATAGGCCCCCAAAAGAATGGTTTGATTCAAATGAATACATATTTGTTGAATTTAGTTGATCATGGAATTTCAGAGCTAGAAGTGACCTCACATATAGTCTCACCTATAGAAATGGGGAATCATGTATAGTGATTTCATTAGCATACAACTCTCCTACATGGGGGAAACTCCCTTTGCTACTAAATAGAGAGATAGATAATAAGATAGATAAAGAGATGGAAAGCTAGAGCATCTATTAAGCACTTAGCTATGTGCCAGGCTCTATGCTAATATAGTCCCTGTCCTCAAGAAGGTTACATTCTCCTGGAAGGAAATGACACGTATGTAAAAAAGGTGAAAAAGGAACTTGCGGGGGAGAAGGGAAAGGGAGTAAGGGTCTCCTCTCACTCTGCTTGTGTGAAGAGACCTGGGGCAAAATTGGAGAAGTAATTCAGAGAGATTATTGAGCTGGTCTGAGTCTAAAGTGAGATGACTGGCATGAGTGCTTCCTCAAACGTTACAAGAGAATTGTTTCAATTTATTATTATTATTATTATTATTGTTATTGTTATTATTATTATTATTATTGAGCTGGGAGAGGAGCAAAATTTTAATTTAAAAAAAAAGAAAATGGCGCCTCTTAGGAGAGAGGTGATGGACTAGAGGCAGGGAATGGGTCACACATATTTCAGACTTTGTCAATGTTTTGCTTTGCTTGACTATGTTGTTGTGGAGGAGTTTTTATTTGGTGGGAGAAAGGAAGAAGATTTAGAGATGAAGAAAGAAAGGAGGAAAGAGGTATTAATAAAACAGTACACAAATAGAAGAAAATATGAAAGAAGTTCAAAAGGGGATACAATTAAATTATTATTATCTGAAATTTTACATATGCTTTCCTTTTAAAAATAAAACTGCATAAGGTTATAGTTTGATGTACAATCCTCTTCTTTGTTCTTGAAATGTTCATATTTGTTGGTATTTTCAAGTTTATATTAGAAAAGAGAATTTCGGGGCGGCTAGGTGGCACAGTGAATAGAGTGCCGGCCCTGGAATCAGAAGGACCTGAGTTCGGAGCCGGCCTCCGACACCTAATCCGCACAAACAAAAACCTAGCCGTGTAACCTTGGGCAAGTTACTTAACCCCAATTGCCCTAAAGGGGCGGCTAGGTGGCGCAGTGAGTAAGAGCGCCGGCCTCGGAGTTTGGATGACCTGAGATCAGATCTGGCCTCAGAAAATGAGCACCCACGCATAAATCAAATGACTAGCCGTGTAACCTTGAGCAAGTTACTTAACCCCAATTGCTTTTAAAAAAAAAAAAAAAGAGAATTTCATTTGATTTTTAAATTTCATTTAGTTACTTAAAGAGAAGGTAGGATGACATACAGGGAAACTATAATTAAAAATACTGCTTTCCATGTAGCAGTCTTTTATGAACTATTTTGCATGTCTCAAAGTGCTTTCTACTTTTTCTTTTTCCTGTGCATTGAATCTATGACAAGATATGTTTATCCAAGGGATTTGGGAAGATAAAATCACATTCAAGACCCATTCCTAGGGACAGTATAGCTATGCATCCAGATCATAACGTAGATTTGAAATTATAAGTACTTACATCTACATATAGCTTTTAAAATTTGCAAAGCACATATAATCTTATTTGAGCCTCAAAATCCTTTCGTCAGCTACCTTGGATTTAAGTAAAACTAGGTTCGAATCCTGCTCTGACAGTGATTTGCTATGTAAATTTGGGTATGTTACTTCACTTCTGATCTTCAACTTCCTCATCTATAAAATGGGAATAATGATAACTATAGAACTATCCTTTCATGATTGCTATTAGACTTAAATGACATAATGTATATGAAGCAATTTAGAATCCTTTAAAAGCTATCAGTTATTATTATAATTATCAAAAGAATACTATCAGCATTACCTGCTGGTTTCAGTGAAAAAGATTTCTTCATCATGAAAACTAGGAACTATTTATCATTTTTAGCCCTTTCCCTTCTCAGATCTCATATGTATCATTCAGCTGCTTGGCAGCTGAATAACTTCTGTTTTTCTCCAGGGAAGTTACCTAGGAAAAATCTAAGACCTGTGCAGACAGAGAAGCATTTATATCACTTTTTGAAATTGTTCAAATATTGTTTTTTTAAGTTACAGCTATAAAATCAATAATTTAATTAAAGATATATTTTTAAATGATGAGACTGTATGGTTGATAAAAATCATAATTAGGAAAATCTGTCAGGCATGTCTCAGAAAAGATTTAAAATAGCAAAGAAACACTTTACAAAAAGATTAAAGGGGGAAAAACTCTTAACCTAGAAGGAAAAAGGTATATAAACATATTTTATAAACAAATACAGCAACAGAAATATAAAATGGATACAGAAGGTCATCCAAAACAAAGAATCCTTGGGCCTTCCTAGTTAAAATATAAGCTCAAAAATTATTTTAACAATGTCCAAATGTTAGTTTTAAATTTGTAGTTCCTTAGGCAAGGTTTCATACTAAACATATCTTGCAAACAAAATGCTGATATTTTCTTTGGGGCAGGGGGTTATTTTTTAAATTTTATTTGTTTATTTTTAGTTTTCAACATTCATTTCGCAAAAATTTTGAGTTACAAATTTCCTCCCCATCTCTCCCCTACCCCCCCACCCAAGATGGCAAGTATACGGAATACCCCTTCCCCCAGTCTGCCCTCTCTCATATCCCCTCCAAACCCCCTCCTTACTTTCTTGTAAGACAAGATGGATTTCTATACCCCATTGCCTGTATATCTTATTTTCCACTTGCATGTAAAAAACAGTTTTTTAACATTTGTTTTTAAAACTTTTAAGTTCCAGATTCTCTCCCTCCTCCCCTTCTCACCCACCCCCACCGACAAGACAAGCATTCAATATAGGTTATACACGTGTGGTAATGCAAAACATTTCCATAGTAGTCATATTGTGAAAGACTAACTATATTTCCCTCCATCCTATCCCAAACCCCCATTTATTTTCTACTTTGACCCTGTCCCTTTTCAAATGTATTTGCTTCCTACTATCCTCTCCCCTAATCTGCCCTTCCTTATGTCATCCCCCTCTTATCCCCTTCCCCCCTACTTTCCTGTTGTAATGGTAATGTAATTTGACCTCTTTGTATAGGCAAGTAAGCAGGCACTTAGCACTTAGTAATTGATCAAGCCTCTGTGAAAGAAACAGAAGGTATGAACCCTTGTTCCTGACATAACAGGAAGAGGTTGGCTGAAACAGGAACTAACTAATATTGTGTGTATATAAGAAAAGCTCCAGAGAGACACAGTCAGAATTTCTTGGAGCACTGTGGAGGCAGAAGCATTTCCGGGAGGAGGCTGAATCAGAGGAGGCCAAGAGCCCCTCCTCCACCCAGGATGGATAAGGTGATTCTGATTTTTGAAGGAGCTGCAGAAGACTGAGGAAGCATGACTGGGATGCTGAGACTTTGTTTGTGGCTTGGTTGAGCCTTGAATTCCTGGGAGCAGAAATGGTGAAGGATCTGACATGGACTGCACCTTGTGAACTTGAGTGTGGAGCAGGACCTGCCCAGAGAGCTGGTCAAGGAACTGGGAGCTGTCTGCCATTGAACCCAGGTGACAGTCTGGTGAATCCAGGTAGAATCTGGGACCATGGAAGGGGATCCAGGAAATCTGAGAACTGGCCCCAACTCAAGATGAAAAGACCTCTCCCTGGGTACTGATGATGAAATTGTAGTTTATTAGTGATCTAGGGGTGGAAGGTTTGTGTATTTTCTAATGATTGTACTTAGTGATTAATGATATTAACAACTGATTGCTGAATAAGTGACTGAGTTAATTGAGTGTGCCCCATTAGTGGAAGACTTTGACTATTGTACTTTGAGATGATTGTTCTTTGTTCTAAATATTGTGACCACTTTGGTGAAAACTACATGGCCATTTTAATGATAAACTGTTGTGAATACTATGTTGTGATTTTCTGTGATAAGGTGTAATATTGTGAATACTGTACCTTGATTTTCTGTGGATGTTTTGCTTTGATTTGTTCACTATAGATTCACAATAGATTGTTCACTATACTGTGTAATCAGAACCTTAAAGGCTGTTCATAGTAGCAGTCCTCTGGAAAGCTGCTGGTGCATGGTATTACAACTGTAGAGTAAGATACCCAAATGAGTGTGTATGTTATTCCCTCCTTAGCTGCTGATATTTTCCAATTAAACATGAATAATATCATTTCCCACAAAATCTTTGGCCATCTTTGCCATCATCATACTGATGTAGCTAACCTTATTTCTGAAGTTTTAACATGGAATTTGTCAGCTGGCCCATATAGCTCTGTCCCAGACGAAGTTGTAATTAACTGAATGACCCAAAAGAAAGTATGTTTTTTAAAATTTTTGGAAATCATGAGACCAATATAGCACTTAATCCATAAAAGCTGGGCATGAAAAAGTGTCCTGGAAAGGGATCAGGCATATATTTATGTGTGTATATTATATATATATATATATATATATATATATATATATATAATATACACACATATGTATATATACACATATATATGTACATGTGTATTACAATCTAGGAGCATCTTGCCATCATATACACATGTATGTGTACCCACACACATATTTATGTATGTATATATGTATGTATTGCCATCTAGGAGCATTGCCATACATATGGAAAGTCCATAAGAGAAAGAAAAAAATACAGAGGTGGGCAATTAAAATAATAGATCTCCATATGAGAATAAACCAATTTAAGAGGCAATGACTACAAAAGAGAAACATGACTTTAGTCTGTATGATAAGAAAAGATTTGGACAGAACCTACATGAACTTGTTCACCCCATCAGGAAGTATTAGAGCAAAAAGAGAAAAGATGCCATGTTAGGACTGATAAATGAAAGTCTACTTTGAGCAATGGCGACATGGGTAAGCTAAACAGACCCAATAACTAGCGAGGGACAACTGGCATTAACCCAAAGTGCTGCAATGAAAGGGTACTTAGAGCATTTGCGATCCCACAACAGCATAGAAACAATTGTTCTTACCATCTACTTTGCAAGAATTATTAATTGATGTTAGGAACTACTAGATGGATGCCAGGTTCACCATGTAGCTGTTCTTTAGATAACAATCCCAATGCCTGAAGCCCCTGCAGCATTTCGGAGTATAATTCATTCCTTTATCCTATATGCAAAAAAAAATGACCAGTTATGACTTAAAATCATAAAAAAATACAAATAGTTTAAGGGAAAAATGAAAGTTGGATTTGATGACCTCTCATGAGAGGTCTCTTATCTTCTAGATCTATGGCTGGCACATAGCAGATACAAAAGAAAACAAAACAACAGAACAAAAAAAAAATGTCAATTGATTCCGTTAGTCACAAACTAGAAAACAGCAGTCAGAACTCAAACTCAGGTCATTTATCCGAAAGTTCAGTGCTTCTTCCATTTTGTCATATGGTCTCCCCATTTGAAAAAAAAAAGACACGATTCCATATACACACAAATTTATCTAGTCTATCGTTTGGCTTAGCTAAATCGAATAAGGCTAAGTGGGTCTAAATCCTACTTAATTTAATACTTATTAAGCTCCTACATAGGTTTTATAAAACTGCCTAAGATACTGTTTTTGGTAAGCCAAAACCTTTACCAAATGGCAATATTTGTTCCTAGCTCTTGCCATGGTTTCTAATGTATATAATAAGCCATCCACATGCCTAGAGGATCATCAGACAGTGAAGTTCACAGTGTGATGAGCCATAGTATTAATGGTGTGGGTTCTAATTTTAATTTTTATTACAATCCACAATTTCCAGAGAAAATTTCTTTTAACACCAACGTAATTGCTTTGGGGATCTAGTCTCAAGCTAATTTGCATAACAGTTCCAACCAAAGATGAAATTTATTTCTGTCTTCAGTTTATGTCCTCAAATGGGTAACTAAAAAGAGTTAAGTGGCCTGGCTTCTTGGAACGGGATGCTGGACGATGAACAGGGTGGATATGGAGTCAGGAAGACTTGCGTTCATGTCCAGCATTGAATAGTTTCTAGCTATATGATTTTAGACAAGTACCTTCAAGGTTCTGAGCCTCACCAAAGGAGTTGTCATCGGTGCCAGGGGAGAGAATTTCCACACAAGAAAAACCACATGTCTTTGGTATATTAGTAATTGAACATTTTATAGCATTTGGAAGTTTGTAGCATCACAGATTTAGAGCTAGAAGGTAATGTTAAAAGTCACTGAGGCCAATGCCCTCACTTTACATGACAGCCCCAGAGGTGAAATTACTTTCCAAAGGTCACACAAGTACCAAGGGGCCAAGCTAGGGTTCGAGTCTGGGTCCCCAGACTCCGAGGCAATCACTCTTCCCATGCTACCACACTGCCTTTTAGGCCTGCAAACTGTTTTCCTCACAACAGCAGACTGATTATCAGCCCCATAAGGAATCTCAGGGAAGTTAAATGACCTGCCTCTAATCAGGAGTCTTATACTTATCAGAGGTGGAATTTGAGCCCAAGTTTTATGACTCTGAATTCATACTATTTTATTATTGTTAGGGAAAAGACTTCGCAGTTCCTCAGTTTCCTGACCTGTAAAATAAGGGGATTGAAATAAATGGGATCTTTTTTGGTCCTTTGCAGTTGTAAAATCTATACCCCTATGATCCTCACTCACAACCACCCTGAGATAAATACCCAGGTACCATTATGCCCTCTGTAAACATCAGGACGATGAGCCTCAGGGAAGGTAAGTGACTTAACCATTGTCTCACATGTGGGCAAGATTCTGACTCAGGTTTTCCTGACTCCCAGAGCAGTAGTTTTTTTTTTTTCTCTATAATAGTATTCTGCCTCCCAACACAAAGTCAATATATTGTAGAGAATTGAATACTAGCTATATGGCCCTGGAAGAGTCTGAATGCTGTTAACCTCAGTTTTCTAACCTGTAAAATGGGCACAATGATAGCACATATTTTGCAGCATTATTGTAAGAATCAAGTGAAATCATATATGAGAAGTTAAAATACTATGTGTAAAATATATTCAAAAGGGCTAGGCAGACTTTACCTATTATTATTTCTTATTGATCCACCCCACTTCTCCACAAATAATTCCAAATGTTTAATCTTTACAATAGTCCTTTCTGAATTTCTAGACAGTCTAGGACTCAGCAATCAATGGATGGGACATCCACATTCTGGTTGTAGGTTATTGATGACCAAAAGCTTTCAGCCCCAGGCTTTGATCTAAGCTAAGCTTATTGACTCAACAGAGTTTGGCCCTCTCTTTTGAGGGAAAACAATCAAAGAAACTGGAACCCTGGGAAGTGAAGTCAGTAACTCCAGTAGCAGTCTGACCTTGTGCTTCACTGTAGAAGAAATTCCTAGCAGGCTAATAAGGTTTTCTGTTAACACTGGACTAAAGCATTCCTTTTTCAAAGAGATAAAGGCCCACGAATAGCATTCTTCTAACCCTCCCAGAATGACATCATCCCAGGCACACATGCAAATATTCCATCCCTAACAAAGTATTTTTGTAGAATAATGTGACCCCTTCTCACAATCCAAACAACTTGTAGCTGCATTTCAACATGTCCTTTTCCATCAAGATAGGTGGTCGGTTGCTCCTTCATACTGGCACCTTGGATAACATACTTGAGAGGTATGTAAGCTGAAATTTAACCAGGGACCTCTGTAAAGCATTTACAATGGTATAAACTGGAGACTCTCTCATAGACTTTCTATCAATCATTGCTATTCCCTGCACACTTCAGAGAGTTATAGGAAACAGCTTTTTTTTCTAGAGGATTTATATTAAAATTTGAGTCAGCTACAGTCACAAGAGTTATGAACTTTTTTTTTGCTAGCAAGTGAATTGAACAGCAAAGCTAATGCAGAGATAAGCTGGGCCGTGTTCTTTTTTCTGAGGCTGGATGATCCCCTGTGAAACTTTCATGTTTGTCATTTCACGTAGGACCACTTGTAGACTCATATTCTTGTGGCACTTTCTGAGAAATCTCTTAGCCTGCACAGGCAGTGGAGGAGATGAGACCAGTAGGGGAATAAACATTCAAAAGGTGCTTCTGTAGTCATGGAATCCCCCCTCCTGGTTGCAAATAAGATCTGTACTCAGACTCTCTTTTGTTTTATTGCCTGTTCTCTAGTCATATCTTAGACTTCCAAACTTATAGAGACAAAGGGGACCTAAAGAGGTTACATGGCCCTAAGACAACATTCCATCAAACTCCACACCTTTGCATGCTGAGAATAACCTCTACTTCATCCAATCCCTCACTACTTCTTCTTTTTTTCTTTGCTTTTTGGAGGGCAGAAGGTAGGGCAATTGGGGTTAAGTGACTTGCCCAAGGTCACATGGCTAGTTTTGCGTTAAGTGTCTGAGGCTGTTTTTGAACTCAGGTCCTCCTGACTCCAGGGCTGGTGCTCTATTCACTGTGCCACCTAGCTTCCCCTAGTCCCTCACTTCTTAAAGGAAGCACATCTCAGGCCCCTAGCTGCATTGTCCTGATTCCCTAGCTTCGTAATGTACATCCTCGAGACTTAGGTCATCTCTGTAGCTGCTCTATCTCATCTCTTCGTGCATTGCCATCCCCAGCAGAATGTAAGCTCGTGAAGGCTGTGGACTGTTTTTGTCTCTGTATCTGCAGCACTTGGTATATTCCTCTCACATAGTAGGTGCTTTAAAAACGTTTAATTGACTTGAACAAAACTGAATGGGACTTGAAAGATCATCAGGTGAAGCACCTGATGCAATGACTTAGAGGGGACTTAATCGATTGACTTGAGTAATCGAACTGCTTCATTTTACAAGTGAAGAAACTAAGACCCAAAGAGATAAAGTCATTTGCCTGTTTCAGTGGATAGAGTACCAGGCCTGAAGTCAGAAAGACTCTTCTTCCTGAGTTCGAATCCAGCTTAGATACCTACTAGCAGTGTGACCCTGGGCAAGTCACTTAACCCTGTTTGTCTCAGTTTCCTCATCTGTAAAATGAACTGGAGAAGGAAATGGCAAACCACTCTAGTGTCCTTACCAAGAAAACCCCAAATGGGGTCACAAAGAGGGCACACAACTGAAAACAACAGCACAGCTAAAAAGTGGGGGAACCAGGACTTAGAATATGATTATCCATGGTAATAAGGTCATGGGATGATAAACTGAGAACTGAAAGGGACTTTCAGGGTCTTCTATTCCAACCCCTTCATTTATTATTCTAAGCTAATAAAATATGATGCCTTTTGTATAATTCAGGAAAGATTATGGCTCTTAATCCACAGCATGGTTCAACATATGGGGAGCAAAGGCACATAGCAAACCAGATTGACCCCAGATATGACCCCAGATTCAGGAGGTAGTAACCTCTTCCAGACCTACCTCTACCCAGCAAATGTCATGAAATTATTTTAGATCAAATGCTGACTTGAAATCTTTGTGGCAAAGTTTGATGCCAAACTCCAGTTTTTCCAGATTATTTTCATCCTGTGTGGGTCAGATATGAATACGTGTGTACCCTACTGGGTTCTAGGCATTGGAAGGAGATGGACACCCTGTTTTGAAGTACAATAAATACCCAAAGTACTGTTTCAAAGTGGGTTTTCAATAGGTGCTCATTTTCCAGCAATAAGAAAAATTAACATGGGAAGAGAAGTCTGAGAGATTCGCAAATACTCTAATGGTACCAGGAGAGTTTTTCACAGTATGGTGTTTATTTCTGGATAAGCAAGTGGGGCACTACAAACATCTCCAAATTTGAAGGTTGGATTTTTGTTATTGTTGCTTTAAATAGAGTTCCTACAAGAATTGGTACTTCCCATTTCAGATGCAGTTCCAACACTTCCACCCCCCTTTGTCTCAAATTCTTCTTGTTTTTGTCCTTGGTTTAATTACATCAACATTTTCCTGAAGAAATTTGAAAGTTCTTAAGATTCACTACACCCTGATTTCTCTAAATACCTGTAACTATAAATACTTCCTTCCAACAGAGACAGAGGAGCCATGTAATTTGGCAGATGGGGGAAATGATCCTGAGCAGGTAAAATCCTGAAGTTTTGAATGGATAACTGAGATAGCTAAACCTCTTAAAGAATTATCCATTTTCAGCAGGAAGGAACCTTAAAAGGGATGAGAAAACTAAGATCCATTGGAGTGAAGTGTCCTCCACCGGGTTACACTAGCGTTAAGTGAGAAAAGACAATGTGTATCCTCTGGACCCCAAATTCCACATTCTTTCCATTCTGGTCTGCTGCTTTCTCAATGAAACTAAACATGTGGTCACAGAAGTAAGTTCACTTTTTCAAATAAGGGTAACATTTTATTACTCAGTACACACACATAATCTAATTAGCATCAAAAAGAGGTTCTCAGAGGTGTAGAAAAAAGACTTTCTTTGTGTGCAAGATTTTGTGACCTTGAAATTCTTACTGCACAGAAGTATTGCCATATCAAGAGAAAAAGAGAAAATCTTGTTTTTGTTAGTATTATGTCATTCATTTTTTACTTTCTCAAAACCAAACACAGTTTATGCTATATGGAAAAAATGACTGGTTCTTCCAAAGATAGGATTTTTGTGATATAAGCTGAAACCCTAAGAACCCATTTCACTGTTTCTTTCATTAGATATTAGGAAACATTGTTTTGGTTTCATTTTTTAGTACTATGGAAAATTTTAAAACATGAGTTACATTGAGATCTAGAAGGTTCATATCCTAGCTCTGCCACTTATGACATTGGGCACATAGGTCTTAGTTTCCTCAACTATAAAATGTGGGTGATTCAACTAAATGACATCAAAATTTCATTTTGAAATCTGTGACCTTATTGAAGGCTAAGTATCTTCTGGAATTTCATATGATCATAAAATCCACTCTTATTCCTGGTGAAAGATGCTTGCCCCCACCCAACAGTGTAAATGAAGACAATCTGTACTCGTGGTATAAGGCTGTTTGGGAGGTAGATGACTGAATGACAGAAACACTGATGTGACTATTTCATTTGAGATTTGATGTATCAGATAGGTTCTTTTTACTATTTTAGTCATGTCTCTTTTCACAAAGCAATGTGAGTCTAGGGGTAAGAATGGTGTATACACTGTCAGACACAGTCGATGTAGCAGCTACTTTTGCCCAATTATTGTTTTCCTTTATCATAAGGGAGAATTTAAGGGGAGGGGGCAGAGAGAAGTTATATGTAAATTATTATCACATAAAAACAAAAGGCACCAATGCAACAAATATATGCATTTACATAAATGGATATACATTGTAACCATTTATACATTTTTTGGGGAGAGAAAGACAGAGAGAGAAAAAGAGAAAGAGAGAGACAGAGAGAGAAAAGTTTTATTAATACAGGAAATTCCAAGGTGAGGAAAACTTGCTCTATTGATACAGGTTGTCACTTTCTCTGTAACTTAGAGTCTGAAAAAATTACCTAGAAAAACTAAAGGTTAATGGCTTGGATGTGCCTAGTGCCATGCAGCCAGGTCCTCCTGACTTCCGGTTTGCTCTCTATACTATACCATGCTTCCTTTAATGTGTATAAATGTATGTGTATATGCATTGTACACATATGGTATATATAAAATATGCACATGCATACATAATATGTATGTGATATAATATGCACACATATAATATGTATCTACATATATGTATACATCATATATACATACCCATATATGCACATGTTTACAAACAATATATGTGTATTTTCATATATGCCACATAAATACAGTATAGATATATGTTCATGTCTATATATACATATATGTGTGTATGCATATATACATATAACAGGCAGCATGGTATAGTACACAGGGCAAACCCTGTAGCCAAGAAGACATGGCTTTGACACTGGGCACATCCAAGCCGTTAACCTTTAGATGTTCTAGGTAATTCTTTAAGATCATAAGTTACAGACAAAGTATCAATCTTCATCATTAGCATGGGTTTTCCTCACCTGGGAGTTCCCTATACTAATGAAATCATAGAATAGATAGAGACATAGATAGATGATAGATGGATAGAGGGTGGATAGATAGAAAAGAGAGAATGGAGATAGATAGATAGATAGATAGATAGATAGATAGATAGATAGATAGATAGACACACACACATGTATGAGTACCAGTGCTCAAGTCATTCTTGGGTTAAGTGACCTCTATCATACCCCATAGCCATTATTAATGAGTTTAATCATGACTCTCAGTAAAGACTAAATTTAAACAGAACTTGGTAACACATGCAATTTGCTAAGGACTATGATGTTCAATGACTACTTATGGTATCAGACTACTTATGGTGTCAGAAGATAAAAAGATTGTTAATAATAATAAGAGCAGCATCATAGCATTTTAATGTTTGCAAAGTGTTTTGACATCTATTGAGAGCATCATGTGCATACTGTTGGCCAGGCAGTGTGTAAACTCTGTGGATACAAATACAGGCAAACAAGACAAACCCTACACTTGAGAAGTTCCCATTTTAATGAGAGAAGACAACACTTAAGGAGAGCCAGAAAGAGGCTGGGGTGGGTCCCTGTGTTGGGGTGAGACTATGGAGGTAGAGAAGTCTGAGAAGTAAATAGAGCAGGCAGTGAAGTAAACATGGCTGGGTCCCCTCCCAAAATCACAGAGATGGTTTCCTTAAAAAAAAAATCAGTTAAACTCCCTCCTGATGTCTTTTTCACACCCAGTCGCTCCGTGGTGCAGTCTTCTCTGTGGGGAATAGCTGTAGTCCTTCCAAATCTCTGCTGACTTTACAGTTGTCTTCAATGGGTGTCTCTGCTTATGTTGATGTCCACAGCAAACTGGAGATTTTTCAACTGGGCTTGTTCTCATTTTAAATGCTTTTGGATCCGAGCTTGAAAAAAAAATGTGTTGTCTAGACACAGCATGATTTCCCACAGTATCCAAAGCACACTTTACCAGCATCGTAAAGCTGACAAGTGTGTTCTTGAGTGTCTTCATATGCAAAGCATAATTCAGTCCTGTTGTGAGCTTACTGCATTTAGCCAACCTAATAGCATATGTAAGACTTATGTTAGTCTGTCCTTTTCCAACATTTAAAAACTGATATCTATCTCTTCAAGAAGATAAATGTTTTCCTAAGTCCAAAAAAAAAAAAAAACTCAGTTCAGTCTCAGGCTGCATTAACTTTATTGAGTTTTTCAAATACATACCAGGTTAACGATGGCTAAACCATGGTGGGCCATGTTTTTTGATAAATATCGAAGGGCTCTTTGATCCTGATAACCCACAAATGTTCAGCATGAGTGAGTTTTCATGGTCAGCATGCAATGATTTTGATATTTGACTTAAGCTGTAACTGAATGTGGTTTATTTTACTTATGGGGATGGTATGCTTAGAACTAAGAAAGCAGGAAAAATTGGAAACAGCACAGGGCCCCAAGAAATGACATGGACAGCTCATTTCCCCATTTTGCTAAGGCTTCAAGAGCTCTTTGTGTGAGAGACTTTTTGAAGTATAGCCATCAGGAGTTCAGGGAAGCCTTTCCTACCTTACCAGGCCAGACCCGACTGGTTTAGGATTGAAAATTGGGGTTTCTCTTTTGCAGTAAACGTAGCCGACAGCAGAAAGCAGCTACCCTTACCAAGTAGAGAGCACTCCCAAAAGGATTAAATGAGGCACAACACCTAGTGTACTGTCTGGAATAAACTAGGCACTTAATAAATGGCTTTTGATTGATGGGTTAATTGAAAGTCTCTTTTGCCCACAACATGTGTTTAATTTGAGTGACAGCATTAGAAAAATAGATTATAAGTAGAAAGTATTTCTTTAATGAATTTGAGTCAAAGTTTCTTTGCTATGACTTGTGGGATTCTATACACATACACACACTATACATACCTATAGTCAATCAGTTAGTAATACATTTAGTTAGGCTAGAAGTCATTTGGCCAGAAGACATAATCCCTTGGAAGGTTCAAGATTGAGTCTTGAATTTGGAGTGAGGAAATAGTATATTCAAAGGACACTTCAGATATTTACTGGCTCCAAGACTGTAGACAAACCATTTAGCCTTTCTGAGCCTCAGTTTCCAAATCAGAAAATGGGGATAATAATAACTATAGAATTGCCTCTGAGGTTCATTGAGAAGCTAAAGTAAGGTGATGTGTGCTAAGCTTCTGGAGAACCTGGAAGTGCTATATGAGAATCAGTTGTGATATGAGATGATGATGCCAAGAAAGACAGTTTAGAAAAAGCATGAAGTTAGGAAGAAAAGGTCACAAGATCACCATCTTACAAATGACTACAAGTAAGTGCTCTTTTTCCAGATTTCTCCAGTCAGCTCTAAGGGGGCCAACACCTCTACTCCCTCTACTTCCCAGTGTCAGGGCCTTCGGAGCAATGGCTGTCATGTTTTCTTCTATTTCTTTCTCTAGCATTTAGCACAATGCCTAGCATACAGTAAGTGCATAATATGTGCTCTACCTGCAATAAATATTTTTTCACTTACAGGACTTTTTTCCTTTTTTCTTTAACTTTAACAGTGATGTTTTTTGGCTTTGAAGGGTCATGTACAATTTGTTAGCTTCTGGAGAATAAATTCCAAATTGTTTTCCAGAATAGCTATACTAATTCATAGCTCCATCAATGTGTCTGTTGTTTTTGGTGTTTGATTTTTTTTATGCTCCTCAAATATTTGTCATTTTTCTTTTTTGTCAGCTTTTCCAGTTTGATGAGTGTGAGATAGAATATAAAAGTTGTTTTAATTTATTTCTTTAATTACTAGTGATTTAGATTACATATGCATGTGTGTATATATATGTATATATGTATAAAATCTCCATAGACAACTCAGATTTCTTCCCTTGAGAAATATCCTTTAACCATTTATCAACTGAAAAATTGTTCTTATTCTTCTAAACTTGAATCCATTCCTTATATATCTTGGAAATGAGACCTTTATTAGAGAAACTCAACACAGAAGTTTCTTTCCCAGTTAATTTTTTTCAATTTTAATCTTAGCTTCAAAAACAGTTTAATTTTGTGTAACCAAAAGTATCCTTTTTGTCTTCTTGTTTTCTATCTCTTGTTTGGTAATGAACTTTTCCTTTAACCAGAGATTTACATGGTAATTTGTCCTTGTTCCTCTTGCTTCTTTATAAGATGACCTTTTATGTCTAGGTCATGTATCTATTTAGAACTTCTCTTAGTATATAGTATAAGATGTTTGTCTAAACATAATTTCTTCCAGACTTATGACTAGTTCTCTCAGCAAGTACTGTCAAATACTGGGTCCTTACCTGAGTAGGTGGGATAGAGACCACAAATTCTCTCCCAGAAATACTCCCTGTTCTGAATATTATAAGACCACATTCTTTGAGGAATCAAGTTTGAAGATGCATAAGTGAGTAATACAGTATAATCAGAGGACCTCTGTTCAAATCCTGGCTCTCTCACTGATTACTTGTGTGATTGTGATCAATCATTGAATCTCCCTAAGTCTCAGTTTCCTCAGCTACATAAAATGGAGTTTGGACTACATGGTTCCTAGGGTCCCCTTCAGCTCTAAACCCATGCTGTAAGATGGGCACAAACAGACTAAAGAATGTGTTCAATGACAAACTTCGCTCAAAGACTGCAAGAAGGGGACATAATTGAGGAAATGTGTGATCAGAAAAGGAAATGGAACAGTCAAGAGGGGAGAGAGTAAGCATGAAAATCAATAAATAGTAATGCCTTCTTGTTTCAAGTAATGTGCTAAATGCCAAGAGCAGTCATGAGGTGAGAGAGTAAAAATCAGTCAACAAACATTTATGAAGTGCTTACCTTGTATCAGGCCCGTGTTGAGTGCTGGTGATACAAAGGAGGGCATAAGACACTTCCTTCCCTAAAGGAATTTACAGTCTAACAGGAAATATAAGACACAAAAAGAAGCTGAAGAACCAGGGTGGAGGAGGTTTGAGAGGGGATAAGGTTACCAGGAGAGGGACTGAGCCCTAAGAGAAAGCCAGCTCCATTGGAGCTCGGTAAATCAAGCAAAATCTGGAGCACTTGTTCTTAAACTGAAGTGTATAGATATTCAACGTGTCTAATAGATTTTAAAGGATCCATGAATTTGGATATGAAGAAAAGAGTTACAGCGTTATTTTCACTAACCTCTAACTGAAATTCAGCATTCCCCTCAATATGAATGGAAGCAACAACCACAGTGGTATTGGCAGTATCCATGGCTTTGTCACCAAGAGAGATCATAGATATCTCCGAGTTACATTGCAGTTGTACAAGATATATTTTATGTTCATCACTCCTTCAAAATTACTTATACCATTTGCTAGATTGTACATGATCAAAATCTTCCTGTATATACACTATATTGACATAATTTGTTTCCTTTGTAATCCCATGTATTTTCTGCATTTAAAAACATTATCTTGAAAATGGGTCAATAAGGTACATCAGACTGCAAAAGGGACCCATGACACAAAGAATGTAATGAACCCCAATCCAGAGAAAGGCATATGGAATACTGGATGGGTCCTCCATGAAGATCCACAAAAGAACATGGACAAAAATGATCCAGGATGAGAGATAGAGATGAGTTGCAGCCTGCACCAATGTAGTACCCACATCATCAAGCTCACAAATTGACTGATATTTTAAGTCATTCCCTTTTTGACAAGACCTAGCACTTCATTGAGCTAAGGAAAACCTGAAGGGGAAATTTCTCTTGACCATTCCAGTGTGTTACACGGTACCTGGCACATAACAAGTGCTTTGGGCCTGAAGTCAGGAAGACCTGAGTTCAAATCTAGCTTCAGACATTTACTGACTATTTGTCACTGGGAAAGTCACAACTTCTGTTTGCCTCAGTTTCTTCAACTATGAAATGGGGATAATAACATCACCTACCTCAAAGGGTTGTAGTGAGGGTCAAATGAAATCCTTTCTATAAAAAGAACTTAGCATGACGCCCGGCACCTAGGTACTATATAAATGTATATTCCCTTCCCTCAATAAATAGTAGTAGTTGTTTAGTTGTTTCCAATGCTTACTAGCACCTACTCTGAAATATACACTCTTAGACATTACCTGGATTCCTAAAAGTTTAAGTGATTTGCTCATAGTTATACACTTCAGATGTATCAGAGGCAGAAGTTGAATCCAGAACTTGATATTTATCCAATAAGCTTTACTGCTGAGACTGTTGAAGTTTTATTCCTGCTTATGTTTTCCAGCACACAATTGCCCTACTTTTATAAGCCTTAAAATGGTGACCACCCTGAAATGTCTGTGGTCTGACTGATTGATAATCCAAAGCTCTTCAGGTTGGTAGTTGAAAAATGGGAAGAGAAGCCATGTTCCTAATGTGATATTCCATTTAAAAAGAAGAAGAAAGATCCAGCTCACCTGCTCTGAAAAATATGCCAGGGAGCTCGCATCTCTGAAATAATAAAAACATGAGTTTCCCAATGGTGGTTGAGGCTGACTAGTTGGTAATTGAAAAGAATGAGAAGTGCCATCTCTCTGGTCACGAAGAATTATGGACCAAAGAGCCAATTGTATACTGCCTCTGGTAAAATTAGTAGTAATTGGGTTATTAAGGAGATAAGCCAAAGACAAGTTGCTCTGAGATAAAATTGTGGATAAACATTCAAACTAAAAGAAAAAAACAAAGGGAAAAAGGGAAAAAACAAAGCAAAAAACAAGAATCTCCCATCCAGGTGATCTGTCTGAAGGGTGACATGCCAAATTCCAGAAGAGCAATGCATCTTGAGAACTCTTTTTATGAGGACAAAATGATTTCCATTTAAAGGGCATCCCATCATGCTTTAAAAAAAATAGCTGACTTATGGCTTGAAAAGGAAATGATGCTGTCCAAATTCACTGTTTAAGCAAGCACTGTTTGTCAGGGTTTCATTCTGTGCACCGAGAACATAAATGCTTTCTTTTTTCCCGGGGCCAGATTTGGATCACTAACTTGAGCTGGGCCTGAGGGAGAAACCCAGCGTGTATGATGAGCTGATTAATTACCAGAAATCAAATGCCTTGCAGTCAGGAGCACGGGCCTTAAAAGAAAGCATGGGTAGTCGAGAAGTGCTGCATATCTACATGCATGCATGGTCAGGCAAGAACACCACTGGGGATTAGGTTTCACTGTAGCCTGAAACAAAGGACTTAGAAAGGATTGTTTATCCTTGACAGTGTGACCTGTGCCAATCTTTATTAACAAGGGTTTTCCATCTATTACTTTTAAAGTCAAAGAACCCTCATTAAATCAACTTTAGCTTTCCAAAAAAAAAAAAAAAATCAGCAGAATTTTCTCAGTATTCCTTCAGGTCTCTCCCTACCCCACCCTTCAAGAAAGCTCAGTAATAATTCATAATTAAAGGTTAGGCTGAGTCTTTATTCAAGCCTTGTGTGCATAAGTATAATCCTTTGAGGCTGTCTCTTAGGATGAGCGCCTCATTTAAAGTGAAGTGGATGCCTACCAGGGAGATATAAACGGATACAGAAGGATAGGAAATGTTGGCACCACTCAAGCATTATAAGAGGCTGTATTATAAAGGGCAAATTGGTTTTATTGACAGAATATTGCATTCTTGAAGATGACAGGAATGACTAATTGTTCTCCCCCCTGTTCCTTTTCTCACCTCTGTGACTTTGCCCAGACTCGTCCTCCATGTCTGAAAACCACTATGTCGTCCTCTCCACCTCTTAGAATACCTAGCCTCCTTTCTTGGCCACATCTTATGAGATGTTCTTGTACTATCACTACCCTGGGACAGGCCCTTATCGACTGTGCCTTGATTACTACAATGGCCTGATGCTGGGTCTTCCTGCCTCAAGTCTCTCCACACTCCAGTCCACCCTCCATTTAACCACCACAGTGATTTTTCCTTAAAGCTAGGGTCTGACCATGTATGCCACTCCCTTACTCAACAAACTCTAGTGCCTCCCTATCACCTAGATCAAATACAAAATCCTCTGTTTGGCCTCCAAAGCCCTTCAACAACCTAGCCCCCTCCTACCATTCCAGTCTTCCTAACCTCATACTCTCTGATAGGTACTCTTCAGTGCAGTGACACTGGCCTCTGGGCTGTTAGACAAAGAAGGCACTCCATCTCTCAGCTTTGGGAATTTCCTCTGACTGTACCTCATGGCTGGAATGCTCTTCCTCCTCATCTCTACCTATTGGTTTCCGTGGCTTCATATAAATTCCATCTGAAATTCCATCTTCTGTAGCAAGACTTTCCCTGCTCCTCCTAATTCTCATGTCTTCCCTCTCAATTTTCTCTTTATCCCAAATACAGCTTATTTGTCCTTATTTGTTTGCTTGTTGTCTCCTCCAGTAGATTTGTTCACTCCTTGAGTGCAGGGACTGTCTCTTGACTCTTTTTGTATCTGCAATACTTAGCAAGGGGCCTAGTACATAGTAGGTGCTAGTAAATGTTCAATTAATGACAGTACCCTCTATCTGTTAGTTCTCATTATTGTGATTGAGTTGGGGTCAGAAGATTTGGTTTCGAATCCCTGCTCTGCCAATAATAAACATAAGCAGCAGCAGTAATAACATCAGCAACATTTACATAGCACTTTTAGGACTACAGAGAGTTCTACATATATCATCTCATTTGAGGCTCACAACAGCCCTGCAAGGTAAATATTCTTATTATACCAATTTTATTTATAAGGAAACTCCTTTTGAGAAATGTTAAGTGACTTTCCCAGGGTCACAAAGTCATGAGAAAGAACTCAAATTCAGATATTCACGTTTCAGGGTCTAGCACTGCTTCTAACTGCCTCACACACTTACTAGCTTTGTGACCTTAACCAAGTCACTTAACCTCTTTCAGCCTCAGTTTCCAGATCTGTAAAATTAGGGGGTAGACTAGATGGCCTCAAAGGTCCCATCTAGCTCCAAAACAAAGGTCCCTACTCAAATGAACATCCTTTTATAATTTCACGTTGCATTCCCCTAATAGAATGCAGGCCCTTTGAGAGAAGAACCATTTACCATGGAATATAACCATCTCTGAAGAAATGAAAATAAAATCTCTCACTGAGTGTAATTTAAAGGTGTATTTAATGGATTGAAACATATAGCAGATGAGGGAAATATATAGTGAGAAAAGAATGTGTTTGGTCAAGTAGTAAAATCAAAAGATGATGAGTGAGTAGCCAGAGTACTCCACGGGTTAATCAGTCAGTAACTGCCAAGTGATGTCAAGAGAAAATCAGGAAACCTTCAACCTTGGGCAGGCCTCCATTAAGGAATCTGGAGAGGGGTAGGTCATATGACCAAGAGACACATAGGATGGGTGGGCATGGAGATGTGATCAACAAGCAATGGGTTGGAAGATCAGCTACAGATGTGCATAATCAGTGCTCACGTGCTTGTGGGAGTGAATCAAATCAATCAGTCAACAAGCAATTCTGCACACCTACTATAGACGTTGTCAGGAGCTGTCCTGTACTTTGGGGATACCAAACAACAGCAAAACGGCTTCTGGCCCCAGGGAGCTTATGTTCTCAGGGATGGGAGAGCATATGCATGTAGGGTGTATGTCTTGTACATGCAGATGATGCATTTTCACATAGGTTGTCTAAATGTGGCTTGGAACAGGAATCTTTAGAATTGCGCTCACTGTCCTTGTTAGTTCTTCTCTTTCAGAGAGGACCAATGACAGCCTAGGATGATGTCTTGACTCCCACATGAATTGGATTTAAGTGAAATGACTTTGTGCAACTCAGCCTCATGCCCACTACTCTTCAAGGGAACTTTTATTCCTACCTAGAGTTGCTGGAGGAGGCTGAAGGAGCCATGAGATTGATTCTCTGCTCTCCTCAAATATGAAGTGCTTAGCCAGAGCACATCCCCCCACACCCAAATACTGTTAGTCTAGGAGACATTCAATCTATGGATTAGAACATACAGACGATACATTGAATGAATGAGCTTTCCCTTTGGGAGCAAGATATTAGCTCAAATAGGAGAAAGCCTCTGATTTCACCCAAAGGGAAAATCCCCAGAGTCTCCAGGGATATGAGCTGGAAGTCAGCTGATGGGGCTGACATTCTCTACAGGCTTGCCTTTCAAAGTCTATTCACTTCCTCTCTGAATTTCTCCCCAAAGAAGGTCAGGACAAGACATCCATTTACACACACACACACACACACACACACACACACACACACATACACTATTACACTATACAAAGTAGATATAAGGTGATCTTAAAAGGGAAGCCACTAACATGTGCAGAAACTAGGAAAGACTTCCTAGGTGGTATTTTAAAGGAAAAGAGCAGTTCTATAGGAAGAGAGAGAGTTCCAGGCATGAAGGTCAACCCAGGCAAAGACACAGAAGTGGGAGAAGCAGCCTTGTGTATGACGAAAGGCCACATGGATTGGATGTGTAGCTGAGATTCTTTTCTAAGCCTGATATTCCTATAACTCCAGTTATGTTCACAGATTCATTTATCTTAGAACCCCAAATGCCACTGGACCTGGTCCTCACTTCTCATTTGGGAGCCTTTCTGTGTGATTTTAGTTGCTGTTTATATAATTTTTCCTCAGATGATCATCACCCCAAGACCCCAGAAAATGGTTGTGTAGTTTACCTCCTGATAGCCTTAGAAACCCACCTCAAAAACTGATGTAAAGAACTCCCAGTAATAGGAATTCTTCTCCTTAACATTGAACAATCTTGGGCCAATGCTTCTCCGAGTGGACTCACTCAAACACCTGAGCCCCATCCTAACCAAGACTAGTAGACTAAAAAAAAAAAAGAAAATCAAAGCTATTGACCAGCAAGCAAGTGCAGCAAAGATATTTTAAACTAACCAAGTCTGTCTGTCTCAGAAAATTGTACAGCTTTTCTAGTTTCTGAGTCAAACATTTAATGGTTTGTACCTTCGTGTTGGTTTGCATTCCTTCTTGCCTAAGACAGCAAGGGGAAAAATTATCTGGAGAGACACATTGAGATCAGGTGCTCCAAAGATTCATCCCCATATTTAGGAAAACTGGAACCAAAGTGAGCCTGCGAGCCATACATATGCTGAAGGTAGCAGGTGGCTTAGGTTGGGATTGTATTTAAATATCCTTTAGGGGGAAAACACTACTACCAATGGGAGGAAGAAAAGAAAGGGAAAAATAAGGTTTAAGTAGAGATTCATCAACATGCATTTTCTGCATAGGAAAAAAAAATCATTGATCTTGGAATTCCCATCATTTGCTGGCCACAAAGTCTGGCATTTTCTGAAATTGCATCTTCATATCCTGGAAGGTAAGGATTGAATCACTCTTCTTTGACAATTCATCTATTAAGAAATCAGCCATCTGGATTGGCTGGTCTTTGGTTGCTAATTAGAAAGCAACTCTCTTTCCCAGACTTTAATTTGGGTATTAAAAAAACTTGCCCAAACATAGGAATGACTAAAACACCAGTAACAGAAAGTCCCCTGTCTTACCATAAAAATTAGCAACTCTATATAAGAATCCAAGATCTTAGATAAATTAAACAAAGAAACTAAATAGGACTTCCCAAAATTGATTGATGTCTGTTTTACCATTTGCTTCTATTCTTTGAAATACTTCCCATCAATTTTCTGTCATCCCCAATTTTTCTGCTCCATTCTTTGATCTCCTGTCAGCACTCTGGTTCCTGCCATAAGGCCCAGGCTGCTGAGTAGGGAGAGGTCACCATATCTGGGCACTGCCATTACTACCACAATGCATTCTATCATTTTTCAATATTATCACACACATGCACACACAGATATACACACTCACACCTCACCCTTACTTCCACTCCACACACAACTCTTTCTCTGAGAACAGTAAACAAATCACCCCAGTAAAGCATGTGAATTCTAAGACCAGAATTATTCTCTCTGACCACCACTCTCCTATATCTCTTGTCTTCCCTTATTGGAATATAAGCTTCCTGACAGTAGCAGCTGGCTTATTTATTGCAGTTTTATTCCCCAAATTTGTCATAGCTCCTGGCACATTGTAAGCACTTTACTAAATTTATTATTCATTCATTCATTTAATTATGGGAAAAAGTGTGGCATTCACCTCCACCTCTCTTCTTTTTCTTGACTCTTGTATTCACTGTACCTGAACCTATAATAGGTCAGAGTGGTTCCCATAAAAGTCAGCCACAGTGTTACGACTCAGTCTCAGACTTCTAGGGGAAATTCTACTCTGGGAAAGCCATATATCTACTACTCATAATTGTAACTCCTGACTTTCCACTAGTGTGCTTATGATTTAAAACAAATCAACCAAGATGGCACTATTAACTCTAAATCACAAAAGATTTAATAAACAAGAAAAAAAGACAAGAATAATCATAACAGCCCTCTCTCATACATAGGTTACATTCTCTAAGCAATGTGTGTATTGTCTGTGGGGTAGAAACCACAGAATCCCTGGCAGAGAAGTACAGAAGCAGTTAAACCAATGCCCTTTCATCAAATCACAAGTTGATACAGCTGGCCTTGATGTCCTTAATCTATTTAGAGAATGATCTACCACCAGCAACATGCTGGGGAAGGCCCCTCCAAAGGCATGGTTAATGTTTAACAACTTGGTGGGGTTTTTTTAAAGTAATGTGTGACACACTTTTAAATTTAATGTTAATTGCTAGTAGTTTCTCCATCACTCTTTAAGTTTAAACAATTAAACAACAAATCAACCCCTGATTTATTGTTCACCTCTACTCAAAGTGTAAATATCCACAGTGAAAATTTAGTAATCAGAAGTCAACATGAGCTGACTCCAACACAACCCTGGGCTCTTCCATTTCTAGGCTGATCCACTCTCCAAGTGGACAGAAACTCATTTTCTGTTTCCTGAAACAATCAGGCACGAAGGCTCTATGAAGCACTTTTAGTGAAAACAGGGACCCCAACCCTGTGGTCTGTATTGATATTCATTTCTCCCTTGACTGGGTTCTGAAGCAACATAGATCTCTCAATGAAAAAGTTCTCCAGAGATGAGACTCTACAGAGCTCTGCTCACTGATTTCTGAAGGGCTTTGTTCCTTCCCAAGTTATAAGAAGCAGAAAAGTGTCTGAGGGTTTCCCATGTTTCAAACTATAGATCAGAAATAAAGGACAAAACAGCCTAGCCTCTCCTCTACTTTTTCCCTAAAGAGCTTTTCAAATCACAGAATTTTCTCCTTTATTTTTTTTAACTAATAAGCATTCTTGAACAGCAGATCATTCACCCAATAAGAGCCACTCCCAGTACTGATCAATAAGTCTAAAAAGCAAAAACTAAAGGAATATACATCTATGTATATTACATATACACAGATATCACATATGTATATATACATACATGTGTATATGTGCATATATGTATGTATGTATATATACTTTTAAAATCAATTCTTTATCCTCTTTACTCCAGCCCCAGAAGATTAAACTTGTTGATTATATTTACTTAAATACTAAAACAACTTCCTTTTAGCCATTAACAGGGAAAATAAAAAGAACAGAGGACTTGTCTACTTTGATACAGGTAGAATTTGGTTTAGAGTTAGAATTTAAATTAAGGTAACATAGAGAATGGACAATCCACAGAAGGATAATCATGGGTTTACTCTGCCATAAAAATAAAGCAGAAATTTTGTTCAAACAGATATTTTCTCTGTTTTTGTCTCTTTGTTGTTGTTGTTGGTTCGTGGTTATTCTTCACTCCAGGAGCATTTTGAAATAACATAAGGAAAAAGTATTTATAAAGTACCTACTACTACATCGCCAGACACTATGCTAGGCTCTTGGACGCAAATACAAAAGTGAGACACTCCATGTCCACCCACAAGGATTGGCCAGGGAAGGGAACTTTGGTCTAAATAGTCACAGGAATTATGAATGGAATCACAGAGCAGTTAGTTGTGATGTCTCTTCCAGTAGCAATGGTAGTATTAATTTGGTGATTATTGCCAAAAGTGAGAAGTTGGAAGGGAGTGAGGGAGGGATACTTCTATGGGAGGGCAAATGGCAAGATGCCTGGACTGGGTAGGCCCCATTGTCCTGGTCTATTGCAGGACAGAATTAAACACAGTATGATCTTGGTGTCTGGTGCCTGATGTATATATAGGCCTGGGGTGAGAATTGACTTATTCACCTTCCAATCCAGGAAGATCTGTCCCCACATCCACCCCTCCTAAGTCTCAAATCTGAGTAGGTTTATTTATTTACTTCCCCTTGGTAAAAGAGCTGGGTCTCTTAAGGTCTCAGATTTGAGGGTTGTTCTTCACTCTTGTCCCTCCCCACCAAGAGTGACTTTTTCTTTTTTTTACTGAATCTATATGCATATTATGTGTGTATACATATGCATATGCATATATATATATGGGGGGGGGTTACCAAGCCAAAGAAACTGCCCCATTATTTTTGGTAGTATTGAATGTTTCCACATTTAGTTAGCTTCAGTTTTGTCATAGAATTTCAGATACGCTCTTCTTTTTTGCAATCTGAAAATATCCATTCCACAAAATCTGGACCAGATTTCCTCCTCATCTTCATCATCATTAGTTCCCTCCAAGAAATAATAACAATTATAATTAAATAGTGCTTTCCTCCTATGAACCCTAAGTGAGTCTGGGCCATTATGTCATTTATATTCCTAACATCTCTGTGAAATAGGTAGGAGGCAGGTATTATTATTCTATTTCACAGATGGGAAATCTATGGCATAGAGAGGTTAAATGAATTGTCCAAGGGCGCACATAAAGTCAGTAATCAAGCCAGTAGCAGAACCCAATCATGAATCAGAGGCCAGATCTCCCTCCCAATCCAGGCCTCAGGGCATTGATATGTCTGGGCTGCCTCCAGCTGATAAACCAGGAATGGTGAATTCATGAGGATAGAGGTGTATATTTAACAGCCTTAAGAGTTCAGTGGTTAAAAAACTGAAAGTAAATATATATATGTATGTTGTATATGTTTCTTGTCTCCCCACCAACAACTTAAAAGATAAATAGTAGATAGAAGATAACTATATAGTTATCTCCTAAAGTGCATCTTCAATAACACTTAAGCAAAATTTTTTCTCTTATCCTATAGCCCTTTGACCCCCAATCTCTGGTCAAAATTAACTCAATAGTTCAAAATGACAAATGTGAAGAATACTGGAAAAGCATGGGAAAGTTTACAGGAAATGAGACAGACTTTAAAAAAAAAACCCAAAATCCAAAGATAATAAAAAGAATCATATTAATGGAGAGATCCCCAAATGAAAGATGAACTCTGCAGCATCTCCTCCAAGTCTAAGAGAATCGAACATAGTTTCCTCTTACATCAGAGAGGCAGGAGACCACAAAGGCAAAAATGTTGCATCCCTTGTTAAATATGATCATCCTATCTGTTCTTTTGGTGTGTTTCGCTTTGTTATAAAAGAAGGTTTGATTCTAGGTGGAGACAGAGGCATGTATGTGCAATATAATATAGATATGTACATATATACATACATATGCATGTATGTATGTGAACATACATGCATATCTATGCACTTCGTCATGCATGTATAGACATCTGTGTATGTGCATGTACAGACATGTGTCTGGAAAGAAATGTGGTGTAGAACCAAAAGGCAGCCGTTTTATATATACAAGCTTGTACACACACACACATGATATTGATATATATATATATATATATATATATATATATATATATATATATATATATGCTTATAAATAAAGTGTGATCCTCTCCTAAACAAAGAATCACAAAAGTTTATACGGTTCTCCCTGCCATATTCAGAGCAAGATGACATCTCCCTTTCCCAGAAACTGAGAAAGAAATAAGACATCTATACATGCCCATTCAAAAGTCAAAGAAGTCCAGACTGTCCAAGGACACTATTACTGTCAGTATGTTGCCAAGACAGCCCAGGTTTAAACTGGGCAAAGATAACAAAAATAATCACAGATAGTCAAATACTGCCAAATAGAAAAAGGAAAAAGGAAAATAATAGGATGGAACTACTGAGAAAATGCAAGAATTATTATCCACAACATGACAATAATTAAACTAATAAAATGAAAAGAAAAACAAAACAACACACAATGATTATACAGTTTTGTGGAATTTGTAAGAGGAGGATTTTTGTCTTTCATTTTCATTATTTGGTTCATTGCCTTCTTATGCCCCCTGAATCTCCAAAGCAAAGATTCCATGGGGAATTCCTGGAATTGTACATGTGGGAGAGGCAAGCCCACAACTCTCTGATGTAAGGAATGAAGAGTTTCCTATAAATGACATTTCTAGATAGCATGTAACCGTCTTTAAACACCAACATTTTTACTTTAAAAAAGTTTTTACTGTTGTTCATTTGTTTCAGTCATGTCTAACTCTTCATGATTCCATTTAGGGTTTTCTTGGCAAAGATAATGGAATAGTTCATCATTTTCTTCTCTAGTTCTTTTTCTAGATGAGGAAACTGAGGCAAACAGGGTTAAGTGACTTACTCAAGGCCATACAGCTAGTAAGTACTTGAGGCTGCATTTGAACTTGAGTCTTCCTGATTCCAACCCCAGAGTTCTATCCACTATGCCACCAAACTGCCCATCTAAAAATTTACTATGTTTTAAAATAAAAATCTTTCTAAGCATAGTGATGTAATTTTGGTCCTCTTGGAGAACAAAGAACAACAACCATGTTTAAAACTCGAAATCTTTCTAAAGTGTGTAACATGCTAAATTGTTGACTTTCTTTGTTTCAGAGATTCCATTACTAGTAATATAACCCAAGGTCAAAGTCACAAAGGACCTATGTCTACCAAAAGACTCTTAGGACTTTTTTTTGTTTATTTGTTTTAAGTGTGGTAACAAATAACTGGAAACAGAATGATTACCCATCAATCTGGGAATGGTTGAACAAAGAATCAGAACATGAATATAATGGGATGCAATCACCCTGTCAGAAATAACAAATATGACCAATTCAGAGCAAAAAAAAAAGTAATGTTTGCACAAACTAATAAGAAGAAAGAAGTACAATATGCCCAATGACCATAATCAAGCAAGCTAAAATATCACCAAAATGAAGCCAAAGCTAAGTAATTGTGATGATTAATTGTGACTCCAGAAAAGACATAAAGACATGGTGTAGATATTGAGTAGAAATAATACATTATTGGAAGTGATCACTATGTTGATTGGCTTTTCTTAACTTTTCGCTTTATTACTATAATATCTAGCATTTCCGTGGTACGTTGAGGTCTGCACAGCTCTTTGTGGTTATTGCCTTATTTGAAGCTCACAGCCACACAAGGAGGTAGGTGCATTATTATGTCTGTTTTTCAGATGAGGAAACTGATTGTGGGGGATGTCAAATGGCTTGCCCGTGGCCACACAACTAGAAAGGCTATGAAGCAGATTTCAAATTCAGGTCTCCTTCCTGACTCCAAGTTCAGGACTATATCCGTTAGACCACACCTATTTACCTCTCTAAGACAGGATTCAAAGGGTTGGCAGTGAGATGAATCACAAAGGTGACTGTGCCATTGAAACAAAAAGCATTAACAAACCATCATTTAAATATTTATATCACTGCCTCCTGAAAAAGATGACAGTGGGCATACTTTTGCCATTTCTTGGTTATGGTTACCCAAATTAACCATTGTACTATGGGTGGAGCAATGGGTACAGGAGTGGGAAACCTGCAGCCTCAAGGCCATAGTTAACTATTTGGATTTATTTAAAGGACCGCACTTGATGGCCTAGAGGGCCACATGTGGCCTCAAGGCCTCAGGTTCCCCAGCTGTGGGCGGGTTTTATAAAGTTTGCCCCTAGTCTTCCTTGCTCTTTCTTCCCCAACATATTTTACAGAGTCACAACATTTGACCACAATTCACCAATGCCCCCTTTGCTTCTTTAGCCTGCCATATCTGAAATGGACTTTTAAAAGTCATTAGCAAGCTTCATTGCAAGGCATATGGAAACCATTAAAGCGGTTTAAGGTTACTATGTGAAGAGAGAACATACTCAAGGCCAGAAAGAAATAAAGCCATGGGATTCAGTCAGGTTCTCTAATTTTTCTTCTCCTTTCCAGTTTTAGTCATGTTCTCAGGGAAATGGATTTTTGTAGATGAGTTCTAACTATGTGACTAGATATACAAGATAAACAGTGGAGGAAATAGAAAAAACTCTGAGAAACACAGGAAACCAAAGGCCACAACAGACTCCTGACTCTGGTATTTACAGGAAAGTCTCTTGAGCAAGACATTTTAGGAACTGAATATTTGACAAGATTGACAGAGACAGAGAGAGAGAGAGAGAAAAGAATTCAGAGAGAGACAGAGATGTATGTACATATACAAACATATATATATGTATATATATATATATGTGGGCGTGTGGGCAGCTACATGATGCAGTGGAATGAGTGCCAGGGCCTTAAGTCAGAAAGATTCATCTTCCTGAGTTCAAATCTGGCCTCAGACACTAACTGGGCAGGTTTCCTTATCTGTAAAATGCGCTAAAGAAGTAAATGACAAACCCCTCCAGTATCTTTGCCAGGAAAACCCCAAATGAGCTTACTAAAAGTCAGAAACAACAGAACAACAAAACATGGGCTCGTATACCTATAAATATACATGAATATGTGTGTGCATTTATACATGTATGTATGTGTACATATGCATGTGTACATATGTGTATGTAGGTGTGTATATCTGGCTTAAGAGATAAATGGCAAGATTCTAGAATTATATATATATATATATATATATTTTTTTTTTTTTCCCAATCATTTTTCGGTTGTGTCCTACTCTTCATGACCCCATTTAGGGTTTTCTTAACAAAGATACTGGAGCAATTTGCCATTTCCTTCTCCAGTTCATTTTACAGTGAAGAAACTGAGGCAAACAGTGACTTGTCCAGGGTCATGTAGCTAAGGATCTGAGACCAAATGTGGACTCAGGAAGAGAAGTCTTCCTGACTCCTGGCCTGGCTCTCTGTCCAGTGTACCACTTAGCTGCCGTATGTTTATATACATACACACATAAGTAGCCTACAGTGTATGTATATGTAAAAAATATATATAAAAAATACACACGTGAATATTTTTTATCAAACTCCCTACTATTAAAGAAAAATTTCTTAGAAGCCAGAATTATCCAAATTGCCCTTGTGCATTGAACATTTGTCAGTTTGCCATTTTATTTTTGCTCCGTTAACATTGTATTTCAATAGAAAGAATGCTGGATATGGAGTCAGAAGCTTTTGTTTCATTCCCTGCTCTATTGTTTATTTCCTATGTGACTATGGACAAACCACTTAACATTTCCGGGCCTCAGTTTCCTTATCTTTAAAAATGAGGAAGTTGTTCCTCTATGTCCTCTTTGGACCCTTACATCACTAAACTATTATTCTATGACATTGTTGACATCAAACTTATGTAGTTCCTATGTTGAGGGTTAGTGTTTGATGCCCTACTCCCTCATGAATATAATAAATATTGAACATGTTGGTGCCTTAACTTTTCACAATAAATTACTGTTTCTTAGCCCTGGGGACAGTGCATTTTGAGAGGACTATGGCTGCAAACCATTGTGCAAAATGACTGTCAAGAAAGAGAGCTTTACTTTCTACTAAGGTGAGCCTGAGAGCTTTGAGCTAAGAGATTGTGGGTATATTTATCAAACTATTTTCCCTCCTGGGAGAAAAAAGACAAGTGGAAGAATATCAAAATAAGCTTTCTTCATGGGCCTGTCCAAGAATTCATTGGAAATTCTGGCCTTCAGTAGGCCATTTCTATTCCCCATTGCCTTTCTCTACTTTACCCACTATAAGTATTTATTTGAGGTCTTTCTGGAATTATGAAATAAAAAATTATGAAATAAAATTATGAAAAAAAGAAGAAGAAAAAGGAAGCAATCCTTCTTCTAAAGAAAAGGAACTGGAATCAGCAATCATTCTGAAATATTTTAGCCCAAAGATATATTCTTATCACAGGGTCACAGATTTAGAACTGAGAGGCCAAAGGTCAGCTAGTATAACTCTCTCAACTTACTAATGAAGTGAACTATGGCCCACACTCACACAGGAAGTTAGTGAGGGAAAAGCAAGATTTGAACCCAGGATCTCAGATTCCAAATTTAGCATTCTTTCCATTATACCACACTGAATTATTTTCAAAGTACTGTTGCCTCTCATGTTGCCATTGTAAGCAATGGGACTTAAAATACTAATGTGGAAGCAGATAGCCATTCACTGTATTCACCTATCTATCATCCATGGGTGTGTCTACCCTTGTTTGTAACTGTGCTTCATGGTTCTGTGGCCTTATTGAAGATTTTAATGAAAAGAGCATTTCGTTTTTGATCAACCTACCACAAATTGCACAGTCTATCCTGTTTCAAGTATAAAATCTTGGAGTCTTAGGGTCAGAGGGACCCAAGAGGTCATGTTGTCTGATTTCATTCCTAGGACAGAAATCCCTTGAGTAACATCCCTGAGAGATGTCCAAACAACCACCGCTAACACATGCAGAGATGAGCACCTTGTTCCTTATGAGGCAATCCTCTCTATAACTCAACTCCAATTGTTAGAAAGCTTTTCTTTATATTGAGGCAAAGTCTGACTTAATAATTGCTTCCCCTTGGACCTATGTCTATCCTCTGACTAGAATAACTCCATTATCTCTGATCCAACATGAAAAATTTCCCAATACCAAAGTCCAACTCAAGTAATACCTTCTAAAAGGGGCAGTTTCTGATTCCTGCCCCCCAGCTGCTAACATCTGCCCCCAGAATTGCCTTCTCAATAGTTCAATAAAAATTTATTGCACTCTTACTATATGCCAAGCACTGTGCTAAGTACTGTGGATATATATGAGGCAAAAACAGTGCCTGCTCCAAAGGAGATGACAATCTAATTCTCTTTACTGTGTGTATATATTTTGTAAATCAGGCATGGAGTAGAAAATTCCTAGTTCTTGTCTTCCATTCTCAAAGAGGACCAAAATGACCACACCATGTTGGAGTCAAGGCGCAGTGTGTCCAGCTGTGGCTGATCAGACCAATATAAGCTTAGAGGGTTCCACTGTGGGTCGGGCACAGATAGTCCACAAGAATATTTGAAGTGGAGATGTCTCTAAATTTGTACACCTCACATTTTCTTTGAGCTACTGTAATTCTGCTTCGCTCATGGAACACAGTGCTTTCTTTAATCCACAATTTCCCAGCACTTGATCTTTATATTCATCAAGAATATCCTTGGTAGGCACTTACTTTCTTTGCCACCACAAGAAGTACTGCTTCCTAAGTTCAAATATATTTTGATCCATATAAGTTCTTTGTCTTTGACCTTGTGGGGGTATGCGTCAAGGAGGAGGATCTCTGGGTCAAAGGTAGGCACAGTTTTGTCTAAATCTTCTCTTCTCCAATCTACATATTTCTAGTGTTTTCCCTTGTTCTTATTCATATGGTATCATATGGAAGTTTTGTCCTCTCCTGATCATAATCCTCTATACACATTCCCACTTTATCAAGATCCCTCCTCAAATGAGGCTTCCAGAACTAAACTCCATGGCCCCAAAAGATTGTAGGCACTGCCGTTGAAAGAGAAATTCTAAGATATAATGTGTCATCATCTGGGTGAATACATTTCCTAACAAAGCCATAAGAGAAAAGTCTCATTGTAAAAGAGGCAGTATGCAAATCTTGCCCATGTGAAGGTCAGGCAGCATTTTGCATATACAAGTTTACTCATGAAATATTGACAGAAAAATATCAGCTTGTGGAATACAGATACCATGTCTTTTGTGAATTTTATCTAATTTCACCATTCTATCTAGGAATATCACAAATACATATTTTGGTTTTTTAATCAAAAAGAAAACTTAGACCAGACCTATAATTGCGTTGATATAGGCAACTCCATGTGGGGAAACTACCTCTACCAAAGGTGGCTGTCACCTACTCAGTTGGTAGACAGCTAATGGATTAACTGGATTTGGAGCACCAACCCCTTACATGCAGAGGCTAGGGTGGAGAGGAGACAGACAGCATCATGTCTTTCTTTGGAGTCTGAAAGAGATCTTGTCTCACATGTCCCTCTCCTCTCTAGAAAATAGAGTTTTGTTTTGTTTTGTTTTATAAAATAACCCTCCCCCAACAAAAATGCTTTAATATTTCAATTTAATTATTGAAATCTGGGCTTCTTAGGAATTGAATATGAAACAAACTTATTCCTGTCTTTGGCATTTGGGGGCCCTAGGAAAGAGGTGTGAGGATTTGGGATATATGTTCCATAGATGGGAGATGCATTTGAATCTAGATGGGAGATGGGAGATGCATTTGAATCTAGATCCCCCAACACAATGGAAGTCTTTCTGAGGGTTCTACCAAGCTGATATGTATGTACATCCTCAGGGTGTTGGGAGAATGATAATGTCTAGGCCATATCTTCTTCCAGTTTATAACTAATGAATTCAGACCCTGTTGCTGATGGCAAATAAACATCTGAGCTAAATTTTCTCTGTGTCTACATGCCTACTGGACATGGAAACCAAACTCTAACATATGATAACTAAATACAGTAGCTTTGACTGATTTTTTAGTATAATAACTTCAAAGAGCTTGCTTTTCACCCTCAAGGAACAGACTTGAATTAGAATCTGATGTAGACCAGATTTCAGGTTCATTAGAATGGCTTTATGAGACTGCTGAGGTTTTAGTTCTAAATCTAGGATCAAATGCCCTCATATACCTTATGAACTCCATAGGACATGGAATGGCAGAGCAGATTCAACGCTGGCCTCAGAGTCATGGAGACATGGGTTTGAATCTCACTTCTAACATTTACTGGCTGTGTGAATCTAGGCAAGACACTTAGCCTTTCAGTGAGGCAAACTCCCTAAAACCATAAACTGATGAGTAGGAGCCATTCTGCATTGGCAAAGGGAGTGTCTTCATGACAGTCCCCTAAACCAATCAAATGATATCAGAAGTGAGGTTAAAAATAAAATAAAATAAAATAAAAAGGAAAGACCAAAGCAGTAGATATGAGTAAGATGGAGAGAAAGGCAATCCTCAAGTCCAGCAGACCTGTCACATGCTAGCTGTGTATGTCCCTGATTAAGTTGTTACTACTACTACTACTACTACTACCACCACCACCAGCACCAGCATCAGCAGTACCACCACTGCTACTACTACTACTATTACTACTACTACTACTAATAATAATAATAATATAATTTACATGACATTTAAAATTTTGAAAATCAATTTATATATTATTTGAATCTTACAACACTCCTGTAGGGTAGGTGCTCCATTAATCACCCCCATTTTACAGATGAACAAACTGAAGCTGAGAAGATAAGTGTTAATAGTAGTAGTGATAGGAGGCAGCTGGGTGACCCAGTGGAGAGAGTGCCTAAGCTGGAGTCAGGAAGATTCATCTTCCTGAGTTCAAATCTGGGCCTCAGACACTTACTAGCTTATGAACCTGGACAAGTAACTTAACCTTGTTTGCCTCAGTTTTCCCATCTGTAGAATTCACTGAAGAAGGAAATTGCAAACCCCTCCAATATCTTTTCCAGTTAAATCCCAAATGGGGTCACAAAGAATCAGACATGACTGGAATGATTGAACAACAATAGTAGTAGTAGTAGTAGTAATAACAATAATAACAATAGTTAACATCCATATAGCACTTATTATGTGCTAGGTACTGTGTTGAGCCCTTTACAGTTATCTCATTTGATCCCCACAACAGCCCTGGGAGGCAGATGCTATGATGGAACCGAGGCTGAAAGCATTTAAGTGACTTTCCCAGGGTCACACTGCTAATAAGTGAACTCGGCTCTTCCTGACTCCAGGCCCAGAAGCTCTCTATCCACTGCCACCTAGCTGTCTCATCAGTCAATGAATAAAATGTTCTAAAATGATAAATGACAGATCTGCATCAGCAAAAGATGTTTGCACACTCAGTTCACCATATGATTGAAATCACAGGTCCCATCAAGAACAATTTCAGGTTGACCCCAACATCCCTCTGCGCACTAAGTTACGGAACAGATTGAAAAGATAAAAATTGAGAAAGGATGGCACTATATAAAATGCTAACAGTAGTAACTATCATTTATGTAATTGACATTATTGTTTATATAGTGATTTAAAATAGGAAAATACTTTACATGTGTTTTTTGTACCTTGCAATGGCCCTGTTAGGTAGACGTTATACGTATCATTAAAACTTTTGCAGATGGGGAAAAAGACAGAAGTTAAGTGTCTTGTTCTTGCTTGCACATATAAAGGTAATAAATATTAGAGATGAGATTTGAATTAAGTTCTTCCAGTCATCAAGTCTAACAATCTGGCCACAATACCATACCAACTCTATGTTATTCAATACACACAACAATTGCTTTAAAAAATATATATGAGTTTATGAGGAAACAAAACTATCACTCTTTGCAGATGATATGATGGGAGAATCCTAGAGAATCAATTAAAAAACTGGTAGAAATAATTAATCACTTTAGCAAAGTTTTAGGATATAAAATAAACCCACAAAATCATCAGCATTTCTACATATTATCAACAAAGTCCAGCATCAAGAGATAGAAAAGGAAATTCCATTTTAAATAACTGTAGACAATATAAAATACTTGGGAGCCTACCTGCCAAGACAAACCTAAGGATTATATGAATATAATAACAAAACACTTTTCACACAAATAAAGTCAGATCTGAACAATTGGAAAAATATTAATTTCTCATGGGTAGTCTGAGCCAACATAATAAAAATGATAATTCTCCCTAAATTAATTTCCTTGTTTATGCCATATCAAACTACCAAAAATTATTTTGTAGAGAACAGGAAAATAATCACAAAATTCATCTGAAAGAACAAAAGGTCAAAAATATTAGGAGAATTAATGAAAACATGATATGAAGGAAGGTGGGATACCTGTACCAGGTCTCAAATCAGATTATCAAAATAATTTAGTATTGGCTAAGAGATAGAGAGATAGATCAGTGGAATAGTTAAGGTGCACAATACATAGTAATAAATGACCATAGTAATATAGTGTTTGATAAAACCAAAGATCCAAACTTTTGGGACAAGAAACCACTGTTTGACAAAAATTTCTGGGAAAATTGGAAATCAGTTTGGAAGAAATTAGGTATAAATCAGCATCTCACTCTTTATGCCAAGATAAGGTCAAAACAGGTTCATTATTTAGATACAAAGGGTGAGACCATAAGCAAATTAGGGGAGTATGGCTATAGAGAGCATTAAGGAATGTAAAATGGATAATTGTCAATACATTACATTAAAACATTTTTTGCACAAGCAAAACTGATGTAGTTAAAATTAGGATGAAAGCAGAAAACTAGGGAAAACTTTATAGTGTATTTCCCTGATAAAGGGCTCATTTCTCAAATATACAGAGAACTGAGTCAAATTTATAAGAATACATGTTATTCCCCAATTAATAAATGGTCAGAGATATGAGCAGGCCATTTTCCAATGAAGAAATCAGAGTTATCTGTATTCATATAAAATGCTCTAAATCACTATTGATTAGAGGAATTCAAATTAATATTAATACAACTCTGAGATACCACCTTAAATCTATCAGATTGACTAATTTGAAAGAAAAGGAAAATGACAAATTTTGGAGATGATGTGGAAAATTGAAACACTAATGCACTGCTGGTGGAGTTGTGAATGAATCCAACCATTTTGAAGAACAATTTAAGAGCTATTCCCAAAGAACCATAAAACTATGCATACACTTTTATCCAACAATAGCAGGTCTCTATACCAAAAAGATAAAAAAAAAAGCAAAAGGACTTATATGTACAAAAATAGTTATAGCTGCTCTTTTTGTATTGGCAAGGAATTGGAAATTTAGAGGATATCCATCAGTTGGGGAATGACTGAACAAGTCTATGATGGAATACTATTGTGCTATAAAAATGTTGAGAAAGATACTTTCAGAAAAACAAGGACTTACACGAACTGATGCAAAGTGAAGTGAGTGGAACCAGGAGAAATTTTCTACATAGTAACAGCAATAGTGTACAATTATCAACTGTGAATGACTTATGTATTTTCAGCAATAGAAAGACCCAATACAATTCCAAAGGACTTATGATGAAAAAAATGCTACACACCTCCAGAGAAAGAACTGATAGAGTCTGAAAGAAGACTGTTTATTTTTATTTGTGTGTGTGTGTGTGTTGTTTAGTTGCATGTGTTTTTTTCCACAACATGACTGATATGGAAATATATTTTGCATCACTGCACATGTAAAATCTATATCATTTTTTAACTTCTCAATGAGGGAGGAAGGGAAGGAGGAACAGAATTTAGAACTCAAATTTTTTAATGAATATTAAAAATTGTTTTATATAATTGTAAAAAAAATAAAATAGTACCAGTTGTTCCACAAAAAAATATAGATGCCTAATGACTGAAATGAGGCATGAGGTTAAGTCTGACAGAATTTTTTAAAGGATTTAAAATCGGATCTTAAACATCAAAACTGAAAGGACAATTTAATTCCCCTTCCTTTAAGCAAGTTTACATTTGAATCACTCCTCAGAAATAGTAGTCTATAGAGATTAAGATTTATAGACATAACCTGGTCAAATCATTCAGGCCAATAGTATTGGATATTATTAGATATAGATTTTTAAAGATATTATTATATTAATAAATAGATATTAATAGTTATTATTTAAGAGTCACAGATTTAGAGAGGGCAGGAACAGCAGAGTCCATTGTCTAAATTCTCTCATTTTACTGAGAAAATGATGTTTAAGAGAGGGAACATAGCTGCGTACCAAGATTACGTAGGTACATGATAGAGTTAGTCTTCCAAGGAAGGTCTTCTGACCCTAAGATCCATTTTTCTATCCAGCCTAACAGAGGGCTGTATGATCATGGGAGAGCTGGATATGACCCAAATAAACAGACTTAGGAATTATTACACATCTTTAAGAGTTGATTATCTGGAACAATTTTCACCATATATAAATGTGTGTGTATGTACACACACCTATATATGTGTGTATGCATATATACTTACCATATATATATATGCCTTTTGCCTTTATTTATTTGGTTTCTTTGAATTCATCTTAACCTTCTACTATAGTCCGATTAGCTTATTTCCATATTCATTACTCAGTAAGGGCTCTAATCACATTAGATGTTATACAAACCTCTTGAGCATGGAAAAACACTTTTGTGTCATGAAAGCCTACTTAAACTTAGCTTGAACACACCATGGGAGACACTTACTCCATAAGCATCTCTTCATTGTGATGGGAAGAAGGTGGAGGCTAGGGCTGTGTCTGGAGGCTAAATTGCATATTCATCATTTCTCAAAATCTGGAATTACATGTGAATTTCTGTGAGTGTTAAATTGCCCAGTGAGGTCTTTCTTGAGAAGCCTGAGGCATCTAAAACATGAGAACAGAGCTGGAGGACCCCAGAAGACCAATTCTTTTATGACCTCTGTTCCTTTTGCTTCCTTAGTTACAGTCCTATCCAAAGTCTGGAGCCCCTACCCCACTGCTTATAAATAGAAATATAGCAAAAGTTTGGGGGCAGATATTATAGAACCCTCACACACACACACACACACACACACACACACACACAAACACATGCACAGATATGCATGGTTACCTCCCTACTATTTAATAATTACTCTAATGCCACATAGCTTCAGCTACTAAGTGGAAGTTTGCTACATTGGAAAGTATGGGAGTGGAGCCAAGATGACCAAGTAAAAGCAGAGACTTACTTGAGCTCTCCCCCAAACCCCTCAACATACCTGTAAAAATGAGTAAACAAATTTTAGAGCAGCAGAAGACACAAATTACAGACTAAAACAAATTTCCAGTCCAAGACAATCTGGAAGGTTGACAGGAAAGGTCTATTGCACAGGGCTGGGTGAGGAATGCAGTCCAGCATGGGCTGCAACCAGCACAGAAAGGACAGGAGCAGGTCTTAGGGGACTGAATCACTGGCAGCTGCAGTGGTTTCCAGATTTATCAAACCATAAACACTGAAGACAAATTTGAAGGTCAGTAGGAAAGGTGTGAGAGACAAGGGTGATACGGCCCAGGCTCCAGCCCCAGTCCTAGCCCCAGGATTGTGGCAGCCACTGCCACAGAAGTGGCTGTTTCTGGAGCTCTTGGCCTACAGACAGTGGAGGAATCAAGCAACTGATCAGAGAGGGATTGCAGGGATCTCTTTGCTGGCTCTGAGACAGGATTCTCTTGCTTTGTCCATGCTTGGATCTGGGTCACAGTCCTGGGTGGCAGTCCTGGGACAAGGAGGAGTGCTGACATGACATGGCAGAACTTGTGGTGGCAGTGGAGAGGAAATTCTCACAGTTCTAAGGCAGAAAAGAGTGCTTGTGGTAGCTAACAGACCAGAGCACAGACCAGGAGAGGCCTCTCCTTTGATCATACCATCTTGCAAGAACTAAAAATATACTGGTCCCTAGAAGTATCTCTGAAAACAATTGCACAAAACCCCTGAAGCTTGGAGCAGTACACCCCTCCACTTAACAAAAAGCTCAAAAGTCAAGTAATTGCCTGGGGAAATGAGCAAACAGCAGGGGGTGTGGAGGGGTGTGTGAGGGAGAATCAGAGTATAGAATCTTACTTTCTTGGTGACAAGGAAGATCAAAACTTACAACCAGAAGAAGATAACAAAGTCAAAGCTCTTACATCCAAAACCTCCAAGAAGACTGTGAATTGGTCTCAAGCCATGGAAGAGCTCAAAAATGATTTTTTTTTATTTTTTTTTTCAAAAATGATTTTGAAAATCAAATAAGAGACATAGAAGAAAAATCAGGAAGGGAAAGTATGCTGAATTTGGAGTCAGAGATCCTGGGTTCAAATTCTGAATCTTTTTTTTTTTTTTACTGTGATAGGTCCTTAGAAAGTTATAATGAAGGACTGATGGCTCTGAAGGGCAGATTTTATTTGTGTGACCTTAAAAAAACATTTTAACATCCTTTGGACTCAGTTTCTCTATCTATAAGATGAAAGGATTACACGAGTTTACCTCTGAGAGCCCCTTCAATTTTAGATTTATGTTCCTAAAAATCTCTTTACCTCTCTAGATCTCAATTTCCTAACTTTTTTAAAGTACTAGATTTGACTATATGCCCCTAAAAAGTCCTTTTCTGTATTAGAAATTTATAGATTTATGACCTTAATTGCCATCTGATCCAACACACATCCCCAAACAAATACCTGAAAATTGGTCTCCTTCCCTTGAAGACTTCAAGTATGGGGAACCCGCTGCCTCCTGGGACATCTTGAAGGACCTTGGGGACAGATGGGGAGGAAAAAAGGGAAGGAATGGACATGATATAACACCTGCTTCTGACAGGCACTCTGCTTACTGCTTTACAAATATCTCATTGAATCACCAATTGCTAGGAAGTTTTTCCTGATAGCAAACCTAAATTTCTGTCTTTGCTTCTACCCATGGCTTCCATTTCTGTTCTTCTGGATCAAAGCTATCAACTGAAATCCTTCTTTTCGGCATGACTGCTCTTTAAGTACCTAATGGCACATAATCCCCCTTTCCAAATCCTCTCTTCCCTAATCTAGACCCCTTCAGTTCCTTCAACAGTCACTCAGAAGGCACTTGTACCCCTTTAATCATGTTAGCTACCCTCCTCTGGACACTCTCTAACCCTCCCATGCCTTGGCCTACCACAGTTCCTGAAAACCCCATCAATACAGGTAGTATGTTGGTTTAAGGCATGATATGTTCAGGAATCTTTAAGGAAAACAAAAATATCTACCAATCACTGAGACTGGAGAGTAGCAAAGTTTATTCAGGCTCTACATAAAGGGGCAGCTTGGTGACCTGGCAGATGGAATGCTGGGCCTAGAGTCAGGAAACCTGAATTCTAATCCAGCCTTAGATACTTTCTAGCTGTGTGACCCTGGACAAGTCACTTAACCTCAGTTTGGTTGAGTTTCTTCATTTGTATGATGGGGATAATAATCCCACCTAATGGCCAGTGTTTTAAGGATCAAATGAAATCATAACTGGAAAGTACCTGGCAAGTAGTAAGTGCTATATAAATGTTAGCTATTTTTGTTGTTGTTATTATTATTCTAAGTAAAGCATAGCCCCCTGAAAAATAAGGGATATACATTTATTTCTGTGGAAGCTGGGGAGAGAGAGCATGAAGACCCGGCCCAGAGCAGGAAATGTCACATTGAAAAGTTAAGTGACAGAATACAGTTACTGAGCAAGCAAGGCACAGAGAGGAATTTACCAAAATGAGGGATAGGGTTGGGTTATTTCCAAAGACAAACTCTCAGTAAATTGTGTAGCTCCAAAGATATAATCCACTGCAGAGAACTGTCTGTGAAGGCCTGTTTTAGGGCCAGGAAAGCCTATCTCTGTCATCAATTTTCACTTGAGAACTAGAGGAAAAAGTCAATAGAATGGTGTTTGTTGTTGTTCATCCTTCATTTTCAAAAAGGATCAGTGACATCAGAGGGTGATGTCTTGACTCTCAAGTGAATTGGCTTTAAGTGAGGCAGAGTTGCTCAGTTGTCTACCCCGTTCTCTCTTCCTGAGTCATCACATCCAACAGCAGGGCAAGAGTCAGGATGGCTGGTTACAGAGCGACCGGGGTACAGCAGATGCCCTTGGCATCATCAATGTCTGACTAAGCCTGCTCCAGTCTCCTTCATGGCTGTTGAGACAACAGCCTCCACAGGAGTCTGAGGCCTGTTCCCCTCAACCTGGTTTAGCCCATCTGCCAAGATGGTTTTACTGGGGTATGGTCTCTGGGCATGCTGTAGCATCTTGGAGCCATTGGTGAGAGTGGTAGTAACTAAGACCAACATTTTCATACAGGGCAATTGTGTTGATTTCTTTTTCTTGACAGTAACCTGTTATACATAAGAATTCAATCTAGGGGGAAGGAATCACTGGGCAGTATCAGTGGTGCTTAAGAAAAGAAAAATAAAGAGCATCAATACATTTTTAAAAGTTGAAATAAAGGACATTATCAAGTACATGTATAGTTTTTTAAAAAAAAGAAGTAGGCAAGGTCAAGGCATAATAGATGAGTGCTTAGAGGAGAGGTGGAGGAGAGAGCACAGGGGCACTAGCTAGGGCAGGAAGTGCCATATTGAAAGGTGAGGGGACAGCATGAGAGTACAGGAAAGAGAAAATGAAAGACGTGATTGTTTCTAAAGACAAAACCCTAAATATATTGTGCCTCTGAGGTCTTTTCCTCTTCCAGATCTATGATCCTGGCAGTCACTTAACCTTGCTGGAACTCAATTTCCTCATCAATAAAAAAGGGGTTGTTGAACTATATGCCTCAAAGGTCCCTTCTGGCTCTAAAGCTATGAACCTGTGACCATCTGATGCAACTCATACCCCAAAAAGGATTCCCCTTTACAACGTACTTGACAACTGGCTGTCTGACCTTTGCTTGAAGACCTCCAAGGAAGGAGAATTCATTACCTCCTGAGGCAGCCCATTCCAATTTAGTACTAATATCTAGACAATATAAGTCTCAGCCAAAGGTCCCACTTTCTAAGAGAAGCTTTTGGCAGTCCTCTTTAATCATGGTGCCTTCCTTCTGAGACTCCCCTAATTTGTCCAGTGTATGTCTTGTTTGTACATAATTGTATGCATGCTGTCTCTCTTACGCAGTCCTTGAGAACAAGATCTGGGTTTGTGTTTTTTTGCCTTTCTTTGTTTCTCTAGTACTTACCATAGTGCTTGACAAATAGTAGGAGCTTATTAAATGCTATTTGGCTGACAATATGAGATGGCCTAGATTCATCACATTGAATAAATCCTCCATTGTAAATTTATGGAAAGATGTAGACTCATGGCACAAGATGAGAAGGCATGGATGGGTCGCACTTGGTATTAGTAGAAGGTAGCTCATGTTGATGAGATCTAAGATCCAACAAAACACTGGAATATCCATCTGTACATCCATCCATCCATCTATCCATACATACATAGTATATCCATCCATACATGTCTTTTTCGAATAAATTGATTTGTTCCTTTTCTCCTGCCTCAGTCTTCCATTCCTGTACTCATACTATTAGTCCTGCCTGTAATTCCTTCTCCCTCCACTTGTCTAAATCCTACCCTCTTTTCCAAGTCCAAATTTTACCCTGTCCATAATTCCTTCCTTAACACCCCAATGCTGGGCAGCTACTCCTATATCAGAATTCTTGTACCACTCAATATTCACTGAGCAAGTTTTCCCCTTCATGTATCTGCCCTGTCCTGCTTTACACCTAAATTAATAGCACTTGGGAGGAAGGGCCACATCACATGTTTTTGGGAATCCCCAAACCCCAGCAGAGTGCACGGGCACAGAGCAGGTATAACAAAGAATATTCAGTGATGACAATGATGACATTGATGTCCCATATGCCCAAGACCCAGCCAAGATATGACATGACCTGGATTAGCCTTGGGAAGTGATGGAGTGACACACTATTCACCAGACATTCAAAAAGCAGTGTGGTGTAACTGTAAAGCTATTCAGAATGCAATATGTCAGTTCTCTGTCAACAATATCACATTTTAATCATATACCATAAAAGAACCAGTGTGGTACAGTGGACAGAAGGTTAGCCTTGGATTCAGGATGACCCAGGCTTGAGCTCTAGTTTTCACACATTCTAATCATCTCTCAGTTCCTTCAGCAACTCTTTAAGAAGGTCAGGGTGGGGGTGGGGGAACCTTCAGCCTTGAGGCCACTTGTGGCCTGTAGGTCCTCAAGTACAGCCCTTTGACTGAATCCAAACTTCACAGAACAATTTGTTCATGCTTCATAAATATTTGTTGAGGGTGAAATACTGAAATGAAATTAAAAAAAAAAACTTTCTTTAATCTTCCATCTCCCTTGACCTGAGATTTCATAGACCGGAGATTTTAGAGTCAGAATTGACCTTAGAAGTCATCTTGTCCAACTCCATAATTTTACAGACAAGGAAACTAAAGCACAGAGAGGTTAATAATTAACCTAAGGTCACAAGATTATAAGTATCACAGGGAAGATTTGAACCTGACTTCCATGACTTAAGGGTCAATTCTTCCTCCACTTTACATCTGTCATCTTGTTCTTACCCATGTGCAATTTTTCCATCTTTCCATAGCCAGTGAAACTAACATTTATCAGGCACCTATACTATCAACTAGTCACTGTTGACAAGACTATGTATAAAACATGATTAACCCTCATTCTCAAGGAGTGGTTTGGGGGATTGGGTGTTTGATCTTGTTTTGAAGGTTCGTAGTCCACACATTTTTAAATGACTGAAAAGATGAGGCAGTACATTTGTGGGTACTTCTAAATGCCCAATGGCATAGGTAGTACCTGCAAATAAAGATAAGTTGTTGTTACCAAAAGCATCCTTCACTTAGTAGCCACTAATGAATGAATCTCTAGATATTAGAAACCAGTGTCTTTGGTGATAGATATAGTATTTATTTGAGGACCCCCACCCTCAAAGCCTTTGGAGTTTTACTGCCAATGCATCTGATCACTAACTGCAGCCTTTCAAAACTCAGAGCACTCTCCATGCTATTGTACTGTATCTGAGAGAGACTTCAGTGGAGGAACCAATAGATAATATGTACCCAAAACTTAATAAAGACAGCAAGGTATATAGTCATGCAGAGTAAGAAGCTGTTGGCTCAAGGAAGCAGAGGACACTTTTAGCTAGAGAAGATGCTTACTCTGTAATTCGGTAGTGGAAGCAAGGTATGTCTGGACCAGTTTGTGGAAAGCCTGGAATAATGACCTAAGGAATTTGGATTTGGAATAAATCCTATAAGTAACAGGAAACCATTAAAAATTTCTTCTTCCTAGACCTCCCTGCCAACCCACTCAGAAGGTTTCAAACACCTACCTCCTATACATTTATATTCACAAAAGAAAAAATAAACAGCTTTGTAAAGTAACACCATGCCTCTTTCTGTGTTGTTGGTCCTTCATTGCAAAAGTTGTTTGGAGATGGGGGCTATGTCTTTAGTGAATAGCATCTGGAAACAATACATATTAAGAATGACTGATCTAATAGAATAAGGATGACACATGTCACCTTTGGACATGGTTTGCAATCCCATATCTTACTTTGTTCAGCTGATCTGTCAAGCCCCTGTTGACCAAGGAGCCTCAGGACACACTAGCAATCTGACCTCGGAGCAGATGTTAGGATTCACCTTCTTTGAAGAGGCTTCCCCAAGTCCTCAGTCTCCCTCTAGCACTCAGAAATTCCACAGAGTTTTTCAGTGGTCTAAAGCAGTGGCTCTTATTTCAGCTAAAAGAACTCTGCCATGGTACCTAAGGCTGACATCGACACCTTACCACCATACTTAAAACAGACGTATAAAAATACTGTTTCATCAACTATAAAAGCCAACTTCTTCCTCTGAAGCCCAGCTTTTTTGCAATCATTTTGTTGGGGCAGTTTTTAAAGAGTAACTTATACACACAAACTGTACATATATACATATATGTGTGTGCACATATACATACATTCACGTGTATATGTATATAGTATATATGGTTTGTATATTATATAGATATAGATATAATGGATTTTGATATGATTTCTCTTTAGGGCAGGATAGACTGAACCTAATTTTTATATAGGGTAGGGGAAATAGGAAGTTTACAGACTTGTCCATTCTGAATGAAATGAGCTAAATGCATATGAATGAGGTAATTATATTTTATGCATAATAACTTAATATGAATATGCTAATAAACCGTAATCATGAATCATGGAAGTTTTATATTATATATATATGTGTGTGTGTGTGTGTGTGTACACACACACACACACATATATTGTTATCTGTTTTCAGGAACATCGAAACTATTTTGTAAAGAAGGTATATGAATATATTATTTTGGGGAAATCAGAATTAAAGTTAAGTAGTGTATTGTAATGTAAATAAGTCTGGGGGCATCTATGTTGTCCAGTGGATAGAGCTCTGACCCTAGAGCCAGGAGGACCTGAATTTAAATCTAGCTTCAGACACTTGACACTTACTAGCTATATGACCCTGGGCAAGACCCTTAATCTCAATTGCCTTGCCAAAAAAAAAAAAAAAATCTGGGCTGAAATTCAGATGAAAGAAGATCTTTTCATTCAATTTAAGTCTAATTTTGCTTATCTGTAAAATGGGGAGGGAGGAGAGCAATATTCTTTTTCTCCCTTAGGTCTGAGGTAAAGTCCCACTTTGTCCAAGAAGGGGATGGTCTTTCCCAAGGCCACTTAATGCTAGGGCCTTCCTCTATCAATCATGTCCCATTTATCCTGTCTAGATCTTGTTTATACATAGTTATTTGTATGATGTTTTCCCCATTAGACTGTGAGTTCCTTGAGGGGGTGACTGTCTTCTTTCTTTGCATTCTTAGCACAGTGCTTGGCATATAAAGGGCACTTAATAAATGCTAATCGACTGCATACCTACCGCACCTGGTTAATGTGAGGCCGGGCAGAAGGGGAAGCACTTTGGGGAAGAGCATGTGCTGATAGCTGAATGCACATATCCAGAGTCAGGGCAGCTGAGTCTGATGCTTACTGCCCCGGGGGACCGTGGCCAAGTCTGGATGCCTGTTCATTGTTCTAGATGGCCTCCAGGGCCCCCTAGCTCTAAAGCTATGATCCTATGACCATGGAAGCACTGTAGACTTGAGTTATTATCATTGTTAAGTTAATTTTGCTCCATGCTTGGAGGAATGCAAAAATCAAAAGATTTTTTTTTTGAGTCCGACTCTGAAGCTCATTAACTGTGTGACTGAAGACAAGTCTCTTCACCATTTTCAGCCTTTGTTTCCTCTGTAAAGGAGGCATGATAATGTATGCATTGGCTTCCTTTAGAAGCTTGTTGTGAGGCAAAACATTGGTAATTGTGATCTCCAGATGGGAATTCTCCATCATATTCTAAGTAAATTAAGGAGACATTTATTTACTAAGTGCCTACCTTGTATGAAGATGTTTTTTAAGGCTTAAAAGCTTTCCTTTTACTCAGCTGATTCTTTTTTCTTAACGTGGTCATTCTTATTTGCCCAGAATCTCAAAGTAGTATGATGTGTATCCCCAAGAACAGAAATCAAATGAACATTACATCCTTGCTTCTGAAAAGGTGTGTCAATAGACTGTTCTTTTGTCCCATTCACTGTCCCTGTGACTTCCTATACCAAAATGGCCTCCGTTTGCCACCAACCCCCTGGACTTCAGTTTCCACCATTGTGAGAAGAGGGGATTGGACAAGATTACTGCTAAGGTCCCTATTAGCCCAGAACACTCAACTGAATTATCAGCCAGTCTGAATAAATAAGAGGTCATTGTGTAGGGATTATTGCTTTTAATTACTATTCATCAAGTTTTAGAGTGTAAAGCTCTGCTTTGGAAAATTGCAAGGTTCCATTTAATGACTCAAAATCTCTCTCTGAAAGAAAAATCTATCTTTATAATACCAATATTCTACCTGTTTTTTTAGACAGTTAGGTTGCACAATGGTTAGTGTTGGACATGAATTCAGGAAGACCTCAGACCTTTACTAACATTGTGATTCTGGACAAGCCACTTAAACTCTTTATGCTTCAATTTCCTCATCTGAAAAATACAAATAATAATAGCCCCTATTTAAAGGATCACTGTGAAGATCAAAAGAGTTAAGATGTAAAGTGCTTTGTAAACCTTAAAGTGAGATATAGAAAGATAGATTGATATATAGACAGACAGATGTGTGTATGTATATATAGATACATGCATTTATATGTACATGTCATCCACTCCAAAGAAATTAAACCGGGATATCACAAAAAGGGATGGAGAAGCATATGGTGAATGTGTGTAGGCCCCAATATGCCATAAACAAGGCCTCCCACGCCATCACCTTCCCTTTATGTGGTATCTTCCCCTACTAGAGTGTAAGGTTTTTTAAAATAGAGACTGTCTTGCTTATAATCGAATCTCCAGTGTCTAGCCCCATAATAATTGCTCAATTAGCTTTTTCTTTTTTTCATAAAATACTTGTATTCGAATATAGGAAAGCACACATCAGCTGTGTTTATCTCAATGTATGACAGACAATACATCTACAGTGTTCGATGCCTCCCTTTGGTCATAGTTCCTTTGGCTTCTCCTTCCAACACTCCCTTTTTGTTTTCTATGTTTCATGTTTACCAGACCTCAGATCGATTTCAAGAATATAGAGACATTTTCAGGGACAAGCATTGGCTATAGAAAAGATTTTTTTTTAAGTACTGACATCCTCTCTCTCATCTTGGGACAAACAGACATTTCAGCACTCTCAGTGGGAAGGAAGGCCTTGCTACCTATATTTGGGGCCCGTCTTTGGTCTCTTGGCTGCCTAAAGCCAGGCCCATCTGTTGAGATGGCACATTGCCTACTTCTAAGTTGGCTGGACTCTCCTACTTTGACATGAGTGCTAGCCAATGGCAGCTTACAAAATGCTTGAAGAGGCTTCTTTTCTTGCAGGAGGTCCCTTCTCATGCCAGCGCTGGAGAAGCCATTGGCACTCAGTATCCCTTTAAACTTGGTTACACCTGTTGACACTCTTGTGCCAAGAGCAGACAATGGATGAAATGAACAAATCTGAAATACAAAGGATTTAATGAAGCTTGAGATTTGCCTTCCTCTTTCCCTTATGGATAAGGTGTTCCATTTCAAAGGTGACTGCTTGCACCAGTGACATTTAATTAATAGAAAATGAGAGTAGTAACAATATTAATGAGAACAAGTAGACAGAAAAGAGTGTGTAATAAGAGATTCTGTGTCTACTGGATTGGGACCTTTTAACCAACCACAATTTCTTTCTAATACAAAGTCTTTCTTTAGTTTCAGTATAAGCTAACACTCCTCGCCCCCACCCCTGCACCAATACATTCATTTGTTTAAAAAGAAAAGAAAAACACAGGAAAGCATTAAAAGAAGAAATAAATCCCCAGTCAGATAGCATCCTTTTAATGGACAACCCAAGTACTTACCCAGATCATACAGGCCCCCAAACAGCTGAGTTATAAACATCAGCTTGATATCTCCAATACCCAGATGAAGGGAACTTTCCCATTAAAAGAACAGACGTGAAGTAGAGAGAGTGGGGAGAGAGGGCTTTTGTTTGTTTGCTTGCTCGCTTGTTTGTTTTCAAGAAATCTTTGCTCGTTAGAAAAAAATGAACTTTTGAATAAGAATTTGGTAGTCCACTCTTGGTGGGTGTTTTCTCCAAAACCCTAAGAGTAGGATGAAAGATTTAAAGCTGGAAGGGGCCTTAGAGATATAGTCCCATCATCTCTCTCTCTCTCTCTCTCTCTCTCTCTCTCTCTCTCTCTCTCTCTCTGTCTCTCTCTGTGTCTCTCTCTCTGTCTCTCTTTCTCTTTTAGTGAGGTAACTGAGTGATTTGCCCAAAGTCACCCAACTAGGAAATATCAAAGTCCAGAATTAAAATGCATATTCTTACTCCAAATTCACCCCTTTCCTGTACAAATATACGAAGCGAAGGTTATGTTTTACAAAACAACTTCTTTGGGTCAAAAACATTTTTTTTGCTCCAGCAAAAATGGCAGAGTCATCTTGACTGTCACTAATGAACTGAGCTACATTTGTAGTATGAACGGCGATCACTATTTGGTGCTGACTGGGAATATGGTAGGAGAGAGCCTTACTGACCACCAAGTCTCCAGTTCCATCAGGGTTGGGGTATTTATTTCCTTCCATAATATTTCTGTATTATTGTGTATTGCCTGAGAGTAACTGAGCCCCCAAAAGTCTTTACAATAAGGAAACTTACAAGAGAGCTAACATGGAGATTAAAAAACTACAGTTAGGGTTCAGGTATTTTAAGAAGTTAAATCCTTTATTTGTCAAAGGAAGCCAGGAAAGCAAAAGCTTAAAAATTCAAAGGTAGACTAATTTTTCATCAAAGATTCAGTTTCTTAAGCTACGATATTGCCAGACTCCACTGATTACCATGCTATGCTCTGTAAATAATATCTACACAAACTTTCCCTTTTGTTTGACCTCTGTTAAAATATGCTAGTGATGGTTACTTTAAATCATGCCATCATAGATATAAAGCCAGAAGGGGACCCTAGAGGCTGTGTGGCTCAAACTTCTCGTTTTATAGATGAGGAGACAAAGTCCAGGGAGGCATAGAGTAGTCAATGTCATACAAAAAATAAGAGGAGGATTCTCCCCCTCTCCTCTTCCTCTACCTTCACCTCTGTTTTTTCTCCCTTCTCCTTTCCCTCCTTCTTTTCTCCTCCTCTTTCCCCTGTCCTTCCTCTGCCTCTTCCTCTCCCTTCTCCATCTTGCTCAGGTTCCAAATTCAGTGGTCACTCACAGGCCTGCTATGCTCTTCCAACCTGGGCCAGCTCATGCCTCATTGGTCAGCCCAGTGCCCTCTCCCAACCCCTTCAGGCATCTCACCATGTTAGTGGCAGATCTCATGTAGACACACTATTAGCTTTAGTCCTATTGCAACACAGAACTTTTGAACTCAATTGATCCATTAGACTGAGGGATCCATCAGATCCCCATGTCTCCCTAGCAACTTAGACTCCATGTATGTGCCCACATCCCAGCCCAGAATGGAGGTTCTAACTGACATCCTTTGAATCTGGAAGCCAATGCTCCAATGCTCTTTACACTGTGCCTTCATGACTTTGGATGCTCTTGAATTTCATTAACAGAATCATCCCCATATGTAAGTTGACTACCTGAGAAATGGAGATATATCAGGACAAAAGATGCAGTCAGAAAACCTAGTCCTGGCTTTGTCACTTACTACAAGAAAGTCCTTTCATCTTTTTGAGTTTCATTTTCCCCATCTGTAAAATGGGAACAGTAAAATGGTTACTATAATATTTACCTTGCAAAGCTCTTGGACAGAAATTTTTCTTTGGTCCTTAAAGTGTTTTGTAAATGTGAGTTACTACATTATTGTGGTTGCCATTATTAAACTCAGTAGGGAAAATAGAATTAATAGAGATATGATCATGCATACAAATATACCTCAATATTATCTACTCACATTGCGCCACCTACACTTCCATCATGTATACTTGACCATAAATATATTTCATCAAGAATAGTCTAAGAAATAGCTTTTTATTGGTTCTTTGTCATTGTTCCAATGAGAAAAGCTTTTGCTAAAGTGGTTTGTTGTTGTTCAGTCATGTCTGACTCTTTGAGACCTCATGGACCACAAAACACCAGGTCCTTCTGTTCTCTACTATCTCTCAAAGTCTGTACAAGCTCATATTCATTGCTTCTAGGACATTATTTATCCATCTTATCCTCTGCTGTCCCCTTCTCATTTTACCTTTACTCTTTCCCATCATAAGTGTCTTTCCAGAGAGTCTCACATTCTCATTATGGGGCTGAAGTATTTAAACTTCAGCTTCAGCATTTGACCTTGCAGTTTTAATGCCAGGGGCCTAGTTTTGAGCTCTAATGTGAAACTGGGCACTTTTATTCATTGAGGCTCATTTTCCTCATACCTAAAATAGGATTGAGATTATCTGAACTGCCGACTTCACAGGGAGGACATTGCCTTGTAAACCTTAAAAAGTTGTGCAAATAAAATTTACTGGGCTCCAGACACTATGCCATCTTTCCTCAACAAGAACAGACCAACATCTTGGCCATTATTTTGGAACCCTCAATTGAGCACAACAGTATTACGTGCTATGAAACACGTTCTCTATTTTGACACATGTAGTTGCTTCCAAAGCTATTATTAATCAACATTATTGAACATTTTGTAAAACCTCCCTCAAACACTTCTTGCTAGGTAGCATATCCTTTCTCTCTGAAGGTAAGTCTGCTCAGGACATTACTAACTACAATGGGATGATGAAAATAAAAAGTAAACATAGAAGACCTTTTAGTTCTTTTTCTGTCTTGGATATATTTAAGTCTATTCTTACATCAACCTTTTCAATCAGTTTCTGTAGCTGACTGCTTCTAGGTGTATTTTCTCTGTGGCTGTTGCTATTGGACTGTAGAATTCCTGTGCTCAAAATGAGTGATCCCAGCTTTGATTGCCACACACCAGGTCAGCCTGTCTGTCACTTGCTGGTAGCCCACAGCAATGCCACTGGGCCTGAAGTTGTGTTATGGAATGTCCTTGTGTTTCTTCTACCCACTGGCCATTACAGCCCAGCTGCTTAGATATGCAGCTGGCATCCCCGTCCTGCCTACATCCCACCCTTGTGGAGCTAGGTCAGGCTCAGGATTGGGCTCTGTGGGGCTGCTGCTAGTCTGACAGTGGGTGGAGTGCCACAACCCTGTGGGAGAACATTTGGTGTTAAGTAGGGAGCTTCAAGAAGCAGGTGGCAATGCCTATGATAGCTCCAAGCTGCACTGTAGTCATTGCAGGTTGGAAACCAGAAGTGTTCAAAAGACCATCCATTAGCTTAATCTGGACGATGTCCCATCATAGAAGCAGAAATTCACTTCTAAGATCATATATCTACCTCTGGAACAAACATCATCAGAGGACATCTTGTCCAAGTTCTTCATGAGGAAAGTAAGACCCAGGGAGTTTCACACAGTTAGTAAGCATTTTATTTTCTTATGTTTATCCAATAGCTCCCTGTTTCTTACTCAGAGTACCACAGTTCATTTTATAAAATTCTATCTATCCATTAATCTGACTTAGGTAAGACAAGGTGTTTGGTTGGTTGTTTTTTTTAGTAAATGAAGAAGGAAATTATCTTAAAATGGCTTCATAGACGTAAATATGGAAAAATCTTAGGGGTCATTTATTCCATGTCTATCATTTTATAGTTAAAGAAACTGAGGCCCAGAAAATTTAAGTGACTTTCCTGGGGTCTCAGTAGTCAATAAGTAGGAGAGTTAGAATATGGATCAAGGCCCTCTAACTCCAAAAACAATGCTTTTCTTTGTTTAAAAATTTTTAAAAGAAAAAAAAATACCTTTCCTTCACTGTAAATTCTTATTTAGGCTGTTGTTAAATCTACTGCCATTTAAATTAAAAATGTTTTCTTAAATTCAGTTCACCTCTAAAACATCAAATGACAGGGAAAAATTTCTTAGAAAACTTTTAAGAAAAAAAAAAGAATTACAAAAAGGTCTGTTTATCCCCAGCAGTTATAAATTACCAATTCTCCATTATGTCTTCTTTTTCTTTTTCTTCCCTGCTTTAAAAGAAAGCAAGGAACACCAGGGCTTGTTTATAAACTGTGATTTATGCTCGGGTTAAGAAAGAAAATATATTTTTTAAGTTTGTCTGTTCCACAGATTTCACTTTTACTAAACCCTTTCCTCCCTTTATGCAAGAGAATAAATCTCCCTCTTACCCCGAAGGGAAGCTTTGCATTCCACAAAAGGAGAAGCCAGCTGAAAAACAAGACTTCTCTGCCACAGTAAAGGAGGGTCTCTCTCTCTGTGATTTTTCAGTGACTTTTTTTGCTAAGGAAGGAAAGTTTGACTTACAGCCTGTCTGGGGGGAGGGGAGTAGAAGTTGTAGGTATTTTTTTTTGTTCATATTTGATGCAGTTTTATTAGCTTCCAAAATAGTTACCATGGTAATAGGTCCATTTATATCCACTGTTACAGCTGAATTATAGGAATGGCTTCCTACTGTGTAGTGTACAATGTACTGGGAAGGTTTCATCTCACCTAGTACTTAAAATAGGAATTATTTTAAATACTTACCAAATTATTACATTGTATTCATCACCTTTCTTAGTGACAACCAGCTTAAGGTAAACCTTCAGTGTGGAATTTCAGGAGAAATGTGTTTAAATTTCAACATGACTTCTTTAAATATGTCTCAGTGCTATTTCTTTTAGGGATCTTTGGTATGCTTAAACAGAGAATTCACAGTTTATTTTCTCCTGGAAACTAATTCTGAAAAGATTCATAATTTTGATGCCAGTATAAGGTGTAGTCATAATATTAGCACTTTCCATATTGAAAAAAAATTATTGATCCCAAGACCTGAGCTTCTTTTGGCTCACAGCAGTTTCTCAATTTTTAAGCAGAAGAATTAGATCTTAAGCAGGCCCCCTTTCAAAAATGTATACATTACTTTATGGACAAAAATCAGAGCATAAGACTAAAAGTGTCAGCCTGAATAGAATGTGGACCTTGAAAGATCCTCTTGACTTTAGCCTAAATGATATTTAAGTAATCTAAAATGGTTTTAAAATGATTCATCGGTACTTTTTGATTTTATATCACAGCCATGTACAGATAAAACCTCTATCCCCTGTCCAGTATAACAAAAAACTAATAAGCCAAAAGAATAGCATTTATGAAGAGCCAACCAGCCAATCTATCTGTTTCAACAAAGCTTGCAATGTTTCCTACCTGTCATCTTCCACCTCTCCAACAAAAGGGAGTTCTTGCATTTCTTCTCTCCTTCTCTGAAGCCAAGAGCTTTTTATTTTTTGGTGTTGGGTTTACTTTTTCCTATAATTACACAACATCAGACTTCATATCGTTATTTTCACTTATGTTGTCACTGATTACATTGTTTTCTTGAAGGTGTTCATGTCACTCTGTCAGACTGCAGAAATCTTCCAGAAATCCAAGATATTAAACAGCCATAAAAAAGGCTCTAAATCACTAATAATTAGAGAAATGTAAATTAAAACAATTCTGAGTTTCTACTTCACAATCATCAGAATGGCAAAGAGGACAGAAAAGGAAAATGATAATTGTTAAAGAGAAAAAAACACACACATTAACCCATTATTGGTGCATCTGTGAATTGATCCAGCAGGTCTGGAAAACAGTTTGGAATCAGGCCAAAAATCACAGTACCATTGCTAGGCCTATATGAACCCATATGTGGACAAAATGTCTAACAGCTCTTTCTCCTGTAGTAAAGAGCTAGACACTAAGGAAATTACCACCAACTGGGGAATAAACAGATTATGGTATATCAACAGTAATGGAATTACTGTATAAAAAGAAAGGCTAAAATGGATGGTTTCAGAGAAATTTGGGAAGCCATATATGAACTGGTGCAGAATGAAATGAGTAAAACCAAAAGAACAATATCTATAATTACATTATAAAGAAAAAGAACTTAGAAAGATTTAAGATCATTAATCACTCAGTTTTGGAAAACTGATGATGAAACATGCTAACAACCTACCCACATTGTCATTGATATACACAGTCAATGTAGTCATTTGTTTTAAGTCTGCAAATTTATTATAAGAACTTAAAAAAAATTTTCCTCCACAATGTGGAGAAAGAATCAGAAAAAAAGAGGGGATGTGGATAGTGTAGCAAAAAAGAAAAACAAAGTTTAAAAAAAGGTCATTGACACATCTTTTTAAAAATACACAGAAAAGAATAGAATTAAGGCAAGAATCACAAATAGGATAGCTTCAAAAATTCCACATTAATGTATTTTACATATTTCACAGAAAAACTATACATATCAGATATTGAAAGCTTTATATATAATCCTCTTCTATTCTACATATATGGAAATGAGAATTTTATTTAGTATTTATATAGTTCAAAATTTAGATATATGTATATATACATATATATGTATATATATTTAAAAAAGAAAAACAAACAGGTGTTCCTATGTTACTCTGAATCTCTTAGTTGCTATTTCTTACAGTACTAAACAAATTCATTGTGTTCATGTACCACAGTTTGTATAGCTATTCTCCAACTAACTGGTATCCTCTTTGCTTTAAAGATCTATTCTTTGTAGTCAGTTTTCTTTAAAATATTTAGAAAAAAATCTCTGCAACTCCCTTTGGTCACCTTCTTCTGGCTGGTACAGCCAGAATCATGGTGATTTCCCAATGTCTGTTTCCCATTTCAGTCCATTTCTTCTCATTCTTAACCAATTGCTAGCACCCTTACAATGTGATTTAGTTGTAAGTTCTATAACAACAACAATAAAAGCATTTATATAGTAATTTGCTATGTTCTAGGCACTAAGTGCTTCATAATTCTTTCCTTAGGTGGGAGCTATTATTATACCCATTTTACTGATCAGGAACCTGAAGCAGACAGCATTAGTGATTTGCACAGAGTCACATAACTGGGAAGTGTCTGAGGTCGGATTTGAACTCATTTCATCCTGGCTCAAAGTCCAATACACTGTGCCACGTAGCTACCCCAATGAGAAGTGACATTTGTAGCAACACTTTCCATTCATTGTCTCATGTGATTCTCACAATCCTGTAAAGATGAGGGAACTGAGACTCAGAAAGCTTATGTGACATTTCAGTTGTCATAGAACATGTAATTTTTGCCCAGCTATATATATATATATGAATGTATGTTACGTATTTAGATGAATACACACATATATACATATGCATATTTGTGTATTATATAGGTATTATGTAAAACCATATCAAATATATGCATATATATGGATGTGTGTTTATATATAATTCTTTTCTATCATTTACGTATACTGAGCAAATTTAATCTTTTCATGATCACCTAAAATCTAAAGAATTAAGATACTTTTTTTATATGACAATTACATATTTTTTGTTTATTTTGTTATCCTCAAAACAGCCCCAGGAGGTAGATGTTCTTATTATCCCCATTTTAGAATTGGGGAAACTGAGGCAAATAGATGTTAAGTGGCTTGCCCAGAGTCACACCAATAAGCAAGTATCTGAAGGCAGATTTTAACTATGGTCTTCCTGCCTCCCAGTCCAGTGGTTCCTTTCCCTAAGTCACCTAGCTGTCCTAAATGGCAGAGAAAGGATCTGAGATCCAGTAATAATAGCTAATATCTACATAGAACTAACTATGTGCCAGGCACTGTGTTAAGTGCTTCATAATTATTATTTCATGTGATCCTCACAACAAAACTGGAAGTTAAGTGCTATTATTATCTCCATTTTATAGATGAGAAAACTGAGGCAAACAGCCCTCAAGTGACTTGCCCAGAGTCACACATCTGGGAAGTGTCTGAGGCTAGATTTGAACTCAAAACTTCCTGACTCCAAGTCCAATACTGTCTCTACTGTGCCACCTAACTGTCTTACATGGCAGAGAAAGGATTTGAGCTCAAATATTCCATTATCCTACCATACCACCTCTCTTCAAAGCTAACTCGTTTTTTTTTTTTAAAAAAAAAATACCATTATATACAAGGAGAAGCTTTAAGGTTGAAAATGTGTTACATATTATTTCAATACCATTATTAGTTTAAGATCATCCTGTCTCCAGATAAGAAAACTCATTTTGTCAGTTTTAGAATCTCTGAAATGCCTCAAGTTCAGACTATGAAATCAAACCATAATTTTTTGGTTTTCGAATATAATTGGAAAAGTGTTGTTTGCTTTCTTTATTTTAAAAAAAGAACACTTAAAGAAAAATATAGAAAGATCTTCTGTATGACAGTTCAGGGTCCTTGTCAGACATCAAATTGCTCTTAGCAAAAATATTTTGATGATGTCAGTGCAAATGAATCAAAAGCATATGGATTGTATTTCCCTTAAATTCTGCTTGGCTTTAAAAATTAAGGGAAATGTACTTGGAAAAAATGCCATTGAGATTTATCAAGATTAAATATTTGAAATATCACTGTCTAGATGTTTGATGGACCAAACCTTACCCAGGATTTGGTTCATTCATTTCTAATTAGCCCCTAATGTTGTCATCCTCACCCAAGTAACATTTCTAAAAGACAGTTGACTAACTTGCCAATTAATCCATTACTAGTTTACAGATATTAGGATCCCTTCCAGAAAATGTCCTCTGCTTATGGATTATTGAAGCATCCATAAATGTCCACCATTGCATAAATCAAGAATAGATCGTTTCAGCGATTTTATTTGAATCCATTTGGTACCTGGACCAACAAGTAAGACAAGCCTCAGCCAAGGAAGCATCCTTATTTTTATACAGTCACTTTGGAACTATATTAAAATTTAAGCATGCATTTTCTATTTCCAACAAGTCAAAATGGATATTGCTGAACTGGAGATAAGACAGGAATCTTGTACAGGGTGAGGTATTTTGGTCTCCTCCCTTTTTCATTCTTTTTGTTCCAGAAGCAGAGTTGGTACCACCCACATTGCTGTGTTCCCTCCAACCCTTACTTCTGGAAGCTTTCTCACTAGTAAAAGATTTACACTGCAATTCTTGCTATTATAAATCACTGTTTAGCCATCTTGGTTTTTTCTATGCTGGTTGTTGATGGAATGAAGAGGGTTGTATTTTTTCATCTGGGACATGAAAATTCACTCCTCCACATTCGAGTCCCACAAACATGAAGTTCTCCTGCCCACTAAGTTTGGCATGCTACTCTTTGGAAAGTCACAAGTTCAGGAAAAAAAGTTAGATGCAAACACTGAGTCATCATCTGAAGGAAATGGCTACATTGTCACTGGTCCTTGTACAAACTATACTATCTATTTCTCTCCTGTTGTAGTTTTCTTTAAGAAAAGTACATTTCCCCCTTTTAGCCCTTACAAATGGGTAGTATTAGATAAAGAAGCTTTCTCCAACACAGAAGGACATTAATTCAAATCCCACCTCTGGTTCAGTGATGCTTCAGAAAGTTATTAATTTCTCAGAGTTATAGGAACCCACTAAGAAGATAAGGGGCAAAGAAGATGCTAAACTGCATCAGCAAAAATAATTTTCTTATCGAGGAGTTTCCATCTCAGTGAAATCTCAGCTCCAAACTCTATCCCTACTTTTTGTGGAAAAAACTCTAAGTGCTAAAAGATTGGACTTGTATGTTGAAGAGGTCAATCCATAAGTATCATTTGGGAAACAAATGGGGAAAGTTAGAAATAATAGACTAAGAACTTTGACTACAAGTGCCCAGAACACAATTCTGTATTTCTGTCTCCTAAAAAGGAAAAATACATTCGTATTCTAATAAAGAAAGTAAACATCACTCTCCAAGCACATAAGACCACGAAAAAAAGTTGCCATTCAATTGATCATTTGAAAGTAAGTAATTTTCCATATAGGAATGTAAATAGTTCAACTTTGATAAGTTCCTTTTGATTTCTTTTCCCTGATTACCTTCTCAGGCATCTCTTCCTTCTTGCGTCTGGATGTCAAATTTTCTATTCAACTCTGGTTTTTTCCTCAAGAATGCTTGAAAGTCCTCTATTCCACTGAATGACCATATTTTCCCCTGAAACAAAATACTCAATTTTGTTGGGTAGGTGACCCTTGGGTTCATTCCCAGTTCTTTTGCCCTCTGGAATATCATATTCCATGCCCTTCGATCCCTCAGTGTAGAAGCTGAGAGGTCCTGGGCTATTCTGATTGTGTTTCCACAATATTGAAATTGTTTCTTCCTGGCTGCTTGTAGTATTTTCTCCTTGATCTGGGGATTCTGGAACCTGGCTATAATATTCCTGGGAGTTTTCTTTTTGGGATCTTTTTTCAGGAGGTGATGTGTGGATTCTTTCAACCTCTATTTTGCCCTCCGGATCTAAAACCTCAGGGCAATTTTCCTTGAGAATTTCTTGAAGGGTGATTTCTAGGTTCTTTCTTTGATCATGGCTTTCAGGTAGTCCAATAATTTTTAAATTGTCTCTCCTGGATCTATTTTCCAGGTCAGTGGTTTTTCCCATGAGATATTTCACATTGCCTCTAATCTTTCGTTTGTTTGGATCTGCTTAACAGCATCTTGATTTCTCATAAAGTCACTAGCTTCCATTTGCTCCAGTCTAACTTTGAAGGAATGAATCTCCTCAGTGAACTTTTGAGATTCTTTTTCCATCTGGCAAATTCGACTTTTTAAGGCATTCTTCTCCTCATTGCCCTTTGGGCCTCCTTTGCCATTTGAGTTAGTCTATTTTTTAAGGTGTTGTTTTCCTCAGTCAGGCTGTTGACCCTCATTTCATACTTTTCCTGCATCCTTCTCATTTCTCTGTCTAATTTTTCCTCCACTTCTCTTATTTGATTTTTAAAGTCCTTCTTAAGGTCCTCTATGGCCTGCAACCCGTTCATGTTTTCCCCTGGGGCTTTTGGAGCAGGACTTCTGACCTCACAGTCCTTTTCCCGCTCTGTGCCCCCAAAATAGGAGTCTAGGGTTGCATTTTTCTAATTGTGACTGATGATATCTTTCTCACTATGAAAATAATGGAAGAAGGGGGTGTGGTCATATGAATACATATGTGAATGTGTGTGTATATGGTTACAGTTATATGGATAGAGGGCATAGGTTGAATTTGTTGGGAAGGGAGAATCCTCAAGGTATGAAATTATGAGGTGAGAGAGGAAAGTGGCAAGAGGAGATGGCGAGAGACAGGGTAGGGTAAATTATCCCATGTAGAAGAAGCAAGGGGAAGTGGTTGCAAAGGAGGGGGAGAATAAGGAAGGCTAAAAAGACAAAACCACATTCCCATTGAATCTGGTTCAGGGAGAAAATGACATACATACTAAATGGGATATCTCAACCTGCAGCAGGATAGGGGGAAGGGGGATGAGAGGAGGGATGATGGATGGGAGGGCATCCTTGGGGGGAGGGGAGGTTGGAGGTACCCACTATAGAAGAGGGACAGGATTATGTAGGGAATGGACCAGGTGGGGGGGGTGGGATGAGTGGGAGGGAATTATAAGCAGTCTTGTACAATATATCTACTATGATAGTGTTTTGCATAGCTGGACATGTACAACATATACTGAGTTGCTTATCTCCCAAGAAGGAATGGGTGACAAGGGAGGAAGGAAATGGATCTGAAATTCGAGGTCATAACATTAAATGTTTCAAATATATTAAAAAAAAAAAAAAAGAAAGTAAGTAATTTTAAGGATCCAAAAGTTGGCAAGAGAAGATTCTTTATCTATAGATGGCATCCTTCTAAAACAGAGGAACCTAGAAATTATAGGCAATGCAAGGTATGTGTTGGTACATCATATCTCTGTTAATCATGTTTAATATGATGAATATAGCATGAGATATAGTAGAGAGGGGTTCATCATTTCAGTTATGAATACCAGGGTTCAGGTCTTCCTTCTAACATACTAGCTGTGTGACTGTGGGCTAGATTTTTCAACTCTCTGTGACCAAGAAAAAGCTCTGACTCTGTAACTTATACACCAGCTAATGATTCACATTGTTGAAGGTAGTTGACATGATAGGATTTTTACCATCAAAAAACAGTAACACTTCATTAGGCACAGCATCTTAAAAAAGATTCTTAATCACTTTCCCATAATAAACATGTAGTACCTGGCCAGCCTTAAGACTCTTTATATAAAGTCAATCCCACGAATATTTGTTAAATGCCTCCTGTCTGTGAGGTTCTATTGGATATTGTGGTCATCATTATAAATTGAGTTTAAATTCAAATGCTAAGAAATTATGATTTATGATGAAATTTCCTTTCAAAAATGTTCCCTTCTGGAATCAAAAGATCATCAAGGAGAAGATCTGAAAAGAAACTACATTTTGCTTTACATATATTTCCAATTTGTTCACATTTTCACTTTCAAATACAACAGATGTCACCAAACAACATTTTTTCTGGGAAGTTTAATTACTAAGAAATACATGAGTTATTTGAAAAGCCCCTTTACACTTGAGTGTTAGCTACAGGACATTTTCCCAATGGTACCAGCATGTTTATGTTCTAGTAGGTGTGAATAAGCTCACATGTTTATGCTTAGACTCCAGGAGGTGTGAATAAGTCTGGCTGATTCTCCTTGCCAAGAGCATTAGACACTAGTTCTTAGAAACAATTGAAGCAGCCAGTGAACTTCCTTTCTCTTATAAACAAGGTCTTTCGACTGCTCACCCACATTTACAACAAGAAAAAAAAATTGTGTGGGTTTTTGTTTAGTTGAGTGTAAGCCCTCTTGTATGTGCTCCTGAAAGACCATTTTATGAGTTGTTTAATGTTACCAGTTTACTAAATTTGGCAACCAAACACAAGGACTTCCATTAGATAATTCTTTACCATGCCCATGTGATGAAAAGAAGCCTTGTCCTTGAATTCGAAGACAGGGAATGAAAAGAATAGAAAACCAATGATAGCTTTCAGCGAGGAAAATAGTTTAATAGCCTCTGATGTCTCTTGTCTTTTTCCTCCCTTGAGACATTGCAGTAAGGCAAGGAAAGGGGAAAAAGAAAGAGCTTAAACATGATATAGATTCTAATTATCCTGATGGAAGCGGCCATGAAGTCAAGAAATAGGTCACAAAGAAGAATCCTAAGGAGGCATTTTTAACATGTGAGGAGGGAACAGGATTGGGCAAGAAGGACTTGGCTATGTTTGCAAACTTTATTAAAAGCTAGATGTTTTCTGGGGAAACTGAAATGTTTCATCTGGAGTCAAGACTAGAAAAGGGAGGAACCTTTGTATGGGCGGGGGCGGGGAGGAAGGGAGAAAGAATAATGAAATCTCAGAACCACAGCCAAATTTTGAAGAAGATCCTAAATGCTGTTTGGGGAAAAGATTACTGAATGAATTACCAGTGACTGTTTGTCACCTCTCCTTGCTCCCAGAGGAGAAAGGCAGGCTTGAATAGCTGGTATAATCTTTTTTTTTTTTTTCTTATCCCCCTTCTTTCAGAGCAAGTCAAGCAGAATAGAGTTAAAGGCTTAATTTCCATTGAAATCTTGGGTGTGAAATTAGACCTCCTCAATTCAGGCTTTCCTAGCAGTCTTTTTTTCCCTTTTTCTTTTTTAACAGTAAGTAATCAGTGTTTAATTACTTGACTTTTACATGGTACAACCTTTGAGAACTCACCGTCTTGCTGAGGCTTCAAGGTGTATTGTTTGGAATGTTCAATAGCCTTTGCTGCCTTGTTACTACTAATGAGGCCACAAGCGGAGGGGGAGACAAGTATGAGTTTTAAAACATAAATTTTAATGATGTCTTTTGTTTCTCTATCACATCTACTTTTGAATATGCCACAGCCACCTGAACCAGACCTCCTCCCAACACCCTGAAATGCAGAAAACAGTTAAACAAAAATGACAGATCTGGCCCATCTGACAATGTATACCATACTCTGCTCCTGCATTTCTCCACCTCCCTGCCAAAGAGAGAGAGAGTTGTGACACTCATTTCTGCCACGTGACTGAAGTATCATCTTTTTCTATATCTAGATGAATGTATGCATTATAAAATTCATTTGATGAGTTCATTTCAGAGCAGACCAGGCATCAATAGAGAAAGGAAATATAGTTTTAAATTCATTCTAGTTATAATTCCTGTCTATGGCTGCATTGCTAACACTATTGACCAGAACTTTGAGGCCTTTAGAGGAAAGATTAAATTCAATTTGACATATTTATTAAGCCCCTGTTACACTCAAGGAGACAAGCAATGTGGCATGGTAGATAGAAGGCAGTCTCAGAGTAAAGAAGATGTGATTACAACTTCTGCCCCTGAGAGATGTTTGCTGTATGACCTTGGGCACATTATCTAACTTCTCCTGGCTTCCAACAAACTTCTGGGACTATAAGTTGAAGGTGAGTTGCCAATTTGCATGAGGGAGGAAGTTTGTATTGCAGGAGTTCCCACCTTAAGGACACTCACAAATTGAGATCCTCCCTTCCACTCCTCTGCCCTTCCCCCACCCCCAAAAAAATTCCTGGTGCTATGACAGTACTAGGAGTGAAAAAATGAATAATACATAGTCTCTTCCCTGGGAGATCTTTAATTGGAAAAATAAACCTGCTACACAGATAACTATAATTCAAATTAGAATATAACTGCTGAGAAAATCAAGTGAAGGGTTGGTAATGATCTTGTTAATTGTATCAGTGTAGAACATTAGTGCATCTAGGTTGCACGGTGGTTAGAGTGCCAGGCCTGAAGTCAGGAAGACTCCTCTTTCTTAGTTCAAATCCAGCCTTAGATACTTACTAGCTCTATGACCCTGTACAAGTCACTTAACCCTGTTTGCCTCAGTTTCCTCAACTGTAAACATGAAGTGGAGAAGGAAATGGCAAACCACTCCTGTATTTTTGCCAAGAAAACCTCAAAGGAGGGCATAAAGAATTGGACACATCTGAAAAATGACTGGACAACAGCAACAAGACCACTAGATAGTGCAGACCCATGGACAAGTAGGAGTACAACTAGGAGAGGGTAACCCAACTGGTGAGAAAACTATAGAATATGATATAGGAGAACTGGTTGAAAGAAGTACTGATTTTTCTATATGTGAGTGTTGTTTTCATTACACACATATACACATGCCACCCGGATAAAATGTGAACTCAATGTAAGAATTTGTTGTTGTTTCTGTTATTCCATTGTGACTTGCATATAGAGAGGAAGTGTGGTATTTTGGGTAGTAATAGCAATAGGAATAGTAGTAATTAGCATCTGTGTAATAATTTAAAATTTTGTAAAGTACTTTACATATTGTATCTCATTTATATCTTAACTCTGATAGGTAGAGGCTATTATTATCCCTATTTGACACATAAAGAAATAAGACTGCAATGAAAAAAAACTTGTCCAGGGTCATAATATTAAGAAATCAACAACTCATAGCTAATAAGAAACAGGATTTAAACTTAGGTCATCATGACTCCAAGACTAGTGCTTAGCCATCTAAAAGTGACAGGAAGATCTGAGTTTGAATCCCAACTCAGACACATACAGCTTATATGACTCTACTCAAGGCACTTAACCTCTCTGAGATTTGGTTTCTTAATCTATAAAATAATAATCACAAATCACAATGTAATGATGAGGATCAAAGGACATCACATACTCAAAATGTTGGGCAAACCTTAAAACATAACAAGTGAGCTATCATCATTGTCACCATTATCATTGCTGCTATTATTAAATGCTTGCTAAACTTAAATATTTAGCCTAGTGGAGAAGCCACCTGATATAATGGTTTTAGAGTTGATCTTGAAGACAGGAAAATTTGGGTTCAAGTTTAGCCTCTGATCCATACTCATACTGTGTGCCCTTGAGTGAGTCATTTAACCTTTTAGCATTTTAGGCAGATCTCTAAGATTATAAATTGAAAAGAAGATGCTGATCTGCTTTGGTAGAGTTTTCCTTTTCTTGGAGTTTCTTAACCTGTTGAAATCATAAGTCCAATCCCTAACCATATTGAGTCTCCTGAAGATAGGACAGGACATGAAGAACTGGGGGAAGGTGGAAGGAGGGAAGATTATATCTTTGTTTAAAGAGTTTTCATTTGAACCCAAATGACTAAGAATTAAGAAACTTAGGTAGAATTTTCAGAGTCAGAATTAAGAATATCATAGGGGAAAAAATAGACTTCCTAATAATTGTTAAAACAAACCTAAAGTGGATACACTGTCTCAGGAGGTAGTGGGCTCCATTTCTCTTGTGGTCTTGAGACACATGATTGGGCATTGACTTGTTTGTTATGTTTTATAAGAGAGACAATTCCATACATGGGTTCCCTTCCATCTTTGAGATCCTGTAATAAAATCTATTGTTGATTGCTCTATTTATATTATTAAAATTAATGCTATAATGAGTATATTTATTCAATAAATAAATATTTATTCCCCAATGAGTTAATAAACATTAAGTGCCTTCTATGTGTCAGGCATTGTGCTAAGCTCTAGAGATACAAAAATAGATAAAAGAGAGTCCCTGCCCTCAAGAGGCTTATAGTCTAATGAGGGAGACAACAAGCAGACAACTATATACAAACAAGCTACATGCAGAATAAACAACAAATATTTAAAAGAAGGAAAGCACCACACTTAAAAAGGGATGGGGAAAGCCTTCTAAGTTTAAGTCACTGTGCTCTATCTTGGGGTATATAAAAATGAAACACGAATTAAAATGATCTCTGCCTTCAAAGGACTTAGATACTACATGGAGATATAACAGGTACACAGAGAAAGCACTAATAACTAAAGGGATTGTAGTCCTGATCAGCATCTGGCCACTGGAACCAGATGACTGGAGGAGGAGAAAGGGAGACTGATAACTTTGCACAGCCCTCCCTCACTCAAATCTAAGTTAATTACAAGTCATGTCATAATCTCCCTGATGTCATGATCCTCTTCCAGAACAAAGGATGAACCACACAACATATAGGAGATTTCACATGATCTGAGGATTAAAGGAAACTTAGTATTTGTAATGTTAATGGAATCTGAAGATCTTCCATGCCCCTTTGTATTGGCAAGTAAGCAGGTACTTAGCACCTTGTTTCAAGTTAACACCTTGTTTAAGCTATTTAATTAACACAGAAGTAACACCTTGGGAGGAAGTTGCTGATATAACAGGAAGGGGCAGAAGAGGGAGGAGCTATACCCTATATAAGGAAGAACACAACCTGGACAGACAGAATTTTCTTGGGGCAAGCATCTGGAGGCTGGAGCTTCTGCCAGAGAGAGAACTTCTTGGGATAAGCATCCATGGAGGCAGGGCAGCAGCTGCTGGAGAGACAGAGAGACAGAGAGAGACAGAGACAGAGACAGAGAGAGAGACAGAGACAGAGAATTTCTCTCAGCAAGCATCTGGAGGCTGGGCTACTACTGCTGGACTGAAGACTGACTGAGAATTGAGAAGAACTGAGACAAGAAATGAGGACTGAGGGCGGCTAGGTGGTGCAGTGAGTAGAGCACTGGCCCTGGAGTCAGAAAGACCTGAGTTCAGATCTGGCCTCAGACACTTAACACACACAAACAAAAAAAACCCTAGCTATGTGACCTTGGGCAAGTTACTTAACCCTATTGCCCTCCAAAAAAGAAAAGAAAAGAAAGAAATGAGGACTGAGAACTGACAAAAAACTCAAACTTGTGGTAGCAAGACTTCCAAGGGCCGGCTGGAGCTACTGAAGACTGAGGAAGCGTGACTGTGGTGCCGATATTTTGTACAAATGTTGAGGCTTTGTTAATGTGTGTGAATGTTATTGTGGCTTTGTTAAGCTTTGTCTTCCCAGGAACAGAGACTGTGAAGGATTTGAGATGGACTGGACACTGTGAGCTCCAATGTGGAGCAAGAACTGCATGGAGAACTGGACAAGGAACTGGGAGCTGTCTGCCTTTGAATCCAGGTGACAGTTTGGTGGGTTCAGGTAGGAGCTACCTTACTCAAGTAAAGATGAAAAGACCTCTCCATGGATACTGAGTACTGACTGATGAAATTGTCTGGGTAGTGATTGAGGAAATAGGGTACTCCTTAAGGATGATTGAATGATTTAGTTACTAAATGATTGAGTTACCAAATTGAGTTACCAAACAAAAGTACTTTGTTGAAAATTATGTGACCACTTTGGTGAAAACTACCTGGCTGTAGAAATAGCACCACCAAGGTGCTCTCGCACCAGACCACTTCCAAACCATGTAAAAGGGGACTCTGAACAACTTCTGGAGCCCCAACACCCACAGAACGACACAGAAAAGCTAACCTCCCACTGGGGACAGCCCGGCAGCCCTGCAGGGAGTGACCGGCACAGCGCTCTGGGAGCCGACAGTGCAGCATGCAGGGAGCTGAGCCCAGGTACGCATAAGCCATGGTTCTAGCCACAGGGCGGCCAGACCAGCAGCCACCTGGAGGGAACCCAGAACACCAGCAGCTGTGGCGATTCCAGAATTATCAACACAGACATGCCTAAGACAAAATGAGAGGTTAGTGCCCTATGGACTTTGGGACCAGTATTTGGGGAACGCGTTGGCTTCCTCCCCTGGGGGCTAGAAGCTGGTGAGAAGACAAGGCACACTCGCCATTTTGCAGCTCCAGTGGTGGCTTCAGCTCCTGGCCTGCGAACTGTAGGGAGATCCAACGATCAGTGTTGGGGGTTAATCGCTCTTGCTTTAACCTACTTGGATCTGGATTGTGATCTGGTAGGGAGGTGTGGGGTAGGTATCCAACTTTCCAGAACCGGAAGTTGTGAAGGCCCCAATGTTCGGGATGGAAGCCCCCCTGTCTGGTGGCAGAGTCCTACTGTGGCAACAAGCCCAAAAGTCAAGTAATTAAGTGGCAACATGGCTAGGCAAAGGAAACAAAATAAACAGAAAAATGCAATATTAGACTCCTATTTTGGGGGCAAAGAGGATTGAAGCAAGGAACAGGAGAAGGGCCGTGAGGTCAGAAATCCTGCTCCAAAATCCCCAAAGGGAAATATAAGCGGGTTACAGGCCACAGAAGACCTTAAGAAGAATTTAAAAAATCAAATAAGAGAAGTGGAGGAAAAATTGGGAAGAGAAATGAGAAGGATGCAGGAAAAGTACGAAATGAGGGTCAACAGCCTGACTGAGGAAAATAACACCTTAAAAAATAGACTAGCTCAAATGGCAAAGGATGCCCAAAAGGACAATGAGGAGAAGAATGCCTTAAAAAGCCAAATTTGCCAGAGTGAAAAAGAATCTCAAAAGCTCACTGAGGAGATTCATTCATTCAGAGTTAGACTGGAGCAAATGGAAGCTAATGACTTTATGAGAAATCAAGATGCTGTTAAACAGATCCAAACAAATGAAAGAATAGAAGGCAATGTGAAATATCTCATGAGAAAAACCACTGACCTGGAAAAGAGATCTAGGAGAGAGAATATAAAAATTATTGGACTACCTGAAAGCCATGATCAAGGAAAGAACCTAGAAATCACCCTTCAAGAAATTCTCAAGGAAAATTGTCCTGATGTTTTAGATCCAGAGCGCAAAATAGAGGTTGAAAGAATCCACAGATCACCTCCTGAAAAAGATCTCAAAAAGAAAACTCCCAGGAATATTATAGCCAGGTTCCAGAATCCCCAGATCAAGGAGAAAATACTACAAGCAGCCAGGAAGAAACAATTTCAATATTGTGGAAACACAATCAGAATAGCCCAGGACCTCTCAGCTTCTACACTGAGGGATCGAAGGGCATGGAATATGATATTCCAGAGGGCAAAAGAACTGGGAATGAACCCAAGGGTCACCTACCCAGCAAAACTAAGTATTTTGTTTCAGGGGAAATATGGTCATTCAGTGGAATAGAAGACTTTCAAGCATTCTTGAGGAAAAAAACAGAATTGAATAGGAAATTTGACATCCAGACACAAGAAGCAAGAGATGCCTGAGAAGGTAATCAAGGAAAAGAAATCAAAAGGAACTTATCAAAGTTGAACTATTTACATTCCTATAGGGAAAAACAGTAACTGTGACTGATGAAATCTTTCTCAGTATGAAAATGGAAGAAGGGTGTATGGTCATATGAATACATATGTGAATGTGTGTATATATGTTTACAGGTATATATGGATCTAGGGCACAGGTAGAATTTGCTGGGAAGGGATGATACTTAAGGGGTGAAGTTATGAGGTGAGAGGGGAAAGTGGCAAGAGAAGATGGGGAAAGACAGGATAGGGTAGACTATATCATGTAGAAGAGACAAGGAGAAGTGGCTGCAGGGGAGCGGAAGAACAGGAAGGCAAAAAGGCAAAACCACATTCTCACTGAATTTGGCTCAGGGAGAGAATGACATACATACTAAATGGGATATCTCACCCTCCTGGAGAGTAGGGGGAAGGGGGATGAGAGGGGGGATGATGGAGGGGAGGGCACTCTGGGGGGAGGGGAAGTTGGAAGTACCCACTATTGAAGAGGAACAGGATCTAAGTAGGGAATGGACCAGGTAGGGGGTGGGATGGGTGGGAGGGAATTATAAGTAGCCTCTTACAATATATCTACTATGGTAATGTTTTGCATAGCTATACATGTACAACACATACTCAATTACTTATCTTCCCAGAGGGAATGGGTGACAAGGGAGGAAGGGAATGGATCTGAAATTTGAGGTTTTAAAATTAAATGTTTCAAATATATATATATATATATATATATATATATATATATATATGTATATAAATACTATTATTAATACTATTTTGCATGTAATTGGGAGATAAGATGTTCAGGCATTGGGGCAGAGAGACTCACCTTGCTCTAATGGAAAAGTCAAAGGGGGTATGGGAGAAGATATGGGAGAGAGCAGATTGGATGAGGGGATATCCTGTGGGACTGCTATTCTGGGGTGGTGGGTAGGGGAAAAATGGGAAAAAACTATAACTCAAAATCTGGCGGAAATGAATGATGTAAACCAGAAGTTAATAAAGCATTTGTTTAAAATAAAAAAAGAAAACTACATGACCATTTTAGTGATAAATTGTTCAATTGTGATATATGGTGAATGCTGTACCTTGATTTTTCTGTAAATGTTTTACTCTGATATGTTATTGAATAAATAGAGAGTTCTCTATACCATGGAATCAGAACCTTGAAAGCTGTTCACAGCAGCAGTCCTCTGGAAAGCTGCTCATGTGTGGCTTTACAGTATTCTAAGAGGTAGATGTGATAAGCAAATGACTACATATCAGGGATAAGGCTTGGTGAGTGTATGCAAATGAACACAGGTGAGATATGGAAGATTGATTTGAATAATAGCTAACAGTCCTGTTTGGCTAGAATATAGAGCATGTGGAAGATAATAATGTTCAAGTGTGGCAAGGTAGGTTGAATGTGGAGTACCTTCAAAATGAGGGCATGGATATTGTAATTTATCCTGGAACAACTGATGATTTTTCATCAGGGAAGAAGAGTGGTCATACCTATGCCCCAGGAATATTATTTTATTTTGGTTAAAGTGAGGAGGATTGGATGAAGAGTTCTGAGCCTAGAAATGGGGAGACTAATTAGGAATCTTGTGATAACCAAGGGAAAGAGATAATAAGGCCTGAACTAGAGCATTGGCAGTATGAATGGAGAGAAGATGGTGTAGAATTAGAAGTACCAAGTAAAGGAAACTGATTGGACCTGAAAGTCCACGATAACTCCAAGGTTGTGAATTTCCTTCTTGAATCAATTATATAAGTAGTCTATAAATGGGTATAATTATAGACACATTAGCCATATTATGTTAAAATGTCTTAATTTATGGACTATTTGATGAAAATTCACAATATTTCTGAACTATTATTTTATCCAAAATTAACTGTGAGATACCACCATGAAATTCATCTACAGAGAACTATTTTTAAGCAGCATCTGCCATCAAAAATTTAACATTAATGAGACTAAGATCATGTCTACGTAATACGTCAATGATCTATTTTTGTCTATATGATAATCAGGGAAAAAATCTGTGTAAGTAGTTACTTTATATAGGGAGATGTGAGGATTAGATTGTTAATATAGAAACTCAGTCAGAATTGGCATTTTTTCCACCTGAAGAAAAGAGCTCAGTTTAGTTTGTGGGTGGAGGGGAAGAGGACCAAGTTTGGGAAAAAGCTCACCTGGAGTTCATCTGGTAGAGAGAAGATAGGGCTCCATCAGAGGCCTTCTATTTTGACTAATTATTCTTCCTAATCAAGTGTAAAGCTCAGTTGTTTCTGAGCTGTGGTTAGTGCCCCTCCAAAGAATTATGATCTGGGGGGAAATAACCTAGTTGCCCTATCCCAGTTGTAGCTAAATCATTTGTTTTAATGGTATATTTATTCTGACTGGCAGGTTAGAGTTGTGCATAAAGAACAGACCTTGGAAAAATCCTTTCATGAATATTACTGCAGTCAATGAGTTTGGGGCCTAAGATATCTAGAAATTCTTTCAGTTTTCAGAGTTGAGAAGCCCTGGATTCTGGTCTGGCCTCTGACACATGCTGACTAATTGTGGGCAAGTCACTACACCCCTCGGTGCCATAGGCAACTCAATAAGATCAAAAGTTTTAGAATAAGTGCTGGTCTGCATTCATAACTGCACTGGAAAATTCCTTATGCCAATACAATCAGAGGGGTGAAGAGGAAAAACAACTCATTCATATAAGGATTTTTTTTTCATAGAAGAACCTGGCCAATGAATACGGTCCATACTAGAGGTGTCAAACATCAGGATCCCAACACTCGAGTGAGGCAATGAGGCATTAAAATGTAAAAATTAAAATGTCCAAATAAATAAATGTAAAGTACAATATAGATAATATTGCATTTTAAAACTAAGTCAATATGTAAACTGGATGTAGCAACCCTGTTTATTTGAGGTTGACACCACTGATTTATACCTTGTACATGGCCATGCTTTAGTTATTACCATATAGTTCTGTGTAGAAAGGAGATAGAGACAGATAAAGACATGGAGGGAAACAGAGATATACAGTAGGGAGACAGAGAGAGAAAAAACTGGGAGAGATAAATAGAAAACAAAAAATAGCTTATTTGGCCTTTTAGGAGAGAAGTAGAAAAAGCCATAGTATACAGTCTGACATTTTGTCCTAAGTTTATTTCATTAATCAACTAACATTTTTTTGAGGGGGGAAGGCAAGGTAATTGGGGTTAAGTGACTTGCCCAAGGTCATACAGCTAGTAAAGGTGTGAAGTGTCTGAGGTCAGATTTGAACACAGGTCCTTCTGACTCCAGGGCAGGTGCTCTATTCATTGCACCACCTAGCTGCCCCCAATCAACTAATATTTTAAAAGAGCTTATTATGTTGGTATTAGGCCTTGTGATTAGTAGTAGTACTACTAAGAGGAAAGTAAACTATCTCTGCCCTCAGAGAGCTTGCATTCTAATAAGGAAGACCTACCCCTACCTAGATAACAAATGAATGCAAGATACCTCCTGAAAAAAAAAATTCCAGGGGGTGGGGTAGGTGGCTCCGTGAATAGAGCACTAGCCCTGAAGTCAGAAGGACCTGAGTTCAAATTTGGCTTCAGACACTTAACACTTACTAGCCATGTGACCTTGGGCAAGTCACTTAACCCCAATTGCCCTGCCCTCCCCCCTCCAAAAAAGCAAAAAATAATAATTATTATTATAGTATATTAAAAATGGAGGAGTGTTTTTTTTTCATTCTCTTGTGTGTTGGCTGATATTAGGTGGATTCTTTTAAAATTGACTTTGGAAGATGAGTACATTTGTCCCTTAGGGATCTAACTTGAATTCAGATGGTAAACTACAGAAGCAGAAAAATTATTAGAATAATTTCAAGGAAGAAAAAAATTGGGTCCTAAGTTACAAAGAATTTTTAAAAGTTCCCCACTTTATCTTTAATAAGTAGGTGTACTTTATTTTACTTACTTGACCTCAGGGGGTAGACCAAGTAGCAAATGGTAGAAATTTTTAAAAGACAAATTTAATCTTAATGAAGGAAACTCTTCCTAATAATCAGAGTTCTCTAAAAGTAGAATGGAGGTAGTCAGTTCCCCAAACACCAAGCGCTGCCACCACCACTACCAGCACAATTGGAGGTCTGAAAGCAAAGGTTGAATGACCACTCGTCAGATTCTTTTCCAGTTATGGTTTGTACTTAAGGGCCTCTGAGGTCCCTTCTATCTTTGAAGATGTGTGACCCTATAGTTCAATTTTTCATTCAATGTATTGCTTTCCAGCTGCTTCTTGGGGTAGACATAGCAAAATCATGCAAAATATCTTGGGAGAATGTGCTATAAACAGCAGCAGAGAATTTCATTTTGAAATACCTTTGATTTCCCAGCCACAGTTCTGGTGTTTGCTTAAGTTTAAAAGAGCCATTGGAATTCTTTGGTATTCATTTCAGCAAAAATTTGAAACAGTATTGTTTAAAGTTCACTTACTTCAAATATGGCAATAGGTCCTTTGGTGAAACCCTTCTTATTCTAGCCCAGATGGAAAGACTGTGAAAATATTCTGTTATCTTGCCGAATCTATTTTCAAAGAGTGGATGAAACCCAGAAAAGTAATGGTCAAAACAGTCTCTGTTTTGATTCAGAGTTTGATAGCTTGTATTTAAGCCCTAGTAGTCTATCTTTCTTCATTATATTGAAGAAAATACCTTACTCTGTCTTCTACTTTTCTATTCAAAAGGAAGGTTTTCTGGGTTACATAGCTAATCTGCTCCTGATGCCTGAGATGTGTGTAACTACTCAGGCAACCTTGATTTATGATCTAAAAGCCAAAGTCATTAGTAAGATGTTTTTTGGCTAGTGGAGACTGAAACAATGATGTATGGAGGTATGAATTTTCACTCATTTAAAGTCATTTGGGTACATTTTTTACCTCCCTTTGAGTTATTTTAAAAATATTTGTCTAGTGAATTAGATGCATCTAAAATATTAAACACCATAACCTTATTTTCATTTTATCATGCTATGTGTATACATATGCACATATATATATACATACATATGTATACACATGTATACATACATATGTATACACATATATACATTCATATGCAGCTACACACACACACACACACACACACACACACACACACATATATATATATATATATATACTTCTGTAATGTTAATGGGAACTGAAGATCTTCCCCACACATTAATAGGTCTCTTGTGGAACCCAACAAGAGAAGTTTGATTAGGGAGGCTGGTTTTTCAGGAAGGCACATACCTTTTGTTACTTTGTAATTAGGCAGTGGGTCACTAGGATTGTGATGCCTTCTGACCCTAAAGAGGTATATATATGTACACTAAGGTTAACATTTTGCTTTGAGGCTCATAGGAAGAGTGTTTGTGTAATTTGACAAGAAGAGACTCTTGGTAGCTGTTAAGGAGCCCCCTGACTTTGAAAACCCACATGTTGGTGCTTCTCTCTCTGGTAACTATGTGTGTATATAATGGTCAGACAGCTAGAAACCCAATCTGTTGGTCTGTTGAATTGTGTTATTTTCTCTGTATTTTTTTTTGACTGCCTGTAATTTCTGCTTGTAGTTTCTGAAGTTCAGGGTGCTTACTTTTTCCCCTGAACTAAGTGAATGACATGTGTGTGTATATGTGTGTATGTGTATATATGTGTGTGTGTATGTATATGTATATATGTGTGTGTGTCTATATATATATATATGTATGTATATATATGTAAATTTAAAGATTGTTGACTCCTTTAAAGTTGCTTTCCTTTAGTAAAGCAGATCAAAGAACCTGTGCTAGCAGCCATCCTGTGTATACTAGAGTGCTTGCTCTTACAACTTGTCCTTCCTATTAGAATGGAAATTCAGCATAAGTAAGGATTGTTTCATTCTTTTTATTAGTATCCCCAGAGTCTACCACAGTGTTTGGAACTTAATAAATATTGAAGTCAACAAGCATTCATTAAGTACTCATTATGTGCCAGGAACTGTGCTAAATATTGAAGATACCAAAAAATAAGATAGTCCTCAATCTCAAGGAACTCATAGTCTAATTGGGGAGCCAAGATGAAAACAATAATATACAAACAAATTAGGTAAGTAGGTACAAAGATAACTAGATAGATAGGTAGGTAGGTAGGTAGGTAGATAGATAGATAGATAGATGGATGTTATATACATATATGGTCATATATCTACATATATGTATATAAAATTGGAGAGAATCTTAGGGGGAAGATATTAACATGAAGGGCAATTGGGAAAGACTTCTGATAGAAAGTGAGACTTTAGCTAAACTTCAAAGAAGTTCCTTCACCTCTCTTCCTCTCTGACCTAGCAGGGTTTTCATGGCAAGAGCACTCATAGGGATTGGAGTCAGAAGACTCCAGGGCTCATATCCTGCCTTGGAAACTTATTAGCTCTGTGTTGGCTGTAGAAAAGTCACTGATCTTCTGAAGTCCTCAATTTCTTCAAATTTAATGTAGTTCAATAATCTTTAATTATTACTCACTATGTGTAAGACACTGGGGATTCAAAAAACAAAATGGAAGCCATCCCTACCCTCAAGGAGCTTCCATTCTATTGGGGAAAAACAGTATATAAAGAGATAAAAACATAGACAATAATTTAAAGAGAAATGGAGGTAGATGGTGGAGTAGAAACAGCTCATCCAAGCCACTCTGGCCCCAGATTCCCCCCAAACTATGTAAAAGGGGACTCTGAACAACTTCTGGAGCCCCAGCACCCACAGAACAACACAGAAAAGCTAACCTCCCGCTGAGGACAGCCCAGCAGCCCTGCAGGAAGGACCAGCACAGCACTCTGGGAGCCGGCAGCGTGCAGAGCACAGAGTGTGGGAGCCGAGCCCAGCCGAGCCGAGCTGAGCCCAGGTCTGCGTGAGCCGAGGTTTTAGCCCCAGGGCAGCAGGGCCAGCAGCCAGCTGGAGAGACCCCAGAACACCAGCAGCTGTGGCAATTCCAGCATTATCAACATAGACATGCCTAGGACAAAGTAAGAGGTTAGTGTCCTATGGACTTTAGGACCAGTATTTGGGGAATGCGTTGGCTCCCTCCCCTGGAGGCTAGAAGCCACTGAGGAGACACGCCATTTTGTAGTTTTCAGAGGCAGCTCCAGCTCCTGGCCTGCGAATTGTAGGGAGATCCAGCAATCAGTCCTGGGGGGTAATCGCTCTTGCTTTAACCTCCCTGGATCTGGATTGTGATCTAGGGTGGAAGTCGTGGGTGGGTTTACAGCTTGCCAGAAACGGAAGTTGCCCCCACACGTTCGGGACGAAAATTCCTCTATCTGGCCTTAAAGCCATAGTGTGGCAACAAGCCCAAAAGTCAAGTAATTAAGTGGCAACATGCCAAGGCAAAGGAAACAGAAAAATGCAACCCTAGACTCCTATTTTGGGGGCATAGAGCGGGAAAAGGACTGTGAGGTCAGAAGTCCTGCTCCAAAAGCCCCAGGGGAAAACATGAGCAGGTTGTAGGCCATAGAGGACCTTAAGAAGGACTTTAAAAATCAAATAAGAGAAGTGGAGGAAAAATTGGGAAGAGAAATGAGAAGGATGCAGGAAAAGTATAAAATGAGGGTCAACAGCCTGACTGAGGAAAACAACACCTTAAAAAATAGACTAGCTCAAATGGCAAAGGAGGCCCAAAAGGGCAATGAGGAGAAGAATGCCTTAAAAAGTCGAATTTGCCAGATGGAAAAAGAATCTCAAAAGTTCACTGAGGAGATTCATTCCTTCAGAGTTAGACTGGAGCAAATGGAAGCTAATGACTTTATGAGAAATCAAGATGCTGTTAAGCAGATCCAAACAAATGAAAGATTAGAAGGCAATGTGAAATATCTCATGGGAAAAACCACTGACCTGGAGGATAGATCCAGGAGAGACAATTTAAAAATTATTGGACTACCTGAAAGCCATGATCAAAGAAAAAACCTAGAAATCACCCTTCAAGAAATTCTTAAGGAAAATTGCCCTGATGTTTTAGATCCAGAGGGCAAAATAGAGGTTGAAAGAATCCACCGATCACCTCCTGAAAAAGATCTCAAAAAGAAAACTCCCAGGAATATTATAGCCAGGTTCCAGAATCCCCAGATCAAGGAGAAAATACTACAAGCAGCCAGGAAGAAACAATTTCAGTATTGTGGAAACACAATCAGAATAGCACAGGACCTGGCACCTTCTATATTGAGGGATCGAAGGACATGAAATATGATATTCCAGAGGGCAAAAGAGCTGGGAATGAACCCAAGGGTCACCTACCCAGCAAAACTGAGTATATTGTTTCAGGGGAAAATATGGTCATTCAGTGGAATAGAGGACTTTCAAGCATTCTTGAGGAAAAAACCAGAATTGAATAGGAAATTTGACATCCAGACACAAAAAGCAAGAGATGCCTGAGAAGGTAATCAGGGAAAAGAAATCAAAAGGAACTTATCAAAGTTGAACTATTTACATTCCTATATGGAAAAGCAATAACTGTGACTGATGATATCTTTCTCACTATGAAAATAATGGAAGAAGGGGGTGTGGTCATATGAATACATATGTGAATGTCTGTGTATATGGTTACAGTTATATATGGATAGAGGGCATAGGTTGAATTTGTTGGGAAGGGAGAATACTCAAGGGATGAAATTATGAGGTGAGAGAGGAAAGTGGCAAGAGGAGATGGGGAGAGACAGGGTAGGGTAAACTATCTCATGTAGAAGAAGCAAGGGGAAGTGGTTGCAAGGGAGGGGGAGAATAGGAAGGCAAAAAAGGCAAAACCACATTCTCATTAAATTTGGTTCAGGGAGAGAATGACATACATACTAAATGGGATATCTCAACCTGCAGCAGAATAGGGGGGAGGGGGATGAGAGGAGGGATGATGGATGCGAGGGCATCCTTGGGGGGAGGGGAGGTTGGAATTACCCACTATAGAAGAGGGACAGGATGATGTAGGGAATGGACCAGGTGGGGGGTGGGATGAGTGGGAGGGAATTATAAGCAGCCTTGTACAATATATCTACTATGATAATGTTTTGCATAGCTAAACATGTACAACATATACTGAATTACTTATCTCCCCAGAGGGAATGGGTGACAAGGGAGGAAGGAAATGGATCTGAAATTCGAGGTCTTAACATTAAATGTTTCAAATATAACAAAAAAAGAGAGAGAGAGAAATGGAGGTAATATTTGCATTACCTTTCTCACATCATTGTAGAGAAAGGCTTTATAAATCTGAAGGCTCTTTATAAACATGATTTATTATCATTAAAAATGAATTCACTTATAATCATCTTAATTTTTATACCAAACAATTGAATTTGGGGCTAGAGGGTCCTCACTGAAAGCCTCACATTTATTTCATCTTCCTTTTTATTAACATAGTGCCTGGCACCTAGGGATAAGGATTGGAACTCTGGTTTTATTGATATAGGGAACCCCCATAGGAGGAAAATCTCTCCACCAAAGCTGGTCAGCATTTATTCTGGAATATAAAGAGAGAGTTTCTTAGGGCAAAGGGTTAGGTGACTTGCCCATAGTCACACAGCCAGCATATATAAAAGGCAAGGCTTGAACACGTCTTCCTGGCTTTAAAGCTGACTTTCTATTGGCTTTCTGTAAACTATACTGCCTAGAGACTGATGCACCATAAGCACTGAATAAGTGCCTTTTCATTCATTTAGATGACCTTATAGAAATGATTCTACAGTTACCATCTATTTTCTTTTTTAAAAAATAGTTTGTGGTTTCTTCTTGGTTTTCATTTTTCTTTGAGGGAATTGAGGTTAAATGAGTTACCTAGGATCATGCAGTGAGTGTCTGAGATCAGATTTGAACTCAGGTCCTCCTGACTCTAGGGCTGATGCTCCAGCCACTGCACTACCTAGCTGGCCCCCTGTCAGTTTTCTTTTTACAGAGTCTAAGACCTCCTGTTGGACTGGGGGTTTCAGGGAAGGATATATATTTATTATAAATAAGGAAGGAAACAGAAAAGTTCTACTCCAAAACTACATTATTAAAAAAAAAAAGACATATCAATGGTTTGGGATGCCCTACATGAATAACCAGAAATAAAAGTTACCTGTATCTTTGGGTTTCCAGGCTATGATAAACTCTAAAGGGTTTCTGTTCAAAGATGATTTAATACTGTTAACAGGGAAAGAAGTCAGCATGGTAGATCCTTTGGAGAATAATATTCTTCATATCTGAAATGCAGCTTTGGTTAAAGACCACTAAAAGTAGACATTAGAGATTAGGAAGGCACCTATCTGCTTTTAAGTCTGATTCTGACCAGTGCCACACAGATATAAAAACCATCCACTCCTCTAGTATTCATCAGTTAAGACTGGTTGTTTTGGATTTTGTTTGGTTTATTTTTATTCACTTGTAAAATATGCTCCTTAAATGCATATCTCCATCCTCTCTCTCCCTGCCCCCATACCTCACCAAGTGTTCTCCATGTAGGAAATGATTTCTAAATGGATGGTGTCACATTGCAATCATTTAACTGCTTGGTAGGTTTTCATATGAAAATTTTCAATGACAAAATATCACAAATGACTATACAATACTATAATTTTCTCCATTTTGTCCCATCCCCCCCCCAAGTTTTTTTTTCTATCCCAAAGAGCTCATATATATAAATAACTTTTTTTTGATTATTATTACAGTTCTCATGCCTCAGTAGGTTTCTTAATCCTCACAGGAGGTCTAACAAGTTCTAACTTTCTAGCGAGGATAATTTTCCACACATCTTGATTTTATCTACTTAACCTACCAAAACATTCTATTCAAGAAGGAAGCTTTATATAAGAGAAAAAAAAACAGCTTTATGTACCCAAAGTCTAATTTATTATATTTTTCTTGAAACTGGATTTTATGTTTTTGTTACATAATGCTATTAGTGGGTCAATATCAAAAGAATTGTGTTTTCAATTTTATATGACAATGTATGTGATACACAGTCATAGTTTCTCAATACATTCAAAAAATAATGATAATACCCCATTCAGGCATTTAGCCTGTATCCATTAAGTACATGCAATGCACAATGAGGAATTCAAGGCACTGCGGATGTGAAGCCCAAAATGAAAAATGGCAGCTCTCCTCAAGGAGCTTACAACTAAATCGATATGGTATTGGTTGCCTTCCCCAAGGGTGGGGGAGGGGAGAAAGGGAGAGAGTTGGGAATTCAAAATAGAGTATAAATAATAGAGTGTTACTTGAGGGTTTCAAGGAGTGGTATATATACATATGCATATACGTATACGTATGCATATACGTATGCATATACATACACATACATACACACATGTATATGCGTGTCTATATACAAATGCAAAAAGTGTATATACATATACTCATATATATGCATATATACACATATATAAATATGTGAACACATACTGTATATATATATATAATGAATGTTAAAATGTTTTATGTAATTAGGAAGTGTTTAATGAAATAAAAAATATTTTTTAAAAAGGAGATAAACTCTACTCTCATTTATAAAAATGGCAGTTAGATGTGTTTTACAGCTTGCAAATAAATTCATATGTATGTTCTCCTTTGGTCACATCCACCTCATGATTTATGTACAAAAAATAAAATCACACAGCAATAAATTTAAGCCTAAAAGAACAAAAAGCATATCAGTGAATGTCAGACATATTGTGAATGTATTTTTCCTATAAATGAAACTATGATATTTTTAAGTTGGAACCTAAATCAGAAATTGAATAGAATTTAAAAGGCAAAGCTGAATGGTTCATATCGTTAGCCAAAATGGAGATGCAGTCCTTGACTCATATCTATATTAAGTAAGCGTTTTCTAACTGGCCCTCATAGCTTAGTCCAAATTTTTTTCTCCCTCCCTTTTTGTGTGGAAAGCACAGAAATGGAGCAGGATACATTTGGGACCCAGTGTTATAGTGGATGACCCCACAAAAGCCTCTCTGGAAAAAACGGATACTGGCTAGATATAAAAGGGGGAAAATGAATTTGAAAGGAAAGACAAACCACATCCTTTGGCAATCCATTTCTGACATACTATATTACAATACCAGTCACAACCATAAGTGCCAAAGTTTCACAGCATGTATTTAATTTATATGAGCCCATCTTTTTCAATATATTGAAGAAATTGACTAGTTTTTCATCAAAGAACTTTTTAAATTTATTGTATTAAAATTTCTTATGGTCCTGGTCATTCTAAATTTTTCTATAAACTTTTTTATTTGTCAAATATTAAGATTTTCCTGAGGGTCTCTAATTGGTCAGATTGTCTTTATTTATGCTCTTAGTGGTGAACAAACTGTTTGCATCTTGTAAATACATTTTTCCATACACATTTAGTTGTGTTATAAAATGTAGGAAATATATCTCTCATTAATTTTATCATCTACACATCAAAGGAAATAATAAGCATCACATAATTAGAAGGGACCTCAGTGGGCATCTATTCCAACCCACACCTGAATAAGATTTACCTTTCTAAAATGTCCAACATAGTCCAGTGTCTTACTTGACAACAAATCCATGACCTTGCAAGGCAGACAATTCTTCTTTAAGATAGCCCTAAGCATTAAAAAGTTTTCTCTCATTTCAAGCCTATATTTCCCTTTCTGTAACTTGTAGCCATGTTTTTCTGGGGCCAAAAAGAATAAGTCTAATCTCCCATTAGGACCAAATTTATACTATCACACTCCCAATTTGATTTCACAGGTTCAATTTCCAGAGGGGGTCTACCCCTGGTTCAAGGTATTCTGTGGCTTCATACTCCTAAAATTATAACTCACGAGACCTCCCTAGTGTATTCACCTTTAATAGCCAGCAGGCTAATACAATTAGCGCATAGAAAAGCCATCATTGAAAGGGCAGAGCATACATTTGACACCAACTAGCTTGGTGACCCTGGGCAAGTCACTTAACTCCAATTGTTTCACTAAAGGGAAAAACAAAATAAAACAAAAACAAAAAACGAAACCCAGAAAGGGCATAGCATAATGGTGTAATGAAATATCCTTCCGGAAGGAAGGAAGGAAGATAAAGAAGTTAAGGAAGGAAGAAGAAAGGTGAAGAGAAAAGGAAAGGGAAGGGAAGAGAAGGAAAAGGAAAAAAGTTGCATTTTCTTTTAAATACACACTAGGAAGAGTAGACAAGCACACAGAGTATACTAGTGTAGAAGCATACACTTAGGGAATAGATACAACTAAGATAAGTCTCATATCTACTGCTGTGCCCTTTCTTGGACAACCTTTTTCCTCTTGTGAGAAGAAATCTGCAGTGCTGCTCCCTGGGGAGAGAGTCTCTGCTAGGCAAGTGACTCAGTTGAGTTTCCGAGGTCTGCTTCTGTCCACAGATTAACTCTCAACATATTTGAGCTGCCAAAATAATTCTTAACTCTTCTTGCTATCTTATTGAACTCACAGTTGGACTCTGCTACACTGGACAAGGGTAGGGGGATTACAAATAAGTCCCCTTCCTCTTTCTAAAAGTACTGCAAAGAGCTGGCTGTCTCAGGTGACTCTTTCAGCAATGTCTCTCCCTTTGCAGAGCTGAGTAGGTTTTTTAAGCACCCTAAATGCTGTGACTGAACCGAAGCCACCCAAGGGGTTTATAATTCTGTAACTCTACCTAATTGATATAAGCCCTTATTCAAACCTGCTAAGGAGAAATGTTGTATAACCATATCTGTATCTTTCCTTTGAGACCTTAAACACCTTATGTCTTTATCTGTCCTTCGTATACTGTACTTCCATCAGATGGACTGGAGAAACTCCATTGATCAGAGGTTTTCTATAAAAAAACCATGAATGCAACATCTTCCTTAGTAAATTTTCACCTTCCCTTCATGTTTTCTTATTCTTCTTTACTCTGTCCTCAGTGAAAATGGTCAGTGGTGGATAATCCTGTCTCTTCATTCATCTATTAAGGCACTATATCTGTTTCCAGAGTTACTCTCATTGAGGCACCTAGGTAGGAAGACAGGTGCTTACAGCTTCACAGAAGTACATTTTGAAGAGGAACTAGATAAAGAACTTGATGAGACAGAACCAAAGGGAAAGAATTTATAGGCCAAAAGGATAATGGTTGAGGAGTGAGATAATGGCACAAAGAAATCTTATAGATGATAAGCCAAGAAAGTCCTGAAGAATAAGAGAAAAAGAGAAACTATTATATATGTGAAGTCGACAACTTTCTCAGAAAAGAAGGAAAAAAGGATGTAATTTCTGGCAAAGTCACAAGTTTCCTGTGGAAGCTGCCTCTGTGTTAATAGGACTTGTATAGACTAAACATTTTTCTAGCACAGCATTCCCTTCCTGTTAGTGGAAGGATTTTTTCCAGCAATGTAAAGCCTATCTATTTGTTAAAGAGATGACATACAAATTAAAATAATCTGCAGTCTGAAAGACTTCATAGTTATGATGTGTTTCTGAAAAACTATAATTAAAGGTGATTTGAGTATCAGGGAAATAAAGTCACTTAAAACAAATGAAAATATGTTGAAAAAGCAACAAAATAACTACTCTACCTACCTATTAATTTATACCAGAAGTTTTGTTGGATGGGTTATGTGTGTGTGTGTGTGTGTGTGTGTGTGTGTGTATTCAGTTAAAATTAGTGTTCTAAGCATCGCTTGGGCCAAAACAGTAAAAGAATTCCACAGATGTTGTCCCTCTTTATCAAATGACCTGCCATCCTATAAATCAAAAACTTGGGAACTGTTTAAAAATATATACATGCTCTGTTAATGGCATAAAGAATGTGGGTAGAGTTACTATTTTCCTGCACATTATTAGTTTTATAAATTATAATTCAACTATTGCATTAGTCTTTATTTTTTTAATAAGCTTTACATTATATTGTTCTCCATAACGTTTTATTCCTTCTGAAAAATATTTACCTCTTATTTCATAAACTACCATAAGGTTTGGGGCAGGTAGATGGTTCAGTGGAGAGAGCACTCACTGAGCCTGGAGTCATGAAGAACTCAGCAGATCTGGCCTCAGAACCTTACTTAGCTGTGTGACCATGGGAAAATAACTTATGTCCTGTTTGCCTATGAGCCACCTAGCAGGATCAGTGGATAGAGAACTGCATCTAGAGTTGGGAAAACCTGAGTTTAAATCCAGCCTTAAACATTTACTAGCTGTGTGACTCTAGGCAAGTCACTTAACCTCTATTTATCTTAATTCACCAAAGAAGGAAATGGCAAACCACTCCAATAGCCTTGTCAAGAAAACTCCTTGGTCCACAGGGTCACAAAGACTCAGATACAACTGAAGTTTTGAACAACAGCAACAATAAATCATAAGGCTTAGTTTTCTAAACTGCTTGGAGATCCTTCAGATGAAGATGTGATACTATTTTGAAAAGAACTGCTCTTATTTGAAGGCTTGCGAATAATCCCAATCTTTTGGCCATTAAAAAATCAAGGAAGGAAGGTAATTTTCAGCCTTTCCATTCCCGTCATATTCCTCAAGATGAGAAGAACAAGAATTGGATATTGGGTACATTTTCTAGTTTTGTTGATTCTTTTCAGAATCATGGAATTATGAAATCATAAATAGACCCAGAAAGGACCAGGGAATCATCTGTTCCAATTCTCTAATACCTCATGCATGAAGCCATTCTGAAAAAAAACTCTAATTCCTTCCAAATAGCTAACTTTAGTGATCGGAAACTCATTACTTCCCAGTAGAACATTCTGCTTGTGTTCCTTAAGGACAAGAACAGTTTTATTTTTATATTTAGATCTTCAGTATTTAGCACAGCCAATGATAGGTGCTTAATAACTTCTTATTGCTTGATCTTGATCTTAATTCAAGTCATCATTACATGTTCTAAACAGAAAAGGGACAAATGCAGAATCCTTCAGTAGGACATTCAAAAATAACCATTTCTTGGGAACTGGTGGCTTATTGTTAGTATGTGGTAGTTTGAATTTGACAGTTATCTTTTTTTTTTTTTTTGCTTTTTGCTTTTTTGAGGGGTTAAGTGCCTTGCCCAAGGTCACACAACTAGTACGTGTTAAGTGTCTGAGGTTGGATTTGAACTCAGGTCCTCCTGACTCCAGGGCTGGTGCTCTATTCACTGTGCCACCTAGCCACCCCAACTGACAGTTATCTTGATCTTCAAAATAAACAATAAAATATGGTTGAATTATTAGAAGAGCAAGATATACCACATCTTTTCCTTGTTATTTCCTGGAAATAAATGGGGGAAAAGCCCTGTTTTTTACTATTATTAATCTTTTCCATAAACCTTGGCTAATGTTGACCATAGCTTTCCTTATAATTATCCTTATAAATATTTTATCATTTTTATCAAAGCCAAATTCAGAATATCAAGGAGAAAGGGGAGATAAAATTGTAGACAGGCCAAGATGAGTCTTTTTAAAATAGAATTCAGGAGAGCTGAAAAAAACTTCAGATCGATTAGGAAGAAATCAGGGCGGCTAGGTGGCGCAGTGAGTAAGAACGCCGGCCTCGGAGTTGGGATGACCCAGGATCGAATCCGGCCTCAGAAAATGAGCACTCACACATAAATAATGACTAGCCGTGTAACCTTGAGCAAGTTACTTAACCCCAATTGCTTTTTTTAAAAAAAGGAAGAAACCAATGGAGAGAAAAAAAAGTTGAAGAAATATGAGAAGAGGGAGCTGCTTGATCAAGGTCTTAGAGTTCCAAGACATCTTCCATTTTTGAAATTTGTTTTCCTAAGACCTAGGATGTATCTATTTCTATGTTGATATAAAGATATCCTTAAATTTAGCACATGTTCTTATTAGAAGAATGAGTTTCCCAGAAGAGAACTTTGGGAAGAAATGAACATTCAGTTTCAGAGTTTGGATACATAAGGAGAAAAAACCTGACTGCAGCCTGATACACACACTTGATTTTGGAAAGTAGACTATGAAAGGCTCAGAAAGTGAACAGATATGATCCTATAACCTGAAGTTTCATAGGGCAAGTCAAAGAGATGAGACATTCTGAAGTGCTTCCAAAGAACACAGGAAGAAGACTGTCTAAAAGGGTCTGAAGGAAATGCAGAGGAAATTCATGGACAAACTTGAATTTTTTTAAAGTATATGCATAAGATGAAAGAAACAACACAGCTAAGAATTAATATAAAAGCTTAACAATATCATATAAAAATAGAGTAGAGAAGGTCTATGGCTCAATAGTCTAATCACTAAAACTGGGGAAAACATTATTAAGACTAAGATTTTTTTTTAAACTTATTTTAGGAATGAGAAGAGGATCAAAGAAGCCATAGTGCTATATATATTGCTCAGAGTAGATACAGAAAGAAGGAAGGAAGCAAGCTTTGAAGCTTTTACTATTTGCCAAGCACTGTGAAAAGTGCTTTGTAATATCTCATCTGATCCTTACAACAACCCTAGAAGACAGGTGTTACTGTTATCACCATTTAAGAGCTGAGAAAGCTGAGGCAAATGGAGGTTGTGACTTGCACAGGGTCACACAGCTTAAGTGTCTGAAGCCAAATTTGTGCTCAGGTTTTCCTAATGCCAGGCCCAGCACCTCTCCACTGAGCCATCTAGATGCCTCAGAACTACTGAACTTGCTTTTCTTTTCTCCACCAAGGACTTTGATCTTTAAACAAGACAGAAGAGAAAAAAATGGTTAATAGGAAGTTAAAGCCAAAGGGAGACCTGTCATCAGCAAACTGAAAATTCTTGGGAACCATTTAATATAAGCACTGCTCATTCTACATCTAGAGTTCTGTTACTCAGTTTTTGATGATACCCAGTTGGAAGGAAGGAGATTAACAAGCTACAGTAGGTCCAGAAAAGTGTTAAAACAGATGCAAATTCTGGCAACCATATAACTTTATTCAATAAACATTTATTGAGTGCTTACCATATCCAGGGCACTGTCCTAGGTGCTGGCAACACAAAGATCAATAAGACACAGTCCCTGATTTCAAGAAGCTTCACAATATAATGGGGCTGAAGACAAATACATTTTTTTTATTACAGTAGAAGGAAAGGTGAGGAAAGTACAAAGAGGATCTGGCAAAATGCTATGAAAGTTAAGGGAGAGATCATATAACTGGGTAAAGCAGAGTCTGAATAAGCCTCTTGGAATCTGAGTTTGGTCATGCAGGAAAGAAGGACCTTCACCATATAGAAAAGGAGAAAAGAGATGACTATTTCAGGCAGGGGAATTGATTGAAATAAATGCAAGGAGAGAAGAGGAAGGAGGTTGAAAATGAAGAACATAGATTAATGCAATTTAGTTTAGTATCATTTAAATAAGGATCATATGAAGGAACTAATAATATTAAGCCTGAAGAAAATAAGACTTGGGGCCAGGGGAGGAGGACATAATGGCTGTTTTCAAGCATTCCAAGGCTTGTTATACACAGGAAAGATTAATTTGTGTTTTTCTACTTGATTCTTTAGGGAAGAATTAGAGGTAATGGGTAGAAGTTTGGTGAGATGCAAATTTTGATTAAATAGAAGGACAATCTTATCCACAATTAGAGCTACCAAACAATGGAATGAACTGCCTTTTCACTGACAGTCTTCAAGTGGAAGTTGAAATGTTGTCTAGAGGATTCATTTTACAAGGATTGGGTGAACTAGTTGAAGACTGGTCTTTTGCCATCTTTGAGTCTCTGTGATTTTAGGCTATGATTGTTAGCTGGCCAGTAAAAATTCTCCATCATTATTCTCTGCTGGGCTTGTCATTTGCTTCAAAGAACCCATTTGTTTTTTTCTTTTTAAAAACAAACTTTGTTTCCAAGCCATTGATTATGTTTCATTTCATAAATATTGCCTAAAATCTCCAGTGATTCCCTATTGCCTCTAGGAAGAAACACAAATTCCTCAGTCTTGTTTTTGAAAGCCTTCCACAATCTGCATCCCACTTCCATTTTCATCATTATTTTATGCCAGTCCTTATCAAAATTCTCTATTACAGTGAAACTGTTTTGCTAGCTGGCTGCCTTACAAGACATTGCATCCATGGTTTGGGCCAATTAGTTGCCCATTTTTAGAACATGTTCCCTCCTCTCCTCTGCCTTGTAGAATCCCCAGCGTTCTTCAAGGCACAGTTTGAGTGGCACTTACTATACGAGGCATTTCCTGATCCCCCTTTCTCCAATCCTTAACACTCTTCCCCTCTTAAAAGTGTATAGTATTATTTATCTTATATGGACTGATTCACATCTTGCATCCCTTAGAAGAATATAAGCTCTTTAATGCACTCTTTAACTTTTATCCCCAATAACTTTCACGTCACATGTACTTCATAGGTGCTGGTTGAAGCAAATTGAATTCATTTAAAACCATGTGTACTTTGCATACTTTGAAAGCTTTCTGTGTTAAGCCCACCTGTCTGAAAGAAGCAGGGTCTTCTTTGTCCTCCTCTATGAGGTCATAGGGCTAGTTACTTTTGAATGCTTTAATTCTAAAGAAAGATGCTCAGCAAAAAGATAGGATAATCGAGCTCAGAAATTTGTGCTTGTATTGAATGGGAATTAGAAAACAAGTTAATAGGCAAGCTTTAGAACTCAAAATTATATATACACACACACGTAGGCACAGGTGCTTAAGTAGCCATCGATAATGAAGAGCAAAATAGAGAAGCACCAACAATCAATGAGTAAAACATGTATTAAGTGCTTGTTGTGTTCCAGGCATAGCGGGGATCCAGGGACAAAAAGAGAACGTCCCTGCCTTCAAGGAACTTATATACTATAAGAGGAGACAATATGTACATGTTCATTAAAATACTAATGTATAGGGGCAGCTAGGTGGCGCAGTGAACAGAGCACCGGCCCTGGAGTCAGGAGGACCTGAGTTCAAATCCAGCCTCAGACACTTAACATAAAACTAGCCGTGTGACATTGGGCAAGTCACTTAACCCCAACTACACTATAAAAAAAAATACTGATGTATGTTTTGTTTACAAAGCTAGTATTCTGTTAAACCACATTATTAATGTAGGCAGCTGGTGGCACAGTGAACAGAGCACTGGACCTGGAATCAGCTTAAGTTCAAATCTGGCTTCATACTTACTAGCTGCATGACCCTGGGCCAGTCACCTAACCTCTGACCGCATCAGTTGCCTCAACCGAAAAATGAGGAGAGTTATTGTACCTGTCTTAGAGGGTTGTTGTGAGGCTCAAATGAGATGTTTGTGAAAGCATTTAATAGTGATTAGCAGGTAGTAGGCGCCTTATAAATGTTTATTTCCTTTGCCCCCTGCCTTTTGTTTTTTGGAGGGTTCTGTTTTATTTTTGGTGAGAAAACGTGAGCAACTAGGGAATGCTGAAAGACTTTATGTAGAAGGTGATACTTCAGCTGAGTTTGAAAAGGTTAGAATGCTGGGAGAGTTAGGGAGGTGAGAGAAAACCCCAGGCATGTGCTCAGTTAGAAGCAGAGTGAAGTCATATATAATGCTGAAGATAATACTAGATCCCATTCATAGAACCCTTTAAGGCCTGCAAAATGCTTTACATACATTGTCCAAGAAAAGAGACAGAAACAAGATGGGGTAGGGGTGACACTAATACTTAGACACACTGGGGTGAAAATCAGGTGATGAACTTTTCAACCCCACCAGTATACAAACCACAGAATAATGTGCATCTCATTAAAGAGATAATACAATCAAGGTTCCAAGAGTAAATAATTCCTAATCCTACCAATGTATGTTCAGTACAAAAACTTTGTTTTATTAGCTTTACTGCAGTGTTTTTATGTCTTCTATGTGTCTGCCTCATCAATGCGGGTCTTAGATACGATGCTTTTATAAAGGAGAGACCCGTCTGTGAAATTAAATTGCAGAGCACTGATCACCAATGAAAGCAAATATCGGTACCTAATCCATGCCTTTTAACGATGATGGCATTTTCCACTTCTGCTTTCTCACTTGTAAAATCAAAGCAATCAGAGTAACAAAGAAGCTAGCTTGTTAAAACTGATTGTTTTTCATGACCAGAAAATAGTTTTCTTCTTTTCACATCTGAGAAGGTGACAGCTAAAAGTACAGAAGGGGAAAGAGCCTCTCATTTAGGACAGTTGGCCGATTTCTTTTCCTCCTGTACATCTTTTTAAAGCGTCGGTAGTAACCAAACATATAAACTGAGATTAACAGTGTCCTCATGTTCACAGGAATGATGTAGTCTAATGGAGATATGGGTGCAAATCCTTCTTCACCAGAGTAGAAAGTGTTTGGGAAAATCTAGACGTGAAATGCTTTGTCTACATTGCCTTGTCAAAAGGCAAAAATATCTCATGTCTTACTTGGGTTTCAAGTCTCAGAATTTACTCTTCCAACACACATGTATACTAGTATATAGGGTTCCCATATTGCATCTGACTGCCTTTTCCCTTCAAGGTTCTAGGGGTACCCCTGAGGCATGGTGTAGTATCAACTCAAGGCCCCATCTGGTGTGTTCCAATATAATTTCCAGATAACTTCCCCACTGAATTTAATCTGCTGATAGCCCCTTGATATCATTAATAAAAACTGTTAGCTTTTATATGTTAGTTGTATATATATATATATACATGTAGTTAGTTTTATATGTTTGTTAGGAGGAATATTTAATTAAAACAAAACCTATATCAAGAACAAATTACAATGATCTCTGAAATGAGGGACATCCCATATCCTTGACCTACCCCTGTCTCCAAGGGCAGCAGATGACTCAAAAATGGTGCTTCTGCCACCTTGTTCACTTGCAGGTGTAGCATAGCCAATAGATAGGTTGTTTTCTTACCCGTATATCATAAGCTGTCATCTGCTGTGCTGGGTCCTCCTTGACCACTAGACCTCAGCTGGCTCTTTGGACATTTCCACACTCACAGGGTCATGGCCTGGTCCATTATATTTGAAATGCTCATTCACCTAAGAGCAGGAAAGAAGAAACATAAAAGAGAAAGGATAAACACCAATGCCATGCATTTAAGACCACCTGTTGTTCTGTGACTCTTTCTCCTTGCCAGGAGGCTTAAAATAGGCTTTGCCTTGTTGGTAACCAGGGAAGAGAGATCAAGTTTCTGCATCAGAGCCTTTTGTATGCATTTTCATCTGTAGCTCAGCAGCCAATTAAAAGGTTTTCCCTCACTATGTAGTAAGTGGACAGGAAACAGTCACAGAATACATGCACATCCTCTGAATCTGGTACAATATTCCCCCACATTAGCCATCACCATGCATTTACAGAAGCATGTTGACCAAACTGGAGCCATGGGGGAGTGGAAGTGGGGAGCCCCAACCCCCAGGCATGCTCTGAGACTTAATTTCTATTTGCCAGTTCCACCATTACACTCGAAAGGCATAGCCTAGGATGAATGTAAATCCTTAACAATGGTAAAGGAAGAATTATGTTTCATGCTCATTAACATCATAGATCTCATTTAATATACAGAGAGTTAAAGTTAGCTAGTCAGGTGGTAGGGTAGATAGAGAACTGGAGCTGGAGTCCGAAGACTTAGATTCAAATTCTGTCCCAGATATTTGTTGTGTAACCTTGGGCAAGTCACTTGACCTCTGATTGCCTTGGTTTCCTCATCTATAAAATGGGGACATTAATGGCACATATTGCTTAGAGTTATTGAGGGAATCAAATGAGATAATATTTATAAAGTATTCAGCAAACTTAAAATACCATATAAAGGCTAAGTATATTTTATGTAGATATAATATAGTTAGTACTGACATTGATATTAATAATCAATAAGAGCAAAAATTATTTAACTGTTACAAATCAGATTAATTATTATTTCAAACAATATGTAGACATTAAAATATGGCCCCATTCCCTTAAGATCTATTATATACATGTAAGATTCAACTAGCAGTTCCAGTGATCAGACCAGGAAATAAACTTCATAATTCATGGGGCAAAAATAGTATAAGACTCAATTAAAACAAATGAGTTATCATGGCTCACAGATGAGGGTTATTAACAAAGCTTTTAGCCTTAATATTCTTTCTAACTTGGAGCACAGCTCAGTCATTTCTATCTATTGAAGAATTGCATGTTATGTCTTTTCTGTCCCTCCTACCTCAGTTTCAGGGTTATAGGACAACTCCCATGTTGCCCTGGTATCTTTGGTTAGATTAAATTAAAAGTAGATTATCATCTATTTTTTATAACTTTATATATATATTATATTATAATTTTATACCATATAAATGTTTTTGTAATTATTCTCTATGTTAACACCTTATAATTTTAAATTTTATTAAAAATTTGGGGATGAGAGGAAGCATTCTATAATGCATTAAGTATAGTACTCAAAGCGAGGAGATTGAGTTCAGTTCAGACCAGGCCATTTACTAGGCATGTGACCACAGGTCATACAATCTCTATGAGTTTCACTACCCTTTCTGTAAAATGAAAATCAGTAACTATATCAGAGGGTCATTGAGGGGAAAGTGCTTTCATGCCCCTGCCAATATAATGCAAATTTCACTGGAGACATGAAACATGACTGTTTTGACTTTTATTGTCATCACCTAGTACAGTGCCTAATAAAAAGTAGATTTTTAAATAAAAATTTACTGAAATGAAGTGAATTGACCTACAGTGTTACACAGATGCTTGTCATTATAATCAGGATGGGTAATGTGCTATTTGAGCTATGACTATTATGAATAATTGCATCACTATTCATGATTTTAATTACATTTTTCCCTTGGACCCTCCCTCTGATTTATTGGTATAGGGACCTATTTGTGAGAATATGTCCTCAGTTGGTGCAGATTAACACTTACTCTGCAACTTAGAATCTTACAAAGGTGCCTGAGACATTAAGAGATTAAGTGACTTTCCCAGAGTCATCTCACCATATATGTCGTGACTTGGAACTAGGTCCTCCTGACTCTAAGGCTGCCATGCTGCCTATGAATAATATTAATAATAATTCACATGTCTGCAAAATAGTGTCCTCAATCTATCTTTTGATTCTCTCCATTTACAGATGAGAACATTAAGACCCACAGAGATTCACATGCAGACTTGCAAATATATTACCATTGCACATGTTACAATTCATAGCCTGAATGTGTGTTTGGAGAAGGAACAAAACCATATGTCACTATATTTTTATTCCTTCTATTATATTCTGAAAGACATACTAATCATAATCAGTAATAGCTAGCATTTATATAGCCCAAGTGTTGTGCTAAGTGTTTTATAAACATTACTTCATTTTATTCTCATAACTACCCTGGGAGGTAGATACTATTCTTAGCCACATTTTTCAGTTGAGGAGACTAAGGTAGGTGGAGATGGAGTGACTTCCCTAATGTCACATAGCTGGTGAATGTTTGAGGTTCGTTATGATCTCAGATCTGCTGACTCCAGCCCAACATTCTATCTGCTGTCACCTAACTGCCTATAGTAGATAAAGAACTGGCCCTGGAGTCAGAAAGACCCAGGTTCAAGTCCTTCCTCTGCTCCAAAGCACCTGTGTAGACTACAGATGAATCAGGTAATGCCTTACTGGCCCCAGCAATTCTCTAAGACCACAAGTTACAAGCACATTGCCAAATGAAATTAGTCACAGTAATTTCCAAGTGTCATATAAATGCTAAGAAACAAAAATTTAAGAAACAAAAATATTCTTTTGGAATTTAGATCATAAATCTGGACCAAAACAAACAAAAGTCACTTTTTACTGTATTATAACATCCAACCCGAGTGACAGTTTGCAAAACAGGGATCATTAGTCATTGGTGCCAATTGTTTCTTTAGCAGAATAGCCAAGGCATTAGATGCACATGGGGGCAGAATAGCCTCATTCCTTAGCCACAATGTTAATAACATTTAAGGAAAAAGTGAATGTGAAAAGTAGATGTTGTTATCATAGCTAGAAAGGAGTTTATATGATTGTTGGTACAAAACTGTCACAATTTCATTCCTGGCACCATCACAGATACCACATAAGTCAATAGATGTTCTTTTGGTGAAAAATATTTTATTCAATTTTGGGCAAGGTGTGTTTTTTACCCAACAATGACAGAGGCAGCTAGTGGTAAAGTAGATGGAGCACTGGGCCTGGGTCAGGAGGAACTGAGTTCAAATTCCGCCTCAGATATTTATTATTTTGCTTCTGTTGCTGCTGCTGCTGCTGCTGCTGCTCCAAGTATTTATAAAGCATCTGCCACAAGCCAAACACTATGTTAAATGCTTTTAGAATACCATCTTACTTTATTCTCATGACCACCCTGGAAGGTAGGTACTATTATTTTCCCATTTTATAATTAAGGAAACTGAGGCAAAAAGAGTTAAGTGACTTGCCTAGGGTCACACAACAAGGTAGTCTCTGTGGCCAAATTTGAACTCAGATCTTCCTAATTCCGGGCTCAGAGCTCTATTCATTGTGCAAGTTCACTTAACCTCTGTCTGCCTCAGTTTCCTAAATTGTAAAATGGGAAAATGGTGGTGCCCACCTCCCATGGGGGTTGTGAATATTAAATGAGATAATATTTATAAAGCATTTTGTAAATCTTAATATATACTAATGATATATGTAATTAACTACATAAATACAAGTTTGTTCAGTTATTTTTCAGTCATTTCCTATTCTTCATGACCCCATCTGACAGTTCTCTTGGCAAAGATATTGAAGTGGTTTGCCATTTCCTTCTCCAGCTCATTTCATAAATGAGGAAACTAAAGCAAACAGGGTTAAGTGACTTGCCCAGGGTCACACAGCAAGTAAGTGTCTAAGGCCAGAATTGAGCTCAGGAAGATGACTCAAGATAATGACGGTTAAATAAATATTATTACTAAGGATTACTACTAAGGACAACTTGGTGGGTTAATTTGTAGATTACTTTTCTATAAAATACATCATCACTGTTTGATTTTGAACATGCCAGTTCTTTTGTTTATTTTAATTTTAGGGTAAAAAACATCCCAGGTGACTCCCTTCTCCCACTCCCCAATATAAGAATGTGATAAGTAAGAGTACAGGAAAGAAAAGAGTCCCCAATGTAGGAAAATTTCAAGACACATTTTATTTTCCTTATGTACCTCTTTGCAAACTATAACTAAACTTAAACTCTTGTACTAACACAATCATTATTTTCAAGGAAGCAGAGTAGTTCAAAGGAACTCACTGTGTGAGGACAGCAGCACCCAAAATCGAAGACAGTTGGAAATTGTATTTGGTTTTTTCCCAGAAAAATGCATCATCTTGAAATTTCCAAAGGAGACAAAAACAAACAAAACCAACATCCCCTATCTTATCTGAGAGATTTTAGATCTGTCTCCTTCTGATGGGAAGGGGAAAGAGAAGATGTTCCTCTATGGGCTACAGATTTAATTTTGAAATGATAGAATTTTGTTTCTTCTTTAGCACACAAGAGTTCAGTTTGATTTGTTCATCTATTTAGACACTATCCTAATGTGTTACCAGTTCGGCAACCCTGCTGAATTTAGGGACCTTCTCCATCTGTAAATTCTAAAGTTTTGAATTTTAAAACATGGAAATTTAAGAATAGTCATGGTAATTTAAGAAAAGAACAGTACTTCCAAGGGATCCCTGCATTTTTATAGATAACAAAATACAGAAATAAGTTTGAAGAGAGACTGCTAATTAATGTACTAGATAGAGCACTCACCTGAAGTCAGGAAGACCTGAATTCAAATGTAACCTCAGACACTTGCTAGCTAGGTGACACTAGGCAAATCACTAAGCCTCTGTCTGTCCCAGTTTCCTCATCTATAAAAAGGGAATAATCATAGCACCTTCCTCCAGGGTTTTGAGGATTAATTTGTTTTTAGAAATTAAAAAGTCCTTTACAATCTTAAAGTGTTATATAAATAAATGCTAACTATTAAGAAATAAAAATATTCTTTTGGAATTTAAAGCATATGTCCTACAACTCCCCCCCAAATACTAAACAAAATTAGAGATAATTTAATGTATATTATTATCAGAAAGCTGATTTCACAAATAGTTTGGGACACAAAGATACTGCAGAAATACTCTTATTCTTTCCCTTTCATGTGGTTCAGAAAGTTATGAATATGATTTTTGATTATTGAGTTAAAGTTATGAGGGTAAAGTAGGCAAATATGTTGTTTCTATTAAGGTTCTCTATAAAGGAAGGAAGGAAGGAAGGAAGAAAGAAAGAAAAGAAAGGAGGAGGGAAGGAGAGAGTGAAGGAGAGAAGGAAAGAGGGAGGAGAGAGGAAGGGAGAGAGCAACAAAGGAAAAAAGGGAGAGAGGCAAGGAGGGAGGGAGGAAGGAAGGAAGGAAGGAAGGAAGGAAGGAATTTTCCAAGTAGTTGATAAATCAGTATTTCAAGATATTTGGTTTCTGTAGTCTAAATTTCAATGGAATTACATCTCAAGAAAAACCTCTAACAATCCTACAACAAACTACTCTCCATGATAGCCAAATGACTCATTTAAACAATATGTTCCTGTAGAGTAGAATTCTCTACCACCATTACCCCACTTCTGATGTCAGGGCTTCAACTATTTTTATTGACTAAAGCTACATATTTTTTAAACTGCTTCTATATGTATTTTTAAAAGTTTATGAATGCTTTTAGAATTAAGTACTGCCAATTTCTACATCTACCTAAACTTCCCTCCCTGACAGTATATGTCAGTTATATAGATATGGTTGCTAAAGATCATATAAGGGCTCAACTCCTGTGTAAGTAAGCCCAATTAGCATGCTTGTTAATTAGGGTTCTGTTTATACTTATATTAGCAGCTCTACTCCTTTATTTGTATTAACTAAAGTCTCCTGTCTTCATTAGAGTCATTAGTGCCTGTCAGTAAATTATAATGTTTTCAGTTTCACAAGTACAGTAACTTTAAATTTCACATCTTGTATTTTTGGATTGTCTTCATTTCTACATACTGTCACTTTTAACCCAGGCATCACATCTTAGCTAAGTGAACAAATTAGAATTCAACAAGAATAGTAATAATGACTGTGTTCATTGTCCTTCCCTGCTGCAGTTAACCCTGATTTTTCTTTGCCTTTTTTCTCCTCTTCCTCTAATACCATTGCTTAATAATAATAAAATTTTATGTTTCTTCCTCTGAGGTCCTATGATAATAAATCCCTACATTCATACAGCATTATTAACTTTTTCAAAGTGCTTTCAAATTTAACGTCTCATTGAGCTTTTACATAAAAAACCTTAAAATGTCTCCTAATTAGTGCTTTTGTAAGCCCACACAATTCAATCCAAGCTAAAAGTGATTATAATGTATAAAATCTTAAGTCTCCATGATCATAAAACTGTATGTTACACCATGCAGAAAAAGAAAGAAAATATTTTATTACGGTGGATATTGATAGATATTCTCAGCAATTTACTAAGAATTATAGAGCAAATTAGAATGGCATGCTGTACTTGACCTTTACCGAACAATATAATACATGTATATACAAAGGAAGTAGCCAATCAACAAAGAGAAATAGCAATTCTCTTTAGAAGAGAAAAATCAATTGTCATTCATATTTGTCCCATTTTCCCTTGAAATCATCAAAGCCTAATTAGCAGAAATGTCTCAGTTTCTACCTGCTCCATTGCTAGAAAGGATAATATACTTTTATTGAAGAAGACATGTGGCACATAGTAGGCATTTAATTGTTTTTTAACTGACATGATATCTAGGGATGAGAAGTTAATTTTCACATGAAACCCTTGCTCTAATCGGTCAATTCAATTTCTATGCTTCAATTTCCTATTCTCCTGAATTAAAGTGACAATATATCAATGGCCAGCTTTAGAGAGGCTGTGTGGTACTGGGCTATGGTACTGGGCTTGATTCCAAGAAGCCCTAGGTTCAACTTTTACCTGGATACCTCCTGAGCTCACTGTGTACATAATTGTAGGGTGATTCATTTCTATGAACCTCGTTTTCTAATTTTTAAATGAGTATTAAAAATAGTTCCTATTTCATAGGGACCTTGTAAGACTCAAATATAACATAAGTAAAATGCCTTGGAAATTTTAAGTTGCTGCCTCAATGTGAAACTATAATCAATTTGAATGTAGGTTTAAGTGTAGGGATTGCCTTGCCCTTTTTTGTACCTCAGTAGTGAGTATGGTTCTTGGGACATAGTAAGCACACAATGCAAATCTGTTGAGTGATCAATCACTGTGTATTTCATATTTTATATATATAATATATTATATATATATATATTTTAGAAATCATTGAGAATGATCTAAATGAGGAATCTTAATTATAAAAAAGATTGACTATAACATACTGTGGAAGAATAAACTTTATGTGAGAAGCCTGGGAATGAGGAGCGTCGTATATACTATGAGACTGGGTTTGATGATGCCAACAGACTAGTTTTGCTGATTGGTTCTTTTGTTGTAATTTTTCCTTTTTGCTTTTATTCTTTGTTACAGAGTTCGATGAGTAGAGGAAGGGGAGGAATAAATTTGGAAATTAAAGTGATATAATAATAATGATAAAATATTTTAAAGAATAAACCACATGCAAACTATTTCACTGAGTACTTAAAATTACTGATAATTTTTATACTTTGCTATCTGAACAATACTTGTTATACTTTATATGATTTTATATCAAAACATTACAAATAATTTCCAAACATTCAATAAGTATTTTGAAATCAAAGCCCTTGGAAATTATTTATAAGCACTTATGACACAAACAAGAGGAGGCAGCATTCAATGAAGAGAGAATTTTTGTTGTACTTCAGTTGTTTTTAGTTGTATCCGACTCTTCAGGACCCTGTTTGGGGTTTTCTTGGCAAAGATACTGAAGTGGTCTGTCATTTCCTTCTCCAGGTAATTTTACAGATAAGGAAACTGAGGCAAACACATTTCAGTGACTTGCCTGAGGTCACACAGTTAACAAGTGTCTGGGGTTATATTTGAACTCAGGAAGGGCAGCTAGGTGGTGCAGTGAATAGAGCATCAGCACTGGAGGCCGTAGGACCTGAGTTCAAATCCAGCCTCAGACACTTAACACTTACTAGCTGTGTGACTTTGGGCAAGACACTTAACCCCAATTGCCCTCCAAAAAGCAAAAAGGAAAAAAAGATGTCTCTCTGACTTCAGGTTTAGCATTGCACCACTATGCTGCCTCAAAGAGAGGTTTTATATGTGTGTGTATATAGGTATATTTATGTATATATGTATATGTGTATGTATGTATATGTTTTTCATTGTCATCTTTTTCTCAAGCATTTATATTTTTATTTCCCCCAATTATGTGTAAAACTATTTTTTTAATTCCAAATTCTCTCCCTCCCATTCCCCTCCTCATTGAAAAGGCAAGCAATTTGATATAGGTTATACTTGTGCAATTATGAAAAATATATTGCCAATACAGTTAGGTTTTGAATACTGTGAGGATTTAAGATTTCTTGATTCTTGCTCCTACCGTTATAGACATTGATAGCAACCCTGGGTAAAGGGTAGCCTTTTGAAAGTTCCTGGAAATTCTATCAGATTGTGGCTAACCTGGTAGCAAATTTCCCTGTGAAGGAAAGTTGAAAAAAAAATAAGAAAAAGGTGGCAGGATCATAAATGGAAATAGAAAGGTCTATAAGTGTTAGGTACAAACTCAAGTTCACCAGAATCACTGAATCAATCAATCACTAAATATTTACCAACCACATATTCTGCACTCCCCACATCATTGAAATCACAGATCAAGTTAAAAAATAGTACCAAGAGCAATGCTAGGTTCTGGGGATTAAAAAAAAAAGTGAAAAATGCCCTGCCCTAAAGATGCTTGCACTTTCTAGGAATCTAAGAAGAATGAAAAACTGTAGGAATTATATAAAGTCTCATAGAATGGTCTGTCTTTCTTCACTATGATTAGTGACTTTAGGACAGATTCTGTATGATTTCAGCTGAGTCAGAGCAGACTAAAAAGTCTTTAGGTTTAACTATTTGTAGTAACTAATTCTCCCTCGTGACCTTTTCCTCTTAGAATTCCAAGCCTTCTTCAAGGTTTTCCACTCACATCACTTCCTATGTAAGATGTGTCTTGAATTTCCAGCTTCTAGTTTTTCCCCTCATCCCCTCCTCACCCACCCACTCCCAAAAATGTCCTCTGCAAACCAAAAAAAAAAAATGTGTATTTGGTTTTCATCTACTTTTTACATATATTTTTTTCTCCCTCATAAATGTAAGATCCTTGAAGGATGGAATGGTTTCATTCTTGTCTTTTCAACCCCCAAAACCTGGTACAGTGCCTGTCCCATAGTAGGTGCTTAAAAAATGATTCCTGACTAATTAATGAATAGCTACCTCATTTTGTTGGGTGTAGCTTCTAAATGCCATATTATGTCCCTAAGTCTAGAATCTTTGGGTCATCGATTTAGAAGTGGAAGGCAAAAAATAAAAAAATAAAATAATAATAATAATACATGATAAAAATAATATAATAAATTTAAAAAGTAAAAATTAAAAATTAAAAAATAAAATTAAAAAATATAAAAAAACAAAAAATAATAAAATAATAAAAAACATTAAAAAAACCAAAAAAAAGTAAAAAAATATAAGTGGAAGGCATCATGGAGTCTATCTACTTCAACTTTATTATTTTATAGAACTGGAAACCGAGGACCTGAGAGTTGAGTGATTTGCTGAAAGTCACAGAGATAAGAAACAAAATTTGTTTTTGAGGCCAGTTTGATCATTCCTTTTAACAATGTAATGTCTGGCTAATGGAGTCCATTACATTTTTATTACATAGCCATAGAGAAGCATTATTATTCGTAACCAATTCTATTGCTTCCTTGGCACCAGTTACGTTTAGAGAGAAATAAATAAAAGTATGTGGTCTAAGACTTGAAATTTTGGTTATGTTCACTTGATAATAGAATCAGAGAATATCAGAGTTGGAAGGCACCTATGGAGTCCAACTCATACTGAATCCTCTTTACAAGTGGACAAAGGCAGCCTTTGCTTGAAGATCTCCAATAACTGACATTTAATGGACCCCTTTGCAACATCTATCCATTATTCCTATTTCAGCTCTCTGGTTCTAGGCAGAACAAGCTTAATCCCACTTCCAGGTGACAGATTTCAGATTATAAACATCTATTGAACATTCGGAACTCTTTTCCTGTCTCAGTATTCCCAATTCCTTTAACTGAATCCCTATGGTGTGGTCATTCCCCAATTATTGCAGACAGCAGCCCCTTTCTCTCTTCAGTAAAGTCATTGCATTAGACAGGTAAAATGAACAGACCTTAAAGTAGCAATACTTTTGTGTGGCTAGTATCATATCATATTGAGACTAGTGGGGATCAAAGTCCTTTCACTGTATTTAAAATTTCCCTCAAAAGTAGACTTTATTTTTCGTTTCCATTCTCAGTTACAGGCAAATTTATATCCCACCATGCACTGAGCTTTGTGTGTCTTCATCAAACAAAAGTACAAGGATAACACATCATCTTCTCCTATTTGATGTAAATTAAAGTCAAGAATATATTTAAACAAACATTATCATCCCACATTATTTTCAAGAATATAGAACAAAGCCAAAAATGCATGTGTCTTAATGTCTTGAGCTTTCTGATTAACTTATCTACTCAATAAAAGTCACCTTCATCACTTAAGACTGACAGTTGGCATTCCAAAAGGTAGCAGGATGCATCTACTGTGCCGGCCACCACTGACCTTCACCACAAATTAACTGGAAAACCCATGTCAGGCTCTTAAGTTGTAGATTGGTAAGTGGTAATGATTATAATTAGCATATAACCTGTCATAATAGCGGTGGTATGAGAAGAGACAGATTGTAACGAGAGAAAAAAAATACACGTCAATGAAAGAATTGAGAATGGCTAGGATCTTGTTCTTTCTTTCCCCAGAGATAAAACTACCCAATTGGATTTGGAAAGTGGGTGGGTGGTTCTTTCTTCTTCTGTTACCCTTGGACATGATCACTTTTTAAGGTAGACAGGCTTGTCAGCATTTCTTTCATTTAAGGCTGAGGGGTTATTCTTCACTTGCAGCAGGGAGTGAGAAGGAGAATTGAATTTGCTGACGGCTGGGGTTCTTGAAGCCAGTGAATGCGCACGTTTCAATAAGGAGGCATGCTGAGTGTGGCATGCATGTGGGGGGTGGCTTACCAGTATCCTTTTTTGTTGGTATGTTTTCATAGCCATTACAGTAATGAGATTAGCGATGCACAGGCTGATTATGCTTTCTTTAGACATTACATTTTGTATACGATGGACAAATATGAAGTGAGCAGCCAGAAAAAAAGACATTTGGTAAGAAAGCACAAGAGGGTGGTGCATCTCAGCACACACTGTGTGCAGGAAGGTGGAGCTTTGTGAAATAGATGAATCCTGCTGGGGTCTTAGCACTGGTGCCCTCCAGATGAAAAGAAACTTGCCTTTTGTGAAATTGGCTTCCAACTCCATCGCCTGTTCCATGCTTGTTAGATATGACATCTTGTAAATATACTCCACAAGGCACGTCGCTGAACCTCTAAATGAGAAAAATGAAGCCTTTCATAGCAAACGTATCAGGCCAGTAACCAGCTAACTCACAAGCAGAAATTGAACATATGTCCAGAAATGCAAAGTAGGGCTTCACAATGTGCATCAGTCGAGGTTATTCCTAATGCTGTTTGTGTTCCTGTAATTCAACCGTACACCACGCTGGTGGGGAATGTAAAGCACTTCTGCTTCCTTTCCTTAACATACATTCCTGTATTTACCATGCAAATGATACTTGAAGTTAATGAGCAATAGGAACCCATCTAATGGAACTCCAGAGTAGAGCTGAGAAATAGCCTTGGTCTACCCATAGAGCTATTAGAATGGTCACAGATTTGTATCACAGATGCTACATTAACCTTGCAAATGCATTGACTAATTCAGTAGAGCCTGGTGTGTTTATACTATATTCTATCAGTAGGTTTGCAAGCTGTCTGCAATAAAACTCAAGTCATGGCATGGGACCATTAGGGGAGCAACATATGTCTGCTATGTGTAACCAGCATGAGAGGTAGCAACAAGATTTTTTTTCTTTAGTGGTTATAGTAGTTATTCTAAGAATTATGTTTTCCAGATTAGTAGTGAGCTGATAGAGCAAAGAAACTGAAGCTTCTATATCAGATGGTCTGTCATTGTCAAATGGGAGGTTAAAAGAAATTAGGAGGTAGACATTTGCCTCAACAATCCATAATCATATAAGATTTTCTCTATAAGTGCAATCTTGATTCCATATTCAATTTGTGAATTCCTCTGAAATTACACATTGAAAAAAGAAATAGACTCAACACTATAACTCATAAAATTGATTTAGAGATGGAAGCAATCTCTCAGCTAAATGTAGTCCAGTTGCTTCATTTTGCAGCTGAGGAAACTGAAGCCAATACAGTTAAGTGACTTGTCCAAGGTCACAGAGATAGTAAGTGACCAAACTGGGGTTTGACCTTCAGGTCTGTTGACTTTGAAGCCAGTGCTCTTTGCATTGCCACACTTTTTTCTGTGGCTGGTTGAATGAATGAATGAAAGTTCTTGGTGACTAAATGATGTCTTTATTAATACTGTTACACTGGAAATAAAATTGGAAACAGATTTAATTCAGAAAGCAAAGATGCTAGAAAATACATAAATTTTGATAAAAAAAAAGAATCCTATGTTAGAAGGTGAACAAGAAAGCTGCTTCTTTTCTGTCCATCTGACAATTGCTCTTAAATTGTTGGAAAATAACTTCCAACCAGTCATGCTTGATGTCATTAATCATTTCTGCACAGTAAATGCAAACATAGCTTAATTTTTTTCAGACAAAAGTAGTTCCACATTCCTTTCCTTAGTTGTAGTAAGTTTGTAATGTTTATCACATTTACAGTTTCTCTTAAAAAAACACACACACACACAACCCTAAGCTTTTATTATCCCAAACATGTATGCATTAACGGTATCTCTCACAATCTATCAGATTAACGGGTACTCTCTGAAACAAGAAAATGTATAATTTTCAATGAAGCAAAATTAATGTGGCAGCTGGCCAGTTTCTCAAATTCCAAAAATTTCTGTGATCAGATTCTGATTATGCATCCTGGAGCACTATTTACACTACTCTGACTGCTTCTGCTAGTTCAGTTTTCAGGTATTTCTACTATCGGATCCATTTTTCTCTTGGTGGTTTTCATGGTGGCTGTGCTGATTTACTAATGGTTTTAATCTTTAATATAAGTTGTACATAGCTAGTAAAATCTAACAGGACTCAACAGTATTGCATTCTGTTTTCAGAGAAACAGAAATATTTGTATTGGTTCCAGTGAGCATCTGTGAGCATATCCTGACAGGACACGAATGTTAACAAAGTCCTCAGTCTTTGTTCATAAAGGAACACTTCCTGCTATGTGGTAGAGATACTGAAGATTAATAATAAACATATCAAAGTCACTGTTTGGAAGGAAGTTCTTATATGAGATAACTGTGCCTCCAACACTCTTCAGCTTCAAAAACCCCAAACATAGTTTCTAAGATACCTAAATGTACATTATATTTGCCACATGAGACTTCTTCCATTCCCCCAACAATTTACTACTGTTGTAACAAACAAAAAGAAGTGTGGTGAATGTTCAAAGCTAAAATGACATTCAAATATTAAGATAGCTATGCCCAAGTATATTGGAAATCTCTCCAGCTGGGGTACTTTATCAGTAACCTACGAACTTTTTTTTTAACTGCTTTTATGTATTTCGATCATTGTGTTTCAACATAATTGGTTTCCTTTGTCATTTTATGTATTTTGTTTTGTATATCCAAATACATTACTCCGAGTGCAGGTTTCACTGGACTAGCAAAAGAATTCACAAAATAAAAATAGTTGTTCTACACTTATGTACTAAGTAATTTACCACATATCATTACAGAAGACTGCAGTAAGGGTGCTTGAACTGTCAGCTACATGCCTGTCAGTTTGGAGTCCTGTTATTAATGCTTTTGACCAAAAATAAAGAAAGAATTAATTAAGTGCATCCAGGTCTAGGCACAAATAGTTTTGAGACAGAAAGTAAAATAAGAAAGAAATTTACAGTTCTCAAAGGATTTTTTTTCTAAAATATCATTTGCATAATTTCAAATGAGGAAAGTAATGGGAAAAAGAAAATCCAGGTTTATATTTGTGTGTTTTGTTTTTTAAGCTCTGGTCACTATCAGTATTAAATCTAAAGAACTGAGAGCCCCAAATCCATCCCACAAAGTTAGAATCCCTCCCTACTGAAATTCACTTATCTTCCTGGGCCAGCTTTCTTTCCTTCAGCAGATGAATTTAAATTTGTGATCCTAAGAAAATAAACAGAGTAAAAGGTTTTTCTATGAAAGGTTTGAAAACCAGGAGGAAAATCTTCATAATAAAAAAGGCTTTCTAAGAAGGAAAATAATCCATTCCTGAACAGCACAGAACATCAAATAGTCTGTTTTTTAAACTATCTTTTTCAAAGAAATAAATGTTTCTATATTAAAAAGAATGGGTTAGCTTTTTGTTTAGTAGGTTTGGGTTTGTTTTTGCTTTGTTTTATTTGTCAGACTCTCCAGTTTAAGGACATAAATACTAAATACTCATAAAGGACATAATACTAAATACTAAGGACATAAATACTAAATACTCATAAAATTGTTCTAATTTTTAAATTTCAAAATTCCTATAGGCTGCAATAAATTAAAAACCACTCCTTTTATGCCAATTGTTTAATGCTTTGTACATATACAGTTTTTTAACCATTCTTAATTATAATAGTTCACCCATTAGCTGAAACACAAGATTAAGAACATCAGAAAGGTTTTCTTCAAAACACGGCCACTTAAAATTCTAGCAGTGACTTAAGGAATTCTTGGAAGAATTCATTTAAGTCACAACCATTCACCAAAACAAGGGAACAAGGAGAGACAATCTCATTATCTGGCATGATCATCTCCCATAATCACATTGGCAGGGGTGGGCAGGAAAGACACTGGAGAGCTTTTTGGACGGAACTATTTAGATGAGAAATGGATGACCCATATCAATTTGGCTTCAGTTTTAGGGTTGTTGTTTTTTTATTTTGTGAATTAGTCAGTGAAGCTAGCAAAATATTATCCATGATTGGCTCCTACGTCTCCCTCCACTTCACCATGTAACTGTTAGGATCAATTTAAATCAAATTACATGCATAAATCTAATTATCTGCTATTGTTTATAGAAGCAAGCCTTCTGGGATTAGAAAAACAGGAAAGCAAGGTGGGGAGCAAACTTTGAAGTGTGTGGGTTAGTTCCTAATTCTATAGTATACAAATATATTAATACATTACGAGGAGGGCAATATTTTAACCGGTAGATATATTGTTTTCACATACTTTAAATTATCCAAATAATATTATGATACCAAGACTTGGTTCTGTTTTCATGACACTCTAGAATCCCCTTCAATCCCCTCCCCCATTCAAGGTAAACCTGTCCTGAGCCTTTGCTTGTTTTCCTGGAGTGCCCAATGAACATGCCCTAAAGTGTGTGGGTAGTGCCCAGTGGAATATGGAAAGGGGAGACACCTAATGTGGTTTTTCACACTCTAGCAAACCATGTTTCATTGTAGAAATTTGCAAAATGTATCCTTTTGTATAGTCTAGATACAAATTATTTCTTTCAATAACTTCCAGAAAAATGTTGTCACCCTTACACCCTTACACCAGGATCACTCTGAAAGGGAAAAATGCTAGCAAGCACTCAAATTTTGCAGATGTTTGGAAATATCTGTTTAATTGACAAACATGCTCCATTTGATAATCCAGATATCTGGGGTTATGTGCAGTTGCAAAACATGGTACTTTCCTTTACTTTGCCTCAAACAGAAAATTCAGCACTAACCCATCACGAGTCAAATCAAAATAAATGAAAGCAATTTGGATTTTATTCTTTTGATTTCAATGTTTAAAATAATCTGTGTCTCCTCACCACCCCTCGCCACCCCCACCCATCATTTACATCTACAATCTGGTATTTTCTCCCTCTTAATTGAGGTTCTTTGTTGAATAAACAGAATCTCTATCATAATTGGAGCATATGTCTACTGTATTTTAACTTTATGTTGTCGCTTGTAGAAAGTGTTTTGTATTCTGTTTATGTTGTGTTTATATTTGACTTGATTGCTTTTCTTGTGTGCACATGTCTTAAAAGCCTGTGGCAGGCCAAAAAGGAATCTGTAACAATAACCGCCATTGTTGAAGTCCCTGTTACCAGAGAGTAGAGGGAATGGCCTGGACAAAGTTCTTCAGCTGTCTCCAGAATGCATAGGGAGTGATATTAGAGTTGATGACATGGTTTAAACGGCTAAGTAAAATATGCAAGTGTTAACACTGGGATTAGAGCATCGAAAAAACCTTTCGTATTGCATCAATGCCTGTCCTATTTCTTAAGATTTGTTTAGCCTGGATCACCACTTGGTGTTTTAATGAATTTTACTCTAAATTATGCTGATTATGCTTCTCAAATGACTTTATTTGTGAAAAATTTCCAAACTGTCTTCCCAGAGGGCTGCTGGATTTACCTATATAAATTACCATCCCTAAAAGTTATGCTAATTTACCCTTCCTGGAAATAATTCGCTCCCTATGTCCAACCAAGGTATCTAAAAATTAAAAGGAAGATTTCATTTGCATTTTTCATTGCTCTTTGGGTTCAGGGCACAGATTGCAAATTAATTTTTAAGTAAGATAGTGACAAAACTCCAAAAGAAATAGCTCTTTTTCCTGGCTTTGTGGCCCTCAACATGACCTACCTACAACTTGATATTTTCTACGATAGTGGGATTTATTATTTATTATTTCTTTCAATTCTTATATGGATATTAACCAAGAAACAAAAATATATGTATATGTATATTCGTATAAGTGTATATATATATATATGTGTGTGTGTGTGTGTGTGTGTGTGTGTATGTATGTGTTTGTATATATGGAGAGATTATATATACATGTGGAAAGATTTTTATATACATATATACATGGAGAGATTTTTGTATGTATATATGTGGAGAGATTATGTATATAGACATATACACACATTCACACTCATATATACATACACACACATATACACATATATATTTCCACCACTCTGTAATGCTTCTAGCAAGGCTTTATCTTTATGACACTAATGATAATCCCTTGTGTAATTAACTGTAGAGTGGTTATGCATGCAGTATGTAGCCCATGACAAGCCTCATAGAAAATACATCAGTATTAGCCACAGGTGAATTCGTTTAGAAAGATTAATGACTGCACCTGAATTTTAATGTCTGAAAAGGGATGGAACACTGAATCCTTAATTAAAAAGTTGAATGACTGGTATGGTTTGTTTAACATCACAAATTTCAACGGGAGATTTTTATATTCAAATGAAGTATGCAAAAGGAAACTTTTCCTTAGAAAGCGAGCGAAGTCAGGGTGAAAAGCAGAGATGTTTTATGTGTTTTTACTTTATGTAAATCGATACATGGATCACTTGCTTTGATATGGATCAAACAGGGCATAATTATGGGCTCTCTTCTGTTTACAGGGAAAGGGGAGGCACAGAATTCTAAGAACACGAGGCATGTCAGTTTCCCCGGCACCAAAAGGAAGCCGGATTAGGGGAGCAGTAAAATTGACTAGTGATCTTATTCTTCCCTTAATGAGCAGCAGTTTCTTCTTCATTATTATTTTACAAAGTTTTTAATGAAGAGAAAGTAACCTTGAAAAACAACATGGCAATGCCGTTCCCAGTAGAGACTTAACTCAGTTGCTTTTTTCCCTTAACTGTTCCAGTGTGTTCGTTAAAGCTAGGCTCAGACTGCTGATTTTCAATGACAACAAATTCTTAAGAAAAAAAAAATCAGAATTCAAAATCAAATGAAAGACTTGTGTCTTTCAGTCTCCCCAGAGGTTAAGTTCTGAAAGAAAAGGACGATTCTGATTGGATTTTAATACCCGGGGTGAGAAGGGTTTAATACTAGACTCTTCTGTCTGCAAAGGCTCTAGGCACATTTTCTCCTCTGACTCTCACAAGCAACACTGGGAAATAGGTGCAGTTATTATCCCTGTTTTACAGATGAGGAAACCGAGACTGAGCCAGGTCAAGTTGATAAATCTTCAAGTAGTCCCATCTATGACACATGTAAAAAGATTCTTTTTTCTGCCTCCATAGCAATCACATAGCTGCCTTTTGTCACCTGGAACTGAGTCAAGCCCTGCCTTGATATCACTGAGCTGTATGTTCTGTTCAGTGCTGAGATTGGCATTACAGTATCTGTGGGATGTGGATCCAAATAGTGCTGTTTTATTAGTATTATTTTTATTATTGCCATCAAGTATCAGCATGGTGTGCTATGTAGAGTATTAATCTCAAAGCCAGAATGCTCTGGAGTTGAAAATCCTACCTCTAACAACTGCTGGCTACATGACTCTGATCAAGTCTCTTTACCTCCAAATGCTACAGATTCTAAATTGCAGAGCCTCTAAATTGCAAAGATGAGAGGGTGTTTCTTTTACCTGGAAATTCCCTATCCACTGGTGGTGAACCTGTGGTTTCAAAGCCACATGTGACCTTCCAGGTCCTTGTGCGCAGCCTTCTAACTGTCCAAATTTTACAGAACAAATCCTTTTATTAAGGGGAATTGTTCTTTGAAGTTTGGACTCAGTCAAAGGGCCATGCTTGAGGACCAAGAGGGTCATATGTGGCCTCGAAACTGAAGGTTCTCCACTCCTGCAAATAAAATCCCTACCTATATAAATCAATCCCCAGCCCTGTCATTATGAGAGGCACCAAGGTACTATGGAGAACTCGAGGAAGAGCTCAAATCTCTCCCCCTACACATACCTAATATGTATAAGCCAGTCATAGGCCTATAAGTTAGCAAGAAGGGGCCCAGCTGCCTTGTTAGAGGGAATTACCTCACAAGGAATGCTCAGTATCAATGAAATCACAGGTGCTTCTATTGTCATTCATTTGGTTTGCATCATACCTAGAAGCCCTCCTCCTCCTCCTCCCATGCTGTGGATTGTGTTACTTCTTTTGGTTGCCCATAGTCCGGGTGTATTTTTCCATTTCTCTATCTCTTCTCCAGAAATGGAAATCCAGCTTGGGAATCTGGTTTTAAAGAGAAAGAATTAGAGCTGCTAGGAAAACACCCGGGCTGGAGCTGAACCTGCCTGAATGCTGCTCACATCCATGGCAAAGTCGATTTTCGATGCTCCTTGGCCTCCCATATTGCTGCTGCATCACTTTTTTCCCCTGCCAAGTGAAAGCAGGGCTTTTATTCTTGACCACTTTCCAAGGAAACGCACTTTTAATGAAATGTCATTTAGGAGTATTTGTAACTTCCTGTAAAAGCTTCTTCGTGTGTGTGTCTAAGAGGAAAAAAAAACCAGCCTCTTAAAAACATTATTCCCAATACTGAGAGCACTAGAGGACCAGACAGCGCCTGCAGTTCTCCCAGATGTATCAGATGTTTTTAATAAGGACCTGACAAGGCATGTGTGTGCTCAATGAATCAAGCATCTCATAGATACAGTAGGAAACAAGCTTATCCCTGCTTATGGCTATTAGTGACAATTACCTGGGCTCTGGGGTGGCACACATTTATTGGCATGTGGATTGTAAATATTTTTCAGAGACTGCAGCTAGTTTTCTGAACAGTAAACATTGACATCTCAGCAGAATGCCAACATCTAAATGCAAAGAGAAACGAATGCTTTGGCAGCTCTCCTCTGCCTGCCCAATTCTGCTGATCCATTAAGAGAAGTCCATCAGGAACAGGTTTGAGTGGGCTTAAGCAACAGGATTGTTAAAGCCAAGGGAAATCATTTACAAAGGTGTCCATTAAATCTGTCAGACAAGTGTTCCTGGATAGAAATAGAGCAGAGTCTGGATCTGCTCAGAATTATCTCCACTCAGTGCTAGTTAATAATGTTCCTTGTCACCTGGGCAGGGTGGTCTCTAAAAGTCCATCAGCATCGTCCATTTCCAAAGATGTTTGACCAGTAATTCAAACTTAACCAAATCTTCAGGGACTTAAATAAACAAACAAATAAATAAAAATAAATGAATGAATGAATGAATGAACAAATGAATGAATGAATGAATGAACAAAAAATTTTAAAGCAAGCCTGTTTCCTTGAACTCAGAAGGAAGGGTACTTTTTAGATCCTGAAATTCCATGTGTCTCCTTTGCCTCCTACATGGATGAAAACAGGAAGCAGTTTTCACTATTTAAAAACAAATGCTTTAGAACCTGGCATTATTTTTTTTTTTTAGAAAAATGATCTAAATATAGACAAAAAATTTTAATTGCCCTTTGGATATTTTTATTAATCATTTTGGAATAGACAAAACAGGTAATTACTTTTTAAATATTTCATATTTTTATTATACTATCTTATGGAAATGCTTGTTTTATTCTATAAATGAAAAATAAAATGAATTTTTAAAAATAAATAAAAGGTGACTATTTGTGGATAATTTGATATTAATTCTGGAGGAATACTCTAAGAATATAATATGCAATGGGGGTACTAATAACAAAAAATAATATTTATGGATTATTTATATCAAAAAAGTCATTTTTCTTAATGACATATATATATTTGCACATATATGGGTATATATATGTGTTATTTACATATATTCATACTAGGTATGTATATATCTCAAAAAAGCAGACAAACTTTTCATGTATCTTTGATTATCTCAGTATATATATATATATATATATGTAAGTATGATACACTCCAAATTCATTCAGAGAATTGAAATGTATTTCCTCACTCAGTGGACAGATTTTTTTTTTTTGGTCAGAAACAAAACTAAGTAGTATATTTTGACATTCCATTGTATGATAAATGGATATAGAGAAAGAAAGATGATAGGTAAATAGATAAATGGATAGAGACAAAGATATATAGATATATGTATATGTTTGTAAATGTGGATAGATGAATATATATATATGTGTGTGTATATGGAGTTTTGTATATATATGTATGTGTATATAAAGGCATATATACATATATGAAAAGACTCTTGAATATATTTTTGCTATGTCCTTATAAGGAATTGTATTGACAGAATATTCAGAAATAAGTGTACACACATATATTCCTATACATATACATATATATATATGTATAAATGTGTATATTATGCATGTATAATTACTGTGACTTAATATTAAATAAATATACATAATTATGAAATACTATATTATAAGAAACAGAAATAAAAAGCAAATAAAGCATTCATTCATTAAGTATTTGAAAAGGATGCCCTTTCCTCGCCCCCCCCCCCCCAGATAACTCTAAGTATATCAGGTTGCTCCTTAGAGTCCTGGATTTTGAGCTAATAGCCCTGGATTCAGGCTCTTTCAGTTTGGAGAAGGACTCCAACATTTGCTCACTCAGTATGCATGAGGGGAGTCACTTTCTTCCTTTCTCAGGGCCCCTATTTCCCCATCTGTAAAACAGTGGTGACATTTTCAGGAATTTCTCACAGATTGGTTGAAGGGAAAGTGCTTTGCAAAAACTAAAGCAACATGCAAAGATGAGTTATTATTTGAGCTGTCCAATTGCTGCCTAGAGAAGCAGTCAGGGCTTAAAGACCTGAATTTTAGTTGTCCCTCTGGCCATAGGCAAGGGCAGTGCATTTCACTGTAGTATACAACAATAGAATTTTTAAGAAATGTATTAAACACTTAATCATAAAAGGAACAATTTTTATTCATCAGAGGAATTGAAGATTCACCAAACTTAATTTAATTAAATATACCTTAGAAAAACATTTTTAAAAATTATACCATAATACCATTTTTATTTTGAAATGTCCTTATTTATTTTATTTTATTTTACTAGGCAGAGCCAATACAGCATGTATGAATGCTTATGGCTCAGACGCATATCTACTGTTACCCTCAACAAGTGACTTAACATCTTAGTGTCTTAAATAACTTTCTAGGACTTGATCTCTAAGAATTGATCAGGCAATTACAGGTTTGCTCAAAATCAAACAACAGAGAGAGAGAGAGAGAGAGAGACAAAGAGACAGAGACAGAGACAGAGAGAGACAGAGAGACAGAGAGAGACAGAAAAAGAGAGAGAAGGAAAGAAAAGAAAGGAGGGAAAGAGTAAATAAATATTTATCTAGGCCCTTATTCTTCATTCATTAGTGGTCTTCTCTAAAAATTTGAGGAATTAATTTTCACAAGTATCTACACACAAGGAATATAACGTTCTATGAATTTTTTATTCCCCTATTTGTAGGACTTTTTTTCCCAAAAAAATTAGACATAAAAATACTTCAAGGCTATTTGATTCTAAACAAGCCATGTTACCTCTCTGAGCCTGTTTCCTTGTCTGTAAAACTGAGTTATTTGATTTGAACTATCTACCCATGCACATGTGCACATACACAGAGAGAGAGAATGAGAGCTAGTGAGAGGAAAGCACACCTTCCACTTGAAAACCCTATGGAAGTATCAACTATTGGTAGTAGTCAACTATAATGACAAATTAACTATCCTTATTTAGGTCAAAAGATTATGGAATTAGGCAACACCAAAGAGATCATCTTTCCTCATCTAATCTCTGTTGTGTATTACTTAAAACCACTTTCTTCTGATTTTAAGTGCTGCCTCCTCCTTTAGGCCATTTCCTCCTTTTCTTTTCCCTCCATCCTTCAGCTTCTCAGGGATCAGGAATTTATCTTTTAAATGCCAGCAATGAAAGTATTTTGATTTTGATATTCTTCCCTCCCTGTACCACCCCCACAAGGGGGAAATAATTATCTGTGAAGTAAAATATTCATTTGGAGGTCTGAGAACTCAGACCATGACCACTTTTGACGTTTAAAAATCCATGAGGAAGCCATTTCCAAAGAAATCATTAAAAAGTGACAGCTAGGAAATCTTAAAAAAATGCTATACTCAATTACCAATGCATTTGTAATTATCATAAATGTATTGGGTCAGTGTATCGCTTTAAGTTCCTTTCTTATGAAAATTAGAGAACCAGAAGGAAAGGTGAAGAATTTAGTTAGAGCAGAAGAAATACCTGGTGAAAAGAAAGTTAGACTTAGTCAAGTTCAGGCCTTGTCTGTACCAATAATTACCAATTGTTCAGTTGTTTTCAACCCTTCAGTGTTTTCAACTTTCAGTGTTCAACTCTTCATGACCCCATCTAGGGTTTTGTTGGCAGAAATACTGTAGTGATTTGCCATTTCCTTCTCCAACTCATTTTACAGATAAGGAAACTGAGGCAAACAGGGCTAAGTGACTTGCTCAGGGTCACACAGCCAGTAAGAGTCCGAGGTCAAATCAGAACTCGGGGCTTTCCTGATTCCTGAGGCCTAGAACTCTATCTATCCACTGCACCCACCTAGCTGCCCCTAGGTATATTAAAGCTATCCTGTTTTCTGTTTATTACTTGGAGTGGCAGAAAGATTGCTGATCTTCAAACATAAACACTAGGTTCAGATTCTGATACTGGCCTCCAACATTTACTTTCTTTGTGAGTGTAGATAAGTCCGTCCTTGCCTCCTTTACTCAGTGTCCTTAGTCTCATCTGAAAATGGTGGTTATGTTTATAGGGCTAGCTCACTGAGTTGTAGGGAAAGTATCTTTTGCCTTTCTTGGTATCCCACCCAGTGCATAGCACAGCACCTGGCGCTTGGAAAGTGTCTTGAAATTCAAAAGGGCCTTGAAATTCACCAAAAACTCATGGAAAGGGCTCTGTCACACCTCATCACAACCTCTTTTTGGCACACATATTTCCTCAGCCCACTCCTAGTAGAAGGTAAGCTTCTTGAAGGTGGGAAATATTTCAGGTTTGAATGTTTCAGTGTCTCAAGCAGAGTAGGCTTTAAATGCTTGTTGAATTTAAATTAATTTAATCTTATTTATTGATAATTTGGCCCGAGGCAAGGACAACTATTTAAAAATACATATTAATACTGAGAAACTCAAAAGAAAGGGGTTGGATATTGTGATTTCTTTCTAAGAAGTTAAAACAAGTGAATCAGCAGCATCTCTGTGCCCCCTTTAAGAAAACATGCTCTGCAAAAAACTCAATGTACAAAACAGTTAAAAATGGGAATACCAAGATTCTTCATTTTATAAAAGGCATTCATCACAGGGTTCCTTTAAATAGCAAGTCCCCTGGTGCATTTGAAATATAGTTCAATTTGCAAAAGTTCAATTTATGCACAACTTCTGTGAAACACCTCTCTCCATGATTAAATAGATACATAGCCTTGCACTGAGTTTTATTCATTATAATTTAGATACTTTTTTTTGTTTGTAAGCTTAACAGCATTCAACAAAAATACCTCAACTATCTTCCTAAAGGAATATAAAACTGATTTTTCTAAGTATAAACAGCACTGATGACATAACAGAGTGCTAGACTGGTGTCAGGAAGATCTGAGTTCAAATCTTCAAACCGAGGCAAGTCAGTATGGGGAAAGTAATAACACCTACTTCCCAGGGTTCCTGTGCTGATCCAATGAGATATGGAAAGACGTTTGCAAGCTAAAAATATTATATGAATAATATTACTGTTGTTATTGTTGCTAACAATAATAATAATAGAGACTAGGCATTGTTTTTTGGTTTGGCAGGAGTTTTGTTAGCTTTTTGTATCATGGACCCCTTTGGCAGGGGTGGCTCCTTTCTCACAATGATGTTTTAAATGCATTAAATAAGATACATGAGACTGCAAAGAAAACGAATTATATTGAAATATTGTTTTCCAAAAAATAGAGATTATGTATACACATACATATACACATACTTGTATGTGTAGATATACACATATAAATATATACTTACACATGTGTATACATATACATATTGTGTAGATAGTGCATGGACCCCAGGTTAAGAATGCCTGAGCTAAGCTGCTTGCATACAGTATATCAGAAACGTACATGGCAAGACATTCTGGGGAAAAAAATTGTTCTCAACCACCTTGAGGACGAAGTAGCCGTTTCCAAGATGAAGTTAGAGTTATGTAAGATCATCTCATTCTCTCTAAGAGCCATTAAGAAATTCCATCTTTTTCCAAATGAAAGTGTATGAAAAACAAGTATAAACTCATTCCATCCTTTGGGACTCTTTGTCCCACGTTCTAGTTTTATTACATATGGTATCTTCTACGTAGTATTAAGTTTTGCTTTTAATGGGTGTTTAGGGTAAGGAGATGCTTTGAAAAAGCAGCCTTATTTTATATAGGATCTTTTCATTCTTCTTTGTTCTCTTCCTTTAAAAACCTGGCTGAAAGCATTTAAAAAGTTCCTTGACCAGAGGATAAGGTATGAATATTCATGCACTCTATGAATCCCAGAGCAGAGGGAACTGGATGGTTTTTCCATTTGTCAATTACTGGTTTAGGATTATCCAGCTGAAGAGTTGAACTGATTAACAGCGTTCCTTTTGTTTGCCTGGTGTTGTGGTGAAACAAGCCAGTGACAACTGTATTATTTCTTGCCTCTTCAGCTGTCCACACTTGTGCAATCAGCTTAACGTCCTGTCAGGTTTCATCATGTATCCTCTTTATTATCACATTGTGAGAATTTGTATAGTTGTAAATCAGAATGGCTTTTTTATTTTATTTTTTTTTCAGTTGAGGTTCCCATTGCAATGAAGATACCATGGTTACTGTGTCAATCAAGCATGGATAATCAGGCCCATCATAGGAGATTTCAGGTATGCTTGGTATCTGGCTGGAAAATTAAAGTTTTAGAAGTGAATGCCTCAGAGACAGCTGTGGCAATGGTGAGCCTGATAAGTTTGGGAAAGCCTAGGAAGCCAGACTTATTTAAATAAGTTACCACATTTTTTAAAGCTTTCCTCCTCTCTGTCTTCTGGAGTTGTCTGAAAATGGGGATTTATTCTTTGATGCGGAGTGATTTCTTCCTTCGACACTCACAAATGGTGTTTAAAATAAGAAGGAAAGCACAGAATGTATCCATCAGTCCAAAATCTCTCATTCTGAGACTCTCCCAATTCTAGGCACTCTTTGGGAAGTTCATCACACAGAGGAAACCTCTGGTCTCTTCTCCATGTTTACTTTCATTAGTATGCAAAGATACATTTTAATAGGATGGTGTGAGCCCAGGGAAGGCCTAACAGGGGCTTTCTTGAGGATGCTTTCCACTTTAAATGCTGAAGTAGCTATTTCCTTTTCAAAAGAACAATGAACCTGCTCATCCACTGTTTAGCAGCTTGGATTTAGATCCAGACTTCTCCCTTTGCACTGCTATGTCTTGAATCCCCTTTCATCCTTTCCCCTCTTTCTTTCCCTGTTTCTTTGTTGTTTCACTCTCTATCTATGACTCCAGTAATCTATTTAGGCTGGTGTGTGTATAAACATGTCAGCTGTTATAAACATGCTGGTGCTTTGTTCTCTTCTGTGATCTGCGGCCAGCTCCCGCTCGCAAGAATTCTGAGTCCTTTTGTTTTGAATTTTTTCTTTTTTTTTCCTTTAAAAAATTTGGACATGACCGATGATTTTCTTGGTATAGGAAACTCTCAGTGAAGTAATTCCTTCGACCAGTGTCAATCAGTTCTCTGCTCTGAAGCTTAAACGTCTTGAAGAGTTGCCTACAGCAGTGGCGTCCAATTCAAATAGAAATTGGAGCCATTAAACCATACATAAGGATCCCTGAGGGTTGCATATTGAATTCATTTTAAATGTTATGTTGTCTATAGTTTATTGTATTTAAAAATATTTTGTTAAGTATTTAACAGTTACCTTTTAATCTGTTTTGGGCTACACTCGGGATGTTGTGGACTTCATGGGCTACACTCAGGACGTTGTGGTAGTGTGTTTGACACCTCTGGCCTAAAGTACTAGGTGACAGGACTTGCCCAGAGTTAGAAAGCTAATATGTGTCAAAAATGGAACTTGAATTCAGATATTCTTAACTTCAAGACCAGTTCTCTAATCACTGTGCTATGAGCTCTGCCCTTGGAGTATATAATGTAAAAAACCTTTCAAGGGAGAACTAGGAATATTTGCTAAATAACTACTATTGAAATTAATCATTTTATGCACATGCATAGCAAACTCTAGAACTTACTTCTTTTCATGTTGAATCTGGAATACTTACTGAAAGTCAAGTGATACTAGGAATAAAAAAGGTAGAGAACCTTTGCAACATACCACACTGCCTCGCATCACTTATTTTTAACTTTTACTTGATGTTTTAAGTTGTTCCTAGCTGGTGAATTTTATGTCTGGGTCCTGATAACACTTTTTTATCCTTGTAAATTATCATACCACCTTTCTTCAAAAAAAAAAAAACCCAGGAACTTTCCAAAGATTAACTGAATTAGTTGGTGTTAGAGGAAGGAGTGATTTAATTGGTGTTGGAGAAAGGGAGTGATATACTCAAGATTGTGCTGGAAGGTGTCTATGCCACCTGTTCACATCCAGGGAGAATCTCAGAAAGCATCCTTCCAGGCCTAGAGGAAATAGACAATTCAGTCTTCTGAACCATGATTGAAAAGCTTAGTTGAATATCAGGCTCTGCTCCAGTGTACCTTTCAAAATTCTTTTGCAGGGCAGTTAGGGAAGCTGACGAACAGATCATAGAAATGACTGCTCACCAGCCCCACGAGCTGAAATCTCTACCAGGCAGAACTCTTGACTTTCATGCATGAGGATTCCTAGATCCCCCATTAAATCCACCATTTCTGTTTATCCACAGCTTTCCATTGTGTATATATTGCACTGACTTGTTATTCCTGAGCTAGATCCCAAAGAATCAGACAAATTGAAGGAAATGGAAGGGGGAGGATGCAGAGAATGAAACATTGGAATGAAAAATGTGCCAAAAATCTCAGGGCAGTTTTATGCTTGAATATCTTACAACTCAACTAAAATGTTTGATTGAGACACTGCCTATTTGAGAAGTATTTAGCATTTAATTTTATAAAATAAACTTCCAAGACATATTTGGAGTCAAAGAGCCACCACCTGGATCACTTTCTTGGGCGAGTGCTGTAACCCCTCCATATGAAATGAGGGTAGTGGACTAAATGATGTCCCCAGTTCCTTCCATCTCTGAATCTATGAGCCTATAAACTTAAATACATTTAATCTTTATCGAATATATACATATGACTATTTTACTGAAGCATATATTGCGTCTCCAATGGCTGCTGAATGAATGACTCGTTCATTCAGCAGCCATTGGAGACGCAATATATGTCAGTAAAATTGTCATAGCACTCACAGTCAAGAGATAGTTGAGTTTGAATCTTGTCTCTGCCCCTGATCAGCTATGTAAGCCTGGGGTTCCCATGTCTCTAGAATTCAGCAAATACTCACAGCAGAAATTTTGCAGGACCAGGGTGAGGAACAAGTGAAATCATAAATATGAAGTACTTTGCAAGTGAGAAATCACTACATAAATATCAGTTATTATACTTATTTGTTCCATGCCAAGCACTCTTGAACACTAACATGAGAGCACAGTGAAGAGAGCTAGGAACAAAGATATAAAGATATTTATGTCACGTTCATGGAGTTCATCATTGCATAATTAATATAGGATACATCTTCATCATCGCCAACATATCTCTGTTGTTCTTTAAGGTTTGCAAAGCATTTTATGTCTCTCATTTGATCCTCACAAACACCAGATGTTATAGGGACCATTCTTATCACTATTCTGAGGCTGAAAAAGACTACCTACAGGTAGCAGATGTGTGTACCCTGCATCCTAAAGTGATACACTAAATACTAACTACAGAGCCAAATAAACGGCATAGTACAGTAATGTCTTATAATGACGAGTTAACAAAATGTTCAGGTCATTCTTTTATTTCATTTTCTAGCAGAGCCTGTGAATGTGGCCTGGTGACTGTGTATTTTGGGTTAAATGAAAGACTTTGACTTCCCTAAAAGAGCTCAACAGTCAAGAAGGGCTTGCAAAACAGCCCATCGTTTAAAGAGCCAAACAACCCTTTTCTTGAGCAGACCCTTTCTTTTGGCACCGACTTCTGCATGTAACACATTAGGCTGGGCTGTGCTAGCCCTGCTGTTGAATTTCTTCTCTCAGATCCAGGCATATGATTTTTCTCAGAGTGTGAGCACAGGACTGTCTGGGAGTCTGAGAATTCTGTTTGTAAAGCACAGCACAGTGTCAGGGTCTTTGTTCAAGATTGTGAACACCATGTTGCCAATTGCAAATTCTGTTTTTCTAGTTTCCAAATGTTGAGTGGCTGTGTGTGATATCCATGAGTGATGGAGGTGAGAAAGAGTTCTTCAGGTGTTCACACTTACTTTTTCACCCAAAAGTGGGTGAAGATGTTTTCAAGTTCCTGAGACTTAAAGTAATACTCTAGTTTATGCATGCACCTTTCCTCTGATGAGGGAATCTATATTTTTATTTACATATTTATCAAATATACTTTCTGAGGTAGACACACATATACACAATAATAGACCTGCATCTCATTTCCGATTTAGGCTTTGTAGCTGCCACATCCTTACATGAAAAACCTGCATGAAACAGAGTATGTGTTCATTACTGATTAAAAATAAAGGGAATAAAATATAAAGGCATATAAATGAACATAGAAGAGAGGAAACATTCAACTTCCTTGCTTAAACTTGGGTTGCTGCTCTCTTTCTTCTCTCTCTGTCTCTCTCTCTCTTTCTCTCTCTCTCTCCTCTCTCTGTGTCTCTTTGTTCTCTTCTCTTCTCTCCCTGCCTCACTTTTTATAGCAGCAGAGTTCCAGATTTCTGCATCCTTATAATCTCAATATCTGATTTTTAATTGATGTTTTGGGAAAAATTTTACATTATGGTCATTTTCCAATAGTCTCTCTCCAGTCAATCTTGCCTTAGAGTAAAAAACAATTGTGTAATATTAACCACATCCAGGAGCAAATAAAACATTCCTCTACTTACAACAAAGATTTTTAACTCTGTCTCTGTCTCTCCTCCTCCTCCCCGCTCCCGCTGCTCCCCCCGTGTGTATCTGATGAATTCCTTTGGCTGCCTAGCAAAGCCTTTGGATCTCTTCTCAGCATAATGTTTTAAAATACATAAAATACAATCCATTATGTTTATAAAGAAATCAATTACATCAAAATATAGTATATAAATAGATGTATATGTGGATTGTATAAATTATAGAGTATTTTAATATTATTTCAATCCAATTAAATTATTCCAATGAGATATCCCTCCTCTCTCCCCCCTCCTTCCTCTTCCTCTCTCTCTCTCTCTCTCTCTCTCTCTCTCTCTCTCTCTCCAGTCCCCATACCCTACAGCCTTTCCCCTCTCTTTCTTTCTTTTTTTTTGGAGGGGAGGTGCCAAGGCAATTGGGGTTAAGTGATTTGCCCAAGGTCACACAGCTAGTAAATGTGTCACATGTCTGAGGCTAGATTTGAACTCAGGTCCCTCTGATTCCAGGGTCTGTGCTCTATTCACTGTGCTACCTAGTTGCTCCTTCTCCTCTCTTTCTACAAGAAAATATCCATCTCCCATTCTCTGGGATCAAGATTGGCGATTGTAACCAATCTGGATCTAACTAACTTTGATGTTTGTTTTTAACTTATATTATTATAGTCACTTTTTACAGAGTCCCCTCAGTTCTGCTTTCCTCCTTCTATAGCAATCCATATAAGTCCTCCTATATATCTCTGAATTTCCCATATTCTGCATTTATTACAGTTCAATAAAACAGTATAATAACATGATCCATTATTCACGTACCACAGATTGCTCCACCATTCCCCAATCAGTCGACACCTACTTTGCCATTTCTTGCTTCTATTAAATTATGCTATGATGATTTTATTACATGGAGGAACAGTCAACAGACGAGCATTTATTAAGTACCTACTGTGAACTAGGCCCTGTTCTAGGGTCTCAGCATACAAGGACAAGGAAGGCAATAATTTGTTATCTCCAGTAAATAATTTTCTAATGTGAGAGACAAAAAAAGTACAAATATTAGTATCTGCAGAATAAATGTAAAGAAGATAAATATAAAGTCATTTAATATAAGATTGGGAAGAAAGACAATGCCTTGTTAATACTAGTCCATCAGTTTCTTGGTGAAAGAAAGGAAATCAGAGTTTCTATTTCCACTGTTTCTATTTCTTCCATCTCCCTTCAGAGGGAGCTGGACTCAGTGAACCCTGTTCATAATGATCATTTTGACCATAAGATCAAAAACCTTATCAAGTATCATATGCACAATTTTTAGTTTCCCTAGTGCCTATGTCCAGTAGTCATTCAGCATAAAAATGACTCTCCTCTCAAGGGAATCAAGGTATTTATTATACATGTATGTATAAATATATGCATGTATTAATACATAGCTAATATATTCATTTTATTTATTCATAAAAGAGGCAATTATCAGTTGTCAAATACCTTGTATGGTCTGAAATGATATCAGCTCCATTTTTATTTTATTTCTAAAGCATGCTACATCAGCAAGGAAATCAGCATTCCCAGAGACAGAGTTAATAGGATTGTAGCCCATTACGTAAAATTTAACAGATTACCACAATACCTGTGATGCCCAATATAATACATAGAAGTAATGCCAAATGTAACAATTTTGGAAAGTCTGTTAAAAGAAGGTATTCAGTATTTTACAGCTAAAGAAGGACAAATGCTCCCCAAAAGTCCAAGGCTGCTGGTATTGTGTATTGAATTGAAACTGGATTCCATGCTGCTTCTGGAAGTTGCTTCTACCCATGGGAAGACCAAATTCCAGATGCTGTAATTCAAAACTCCAGCTCATCTTCTCTAGCCTTTTATCTAAATGGAACCTCCTTCCCCCCAGCCCCAAAAAAGCCCTCTTTACAAAGATCAAAGCAGAACTTTCCATCTCCTATAAAATAAAAAAGTTATGAACTTCTATGTAAAAAAAAACAGCATTATAGTAAATGATAGTATGTAGCACCAGATCAAAACATCTAAAAAATTAATTCCTAGTCTATGTAATGACAGGCACTGTGGTGTACTCCAAGGGATACTAGATTTGCAAATCAAAGGACCTGAGTTTGAATCCTGTCTCATATAATAATCTCTTCAGGTTTTAGTTTTGTCTTCTAAAAAGTGGGAGGGCTGTATTAAAGGACTTCTAAAGAGCCAGTGATCCTGTATTCTATGATTATGTGATTCTACAATCTCTAAGGTTCTTCTTAACCTTAATCTTTAGTCTTTAATAAATAACAAGACTGTTGCTTTTAAACTCGCATTTCTGATAGCCCTAGTAACTCATACTCATACTCTCTCCCTCTCAAAATTACATTGCACATACTTGTTTTCATGTTATGCCCCCCCATAAGGTCCCTAAAGACATGGCTTTTCTTTTCTTCTTTTGTCTTGGTCTCCCCAGTATTAAGCACAGTTCTTTGTACATAATAGCTTTTTAATTAATGTTTATCAAAATGAATTCAATTATCCTCCCACAAAGCAGTCCATCACTGAGTAATAGAAAACTTTGCTTCTATAGATAATGAACACTATTTCCTAAATGCAAAGGTATCAGGTTCCCCTAACTGAAGGTCTTCAAGACAAATCTGCGTAACCACATAGTGGGTTGGTAAAAGAAGGTAGTTCTGTTCAATATTCAAGTATAGGATTGGGCTAGAAAGCCACTAATATCCCTGTCAACTGAGATTCTATGATTCTAGGAATTCCAAAGACCAACAAAGATACTGTGCCTATAGTCATGTATGAATTGAAAGCAAGGTACAAGCACAAGAGTCAGTAAAATATTAATCCTGCTGGGCCACCTGAACTTTGATAAATATCCAGGCAAGCTTAAAAAAAAACCACCAAAGTTCCATGAGCTTTCTCTATGTGGGAAGCAGATTTCTCCTTTCTCCTTTGAAAAAAAAAATGGAATCTTACCACAAAGTACTTATTTTGTGGGATCATTGACTTAAAAGAGGTCTTTGTGACATCAGGTTTTTGTCATCAGAGCCCCTCATCGGGTTTCTGCATACTATTCATGTAGGGTATGTATATTTTATAATACATTGGAGAGAAGAAAGAGAGGCTTTGACATTTCAGTCTTTAGTATGACTGACTATTCCCCAACATTCTTTAGTCTTTGCAATTTTGTGACTCTTTTCTCAGTGGCTCCGGGCTTTGTCGGCCCCTTAGCCTTTCAGACCTAAAGCACTTCATCTGTCTTAATAGCTAGCACTGAGTTTAACTACTCTTAGCATCCGTGGCCTCTCTGCTTCTCTTCCAATCCCAGCCACCACCACCCACAACCCATTGAAAATGGACTTTCTCTTTAAAAACAATTGGATGTTTTACAGGGCTCCTGGTTGGCGGCTGCTGTTTAAATTCAGGTTAGCAATGAAGTTTAAAAGTCAGCCAGTCGTCAATCATTGCAGCCCTTGTCTGAAGAGTCTTTTATTTAAAGCATTATTTAAGAAACAAATATAAGGCTTTTAAAGGTTTCATTAATTGCTCATGTTTTCTTTATTCTTTCACATTTACTCACTTCCAAGTAATAATATTGTGTATAAGGAACATTTCCCTGGAGTATTTGGATTCAGTTCTGGGGACTGCATTTTAGGATGAACATTGATAAATTTTGGGGAAAAAAAGAACAAAGGATGATGATCAGGGGCCTTAAACCCATGCCATCTCACTTCCACTTGAAGGAACCAAGGTGTAGCCAATTGATTAAGAAAACTTGTGGGTGAGGAAGAGAGGATACCATTAGTAGTGATAATAATATTAGTAATAATAAAAGCATTCATATAACATTTTAAGGTTTGGGAATCACATTACAAATATTGGATCATTTTCTCCTCTCAAATACCTTGGGAGGTAAGTGCTGTTATTATCTCCATTTCTCAGATAAGGAAACTGAGGCAGGCAGAAATTAAATGACTTGCCCAGGGTCACACGAGTTTCTGAGTTCTTTCTGATTTCAGCTCCAGTCTTATATCCACAGCATCACCTGGCTGCCTCTGCATTTACACATCTGAAGATTGATAGATGTCAGAGGAATTAGCTACTTGGGCTGACAACAAGGATTTTTACCCTGAGGTCTGTGACTTTTTTTTTTGATGGATAACTGTATTTCAAATATAATTGGTTTCCTTTGTAATTCTTTGGGCTTAATTTTATGCCTTTAAAAGTGTGATCCTGAGAAAGAAGCGGTAGGCTTCACCAGACTGCCAAAGAGACCCATGACATATACAAAGACAATTAAGAAACCCAGGACAATGCCTAATATATAGTATGTACTTATTAGATGTTTATTGACTGACTGACTGAATGAGAGCACAAAACCAGGAGGAAATTCTATAATGTGGGAACTGAATCCATCAATAAGATTATACTTGTCTATAACTATAGTTTTAGAAATTTGATGAAGTTAAGGAACTTGAACTGGATCATGTAGCTTATAAAGGTTAGAGCTTGATATGAACCCAGGTCATCCTAGCTTCAAATCTCCATGTCATGTTTCCTCCCTCTTATTATTAACCTGTTCCAAATCACCTTACTTATAAAGCAATTGATATTGTCTTTTGTCTATATAGCACAGTTATCTCTCAGTGGAATCCTTCCACTGAACCCTCTGTTGTAACAGAGAAAAATGATTAAACAAAACCAATGCACCCTGCAACCCTGCTAGACAGAATATGCACCATTCTTCACATGTAGTCCCCCACCTTCCTAACAAGAAGGACTGTTTTTCACTTCTGTTTTTCTAAATCAAACTGATCATTATAATTAATTAGAGTGTGACTGCTTGTCGGGATTTATTTCATTTGTGTTTCTGTAATCGTTGTATCTATTTGTATATCTATTGTATCTCCTGGTTCTACTTTTTCTGCTCTACCTCAGTTCATATCAGTTTTCTCACATTTCTCTGAATTTGTCACATTCCTCTTTCCTTATGGCAGAATATTATTTCATTACATTTATAAACCACAACAGTCTGTTCCACCATTCACTGATCTATGGACACCTGCTTTTTTGGTCCAGTCTTTTTCTGCTACCACAAAAGGCGGGGAGGGTGTTGTTATCTCATATTTCTGAAAAGACAGTTTTATAGATTTGGCAAGAGCAGGGTGGAGGGTGGGGAGGAAAGAAAATATCTAGTTTAGGATTTTCTATTCATAAATTAAGTATTTCCAGTAAATAAAAATTATGGATAAGGTTTATAAGAAGTAATGTAAGCAAACACTGCATATATAATGCATTATGTATTTGTATATATAAATTGTTATTTCTTTAAGAAGATTTATTTTCCCTGTGTTTGCAGGATCACAGAGGCCTTTTTTCTCAATATAAAATTCCCAAAAACAGAAGATTGGGATAGGGAAACACATCCTTTTTTTCAGAGGGATGCATTGATAGAAAGCAGGACTTGGTGGTTTTCCATCAGTGTTGGGCTCGATTGAAGTCAGACAGTTACTCAGGTCTCATTATGTGTGGTTTGGTGGGCTAAGAATAGATGTGTTCAAAGCTTAGCCATCAATGTCTTAAAAGCCACTCCTGGGATAGACAACAGCTTCTTCCTTGAGCCACTTAATTTTTTGTCTTGAAATGAATATTTTATTATTCCTCCGAGCACTTGACATGGTCTTTATGGTTTTAAGCTGTACAACAGCCTCCCTACGTACTAATATTAAATTGTGTCTTCAAAACCCATCGAGAGAAGGTGCTAGAACTAAATGCTTTCGTACACTGCCAAAGTAATTAACTGTAGTGGACAGATTTAATGCTGTGATGGTTTATTTTAACCAAGGATAGAGGAAGGTGGGCTGGGGGCAGGGCAAGAAAGCAGTAAGACACGTAGAGGGAGAGGTCTTTTGTGGTTTTTTAACTTAAATAAAACACCAATGTCGCCCCCATGTCAATAACAGTAGCTTCATTTTCATTGGAAAGGTTCATGGTCAAAGCTGTTGATTTGGTCTTGTGCACGTAAGCATGGATTTTTATGACCTCAATCCATCCCTATCTCACACCAGGGACTTCATAAATGAGACATATTCATAATTTTCTATCACTGAATTCAAGATGACCAATTATTTCTTTATTGAAAATTTTTGCCACTTTTACTAGAATAGCTGTTCATAGCTTTATAGACCTTTCCTTTTTCATCAGTCACTCAAATTAGATTTATGAAGCCAAAGATTTCTGTCTCGCAGCCTCTCAGAGAAACAGTCTGCTTCAAATTTTCAGTGCTTCAATCAATATAATCATTTCCAGGAACGCATCAAGCTCTGGTCATTAAGATTTCTATGTTTTAATAATTCTGTATTGTTGCATTGTCTATGAGCACTACATCAATGGAAGGCTAGGTTTGTGGGGCATGGAATATGTGACAGAATTTTAAGATCCTTCTTTAGAGGACCTGGGAATAGAGATTCTAAATTTGAGATTTTGTTTGCTGGTATATAATATGGAACTTAGATGTTCCCAAAACTGAGAATCATTGTGTTATAGTGGAAAGAACAGAATTGGGGAGCATAGTTTTTGATCATTTCTTTAACCTAACAGCAAGTGATCTCTGAACATCTGTAAAATGGGGAAGTAAGACTTGTATTTAGTCTCTGAAAGTTACTAGATGTGTGAACTTGAGCAAATCACTTAACTTGAAATATGCCGCACAAAACTAATCGCCTCCTGTTTATCAATATGATCTCAGGTTACATTTATTGGTGGTAGTGGGAATTCCCACAGAAGTAAAGAATTTATTGGGTACCTGGGTGGCTCAGTGGACAGAACACCAGGCCTGGAGTCAAGAGGACCTGAATTCAAATGTGACTTCAGATACTTACTAGCTGTGTGACCCTGGTCAAATCATTTAACCCTGTTTGCCTCAGTTCCTCATTTCTAAAATAAGCTAGAGAATTAAATGGCAAAGCACTCCAGTATCTCTGCCAAGAAAATCCCAGGGGATTCACAGGGAGTTGGACATGACTGAAATAACTCAACAACAACAACAAAGAATTTATTAAACACTTGCCACGTGCCAGGCACTGTGCTAGCTCTTGGAAAGACAAAGTAAGGCAGAAGACAATCTTTTCTCTCAGGAATATCAGTCTAAAGGAGGAGACAACATACAAGAACAGGGTATATTTGAGATAATCAACAGAGTGAAGGCATTAGCATTAAGGGAGATCAAAAAAGGCTCTTTTGGGGCGGAGCCAAGATGGCGGAGTAGAAACAGCTCGTCCAAGCCTCTCTGCCCCCAGATTCTCCACAAACTATGTAAAAAAGGACTCTGAAAATCTTCTGGAGCCCCAGCACCCACAGAACGACACAGAGAAGCTAACCTCCCGCTGAGGACAGCCCAGCACCCTGCAGGAAGGACCAGCACAGTGGTCTGGGAGCCGGCAGCGCGGAGAGCGCAGGAGCCGAGCCGAGCCCAGGTCCACGTGAGCCGAGGTTTTAGCCCCAGAGCGGCAGGGCCAGCAGCCAGCTGGAGGAACCCCAGAACACCAGGAACTGTGGAAACGCCAGAATTATCAACATAGACTTGCCTAGGACAAAGTAAGAGGTTAGTGTCCTATGGACTTTGGGACCTATATTTGGGGAATGCGTCAGCTCCCTCCCCTGGGGGCTAGAAGCTGCTGAGGAGACACGCCACTGTGTAGTTTTCAGAGGCTTTTCCGGCTCCCAGCCTACAAATCGTGGGGAGATCCAGCGATCAGTCTTGGGGGGTAATCGTTCTTGCTTTAACCTCCCTGGATCTGGATTGTGATCTAGGGTGGAAGTTGTGGGTGGGTTTACAGCTTGCCAGAAACGGAAGTTGCCCCCCACACGTTTGGGACGAAAATTCCTCTATCTGGCCTTAAAGCCATAGTGTGGCAACAAGTCCAAAAGTCAAGCAATTAAGTGGCAACATGCCAAGGCAAAAGAAACAGAAAAATGCAACCCTAGACTCCTATTTTGGGGGCGTAGAGCGGGAAAAGGACTGTGAGGTCAGAAGTCCTGCTCCAAAAGCCCCAGGGGAAAACATGAGCGGGTTACAGGCCATAGAGGACCTTAAGAAGGACTTTAAAATCAAATAAGAGAAGTGGAGGAAAAATTGGAAAGAGAAATGAGAAGGATGCAGGAAAAGTATGAAATGAGGGTCAACAGCCTGACTGAGGAAAACAACACCTTAAAAAATAGACTAGCTCAAATGGCAAAGGAGGCCCAAAAGGGCAATGAGGAGAAGAATGCCTTAAAAAGTCGAATTTGCCAGATGGAAAAAGAATCTCAAAAGTTCACTGAGGAGATTCATTCCTTCAGAGTTAGACTGGAGCAAATGGAAGCTAGTGACTTTATGAGAAATCAAGATGCTGTTAAGCAGATCCAAACAAACGAAAGATTAGAAGGCAATGTGAAATATCTCATGGGAAAAACCACTGACCTGGAAAATAGATCCAGGAGAGACAATTTAAAAATTATTGGACTACCTGAAAGCCATGATCAAGGAAAGAACCTAGAAATCACCCTTCAAGAAATTCTTAAGGAAAACTGCCCTGATGTTTTAGATCCAGAGGGCAAAATAGAGGTTGAAAGAATCTACCGATCACCAACTGAAAAAGATCCCAAAAAGAAAACTCCCAGAAATATTATAGCCAGGTTCCAGAATCCCCAGATCAAGGAGAAAATACCACAAGCGGCCAGGAAGAAACAATTTCAATATTGTGGAAACACAATCAGAATAGCCCAGGACCTGGCAGCTTCTACACTGAGGGATCGAAGGGCATGGAACATGATATTCCAGAGGGCAAAAGAACTGGGAATGAACCCAAGGGTCACCTACCCAGCAAAACTGAGTATTTTGTTTCAGGGAAAATATGGTCATTCAGTGGAATAGAGGACTTTCAAGCATTCTTGAGGAAAAAACCAGAATTGAATAGAAAATTTGACATCCAGACACAAGAAGGAAGAGATTCCTGAGAAGGTAATCAGGGAAAAGAAATCAAAAGGAACTTATCAAAGTTGAACTATTTACATTCCTATATGGAAAAGCAATATCTGTGACTGATGATATCTTCCCACTATGAAAATAATGGAAGAAGGGGGTGTGGTCATACGAATACATATGTGAATGTGTGTGTATATGGTTACAGTTATATATGGATAGAGGGCATAGGTTGATTTTGTTGGGAAGGAAGAGTACTCAAGGGATGAAATTATGAGGTGAAAGAGGAAAGTGGCAAGAGGAGATGGGGAGAGACATGGTAGGGTAAACTATCTCATGTAGGGGAAGTGGGTGCAAAGGAGGGGAGAATAAGGAAGGCTAAAAAGGCAAAACCACATTCACATTGAATTTGGTTCAGGGAGAAAATGACATACATACTAAATGGGATATCTCAACCTGCAGCAGGATAGGGGGAAGTGGGATGAGAGGAGGGATGATGGATGGGAGGGCATCCTTGGGGTGAGGGGAGGCTGGAAGTACCCACTATAGAAGAGGGACAGGATCATGTAGGGAATGGACAAGGTGGGGGGTGGGATGAGTGGGAGGGAATTATAAGCAGCCTTGTACAATATATCTACTATGATAATGTTTTGCATAGCTAGACATGTACAACATATACTGAATTACTCATATCCCAAGAAGGAATGGGTGAGAAGGGTGGAAGGAAATGGATCTGAAATTCGAGGTCGTAACATTAAATGTTTCAAATATATATATATATAAATACTATTATTAATACTCTTTTGCCTATAATTGGGAGATAAGATGTGCAGGCATTGGGACACAAAGATTCATCTTTCTCTAATGGAAAAGTCGATGGGGTATGGGAGAAGGTATGGGAGAGAGCAGATTGGAGGAAGCGATATCTTGTGGGACTGCTATTCTGGGAGGTTGGGTAGGGGAATAATGGGGGGAAAATGATTGTAACTCAAAATCTGGCGGAAATGAATGATGTAAAACAGAAGTTAATAAAGTATTTGTTTTAAAAAAAAAAAGGCTCTTTTGCAGAAGGTAAGTTTTTAGTTGAGACTTTAAGGAAGCCAGGAAATCCAAGAGGGAGAGATGAGGCGAAAGCTCATTCAAGGAATGGTGGACAGCCAGTGAAGAATCCTAGCGTTTGGGAGGTAAAGTGTCCTGTGAGAGCAGCAACAAGAAAGTCAACACCCCTTCATCCCAGAGTATGTGGTTGAAAGAGTGGAGGGGAGTGGGAAAGGTACAAGAATACTGGAAAGATGAGAAAGGACCAGAGTATAAAGGGCTTTAAAAACCAAAGAGAATACTTGATCCTAGAGGTGATAGGGAGCCTATCAAGTTCATTGAATGAGGCGGTGATGTGGTGAGGCTGGTGATTTTGGAAGATCCCTTGACAGGTGAGGGGAGGATGGAGAAACTTGAGGTAAGAAGACCAAATAGCAGCCTTTGTGAGAATCCAGGCATGAGGTGTGATGAAGGATTGGACTGGGATATTTGAAATGTCAGAGGAAAGAAAGGGGCATATATGAGAGATGGTCCTAAGGTAAAATCAACAAGATTGCCAACTGATCAGATATGGAGGGTAAGCGAGAAACCACAGAACTCAGCTCATGGGGCTGTCATGAGAACCAAAGGAGTCAAGTGTCAATCATTAAAAAAAATTACTCTCAAACCCAAGTGAACAGAAGATGAGCTCGAAAGGAGAAACAAACAAGTCAGGGGGTGTGTTTACATTGAAATATATAAAAACAACCACATTTTATTTTGTGTTGATTCACAATCTTTTTGCAGCCCTTTTTCTGTTCTTTGTTTGGAGACATGTTCATATTTGTTGATGTTAACCAAGTCCACAATAAATGAGCTTTTCAATTAAAAGAAGAATATAATTAGAATAATTATTGGAAAATAATAATTAGGAAAGAACCAGTGTGTGAATGAGACTTCAGACAAATCATCCAGAGTGTTCCCTGAAAACAGTTAAACAAGTGTCCATGACATAGTGATTGCTTGATAACCCATACAACCTTATTTTTTGGACTTGAATCTGTGTGTGTATGTGTGTGTGTGTGTGTGTGTGTGTGTATTTATGTGTATAGGAGGAAGGGAAGGAGAAAGGAAGGAAGGAAGGGAGGAAGGAAGGAAGGAAGGAAAGAAGAAGGAAGGTCAATTAAGAGAATTGACCAAAGTCACATGCTAACATCCAAAAGAACTGTGTTGCAGAGGTACAGGTTATCTGACTTAAAATCCAATGCTCTACCATATCATACATAATAGTCAGGGAAACAGTCAAGGAGAAAGCTAGACATAAGCAGGGCTTGAAGAATTAGACTAAGTCTGGAGACAGAGAGGTCTCAAACAATCAGAATTATTGCTCAGCATTTTTTTTCTTTCTTGCATAAATGAATTTCAAAGCAATGCATGGATATGCAGTAAGTTGACCAAGCTTGTCTGGATGTATTCATACAACAGCAGTGTTACGGCTGAGTGAATTTTAATGAAATATAATACCCAAGGCAAGAATGATCTTAATACATTACAAAGAAGTCCAAAATAGGGAGTAAAAAAAAAATTAAAAAGAAAGGAAATAAAGGATCTTTGGAATAGTAGGCCACAGGCAAAGAAAGGAACCCAGTAGCCCATACTGGAGCGGGGGGAGACAAGGAAAACAGGAATTTATTAAGCATCCATTATTTGCCAAGCAATTTACAAATACTATCTCACTTGATCATATAAGACATCTTACACAAAGGAGTAAAAAACCAGAATCCTTTATAATATTTTACTATTTAGAAAGCTTTTTCACATGTATTTCCTCATTTGATTCTTACAACAACCCTTGTAAAGAAGATAGGACATAAGTTATCCCCAATTCATAACTAAAAGTGGCAACATCATATTTTAAACCTAACTCTCAAGTCATGAAAATTAATGAGATCATAAAAAAATAAGTTTTCATAGGGATATAGATTCAGAACTGGATGGAAGCATAGGATTTATCTATTCTAATCTTTTCATTTTATAGCAGCTACTAAGTGGTATAATATAAAGGTGCCTCATCTGGAATGGGGAAGACCTGAGTTCAAATCTAGCCTTAGATATATACTAGCTACATAACCCTGAGCAAGTAATTTTTTCTCTATCTCAATTTCCTCATCTGGGAGGAAATATATAGCACCTAACTCCCGGGATTGTTATGAAATCAAAATGAGCTTTTTGCAAATCCTATACTATGTAAATATGAATTACTCTTATTAATTATCACTATTGTATATTAGGAATCTGAGTCTCAAAAAGGATAAGTGACCTGTCCAGAGTCACAGCAAAGACTTTGAATCTATGGTTTTCTAACTCCAAATTTATCATTTGCCTTCTCTATCATGCAACCTCTGATTTCTTTTTTTTTGAAAATGGAATAATATATTGCTTATGCTAAACAGATTTGTCCATGCTGCTCACCCTAGATCTGGGTAATCATTACAACATTTCTTTTATTTAGCAGATACTATGATTCTCCTTTTCATCCTTGCTTTTTCTGGGTTCATATTTTTCAAGAGAGAAAAAAAAACTCAATTCAAAAGTCTAACTCATCTACATATTTTGTTAAAAAGTCAGGAATTGAAAAATTTGAGGTTTTCAGAGCATCGACGTACCTTGCAAATGAATGCAAACATTTCATCTCAATGAGCAGAGAAAACTCAGTACACAAATTGTAATATGAACAAGTAAGCAAGCAATAATATTCTCCATATTTTCATATTTCTCATTCATTGTGCCTTTTAACTCTAAATTCATACAACTTGAAGGTGTTTACTTTTCATACATAGAAATAAATTTTAAATGCTACAATAGCTTTTTTCAAGGGTCTCTTTTCTTAGTAAAAATTGTGAGTAGAATATACCTGCTTGTACAGTGGTTCAATAGGTGTATAACCTGGGGAAAACAAAAAAGGAAAGCTGAGTGTGAGAGGGGAGATGGAGCAAAGTCATATCCCTTGGCTTGGAAGCCGACAGCCAAAAACAGTGATGTGCTTTATGTAAAATAGTATGGCTTACAGTAGAAGGGCAGAGAAACCTACCAGACTGTAACATTTCCGAATTAGTGTTTATGAACAGTACTAACGGCAAGATCTCAGCTTCACAAAGTCTGTCTCAGTCCATTTCCTTTTCATCAGGACTTCTGTCCTCCACTCTATCCACTAAACAATACATTGAGAAGAGGAGACATATAATCAGTAAAGTTTTCAGGATTCATTTTGAGAGTGAAAAAGCCAAGGAAATCCTCAAGTGTGTTACATTGACAGAATCATTCTCTATAGCTGAACTGAGCTTAAACAAGTGATTTTTAACCCCTGCTATCACTGAGCAATTCCTTTGCAAGTGGATTTAATTGCGTAGACCATGTTAATGGTTTTTTTTAACACAAAAGTCAATCAATCATTTAACTATTTATTAAGCATTTGCAATGACATACTGCTCACCTGTGGTTCCAAGAAGCTGTGGCATCCTCAGGGGCCACACCTCAGTAACAGTGTCTCAGCAGACAGGCTAAACCAGCTTGAGAGTAACCGAGGGGCCACAAACATGTTGGTGAGTCATAGAGATGTCTACCCCATGCATGTGAAGGCTTCCCCCACAAGAATGGGCAAATGGGAACAATTTGTTCCAGTGGCTGTGAAGGCAGCTGAAGCAGGTGCTGCAGGGTGCTTAGAGCTTGGTCAGACATTAAACATGCTAAGGTCATCTACTTCATCCTGGGACATCACCAGTCATCTTGATTTTTGTCTTGCCACTGGACTTTGAGACTAGAAGAGAGACTGAGGCTAATGATTTTGCTCAGGTTTATCTCACTTAAATACAACTTATACGGTAGTCAAGATATCACCAGTGATGTCATTGGTTCCCTTTGAAAATGAAGTGTGAACAATAACAGCATGCTAGTCTTGGTGCTAGATGCTGTAGATGTCAGTACAAAGAATGAAACAATCCCTGTCCACAATGAGTTTGTATTCTGTGGAATCAATCGGTCAACTAGCGTTTACTAACCATCTACTATGCACCAGGGATGGGCAACAAGGTGGAGAGAGCACAAGATCTGGAGCCGGGAAGACTCATCTTCCTGAATTCAATCTGGCCTTAAACACCACAGTAACAGTGAAGTTATAAAGATGAGAGGGTTGGGGGTCATCTATGGGAATCCTGTACAAGATGTTGCAGTTGGAGATATGAGACTAGTAGTCAGAAGAGAAGGGAGGGCTGGACAAGGTGAAGATGATGATTGAAACCATGATAGCTGATGAGATCACCAAGATGTGAAATAGAGAGGAAGAAGAGAAGAGGACCTAGGACAGAGCCTTGGGAGACATGTAGACTCAAGTGGTTAATCTTTATTCTAACTTTCAAGGGTCTAATGATAAATAAAATGAATCTAAAAATAAATGAATTGTTGATGCTCTTTTAAAAACCACTGTCACTTTCTAATAACTCCCTGCCTCCATAGAATTGTATTAAAATACAGTCATGAAAAACAGACGAATACATTGACTATTCCTGGGAATGAATACATCATCTCATACCCATATCCTATCATCTCTCTACCAAAAGGCAAGAGAGAAGGTTGCTCCATTTATACTACTTTGAAGTAGTAATATGCCACTGCATTGATTAACTCCAATGTTTAGCAACATTATTTTCCTTTATACCATCATGGTCATTGTGTATCTCATTTTTTTAAATTTTTGCTTTTAGGAGGGCAATTGGGGTTAAGTGACTTGCCCAAGGTCACACAGCTAGTTTTTGTGTTGAGTGTCTGAGGCCAGATTTGAACTCAGGTCCTCCTCACTCCAGGGCCCATGCTCTATTCACTGCACTGCCTAGCTGACCCTTGTGTATCACATTTTAAAAACACTATTTTCTCTCAGTCACCAAAAAAATAATATAGAGCAGATGCTGGTGTAGGAATTTATATTATCACTTATCATTTGCTTTTAAAGATTTAATAACATCCATTATGGGGAAAGGAAGAAAGAACTCCAAATTATAAGAGGTTGAACTTTTCTAATAGATTAAGCATTTCTTGGACTGCTAGTCTTTATATCCAGATCTACTTTTCAGGAGAAATCTTCTCTTACCCTATTTCTTTTCTTTTTATCATGTGGCATAATAAATCCTCCAAAGATTTTGAAATCTCCTTTCAGGGGGACTTTCCATAATTATGGCTGCAAGCTGTTATCTCAGGTGACGGTAAGCCTTTCACATTTTGTTTAGTACAAATCAATTGATATAATCATAGCAGTAATTCTGCCAAACTTACCCTGAGCATAACTATGTCAAATAAATATGCATAGGATGGAATGAACGTACAATTAAGTATTCACATACCCCCTTCATTATTAAGATTGAGTACAATTATTTTGTGCAACATATTATACAGTTTTATAAAATGGGTTACATTACCAATATTAGGTTATCACCATTACCCTAAATATGAATACAGTATATGAAGGCAGCCCCAAGAAATAAAGCATTTGTAGTAAATATCCATGTGTTCCAGTTAACGCAATTGCAAACTTTACAACAATAAACAAATTTGTGGATTCCTTAGATGGTTCTTAGAAGTCAAAATTACCACTGTTTTTCTCTCCCCTAGAAGAAGAGGGGAAAACAAAGAATATCGACAAAGAACATACTGAGTTCCTATGTGGGGTTAAGAAAGCACTGAAGATGTGAGTCCTGACAACTGGTCCCTGGGGAAAGGCTTGCTGTCATTGTGAAGGAGTTGAGTTGCCTGGTCAATTTCCCCACCATCCCCATCCTTTGAGTTAGGAAAAGTTCTTTCTCATTTATCTAAAGCTTTAGAATTAGCAAGTCAGGGGTAGGAGGGTGGTAACAGGGAAGTTCAGTAAAGGGTTCAAGAAAGGGGTCAACTGCTTCTCCCTTCTGGTCAATAGAGATTGACCTTGGTCTAGGTCTAGTCTTTTAAATTGGGAGTTTTCAAGACCTTCTTAACCTCAGAGTTATGTGCCTTCCCCATGCCATTAATTCTGATATGCTCCTATCTGCAACTGGTCAAGATTCTCTACGCCAGAAGGTATACCTGATATAAACACCATTTACAGTAAACGGTGATGCAGTGGAAAGAGCATCAAATTCCAAGTCACAGGATAGGAGGGTGCATTCTGACTTCAATCAATCAATAAACATTAATTAAATGCCTACTATGTGTGGCAACCCTAGGCCAATAACTGACTGTGAGATTTTGGACAAGTCACTCAGTTTCTCTGGGCATCATATTGCTCATTTATAAAATAAAGGAGGATGGATTAGATCACATTGAAATTCCCTTCCAACTCTAAATCTATAGTCCTGTGAATGAAGGTAACGAGAGTTGCCCTTCTTCCACTCAGCCTTCACCTTTAGCATATCGCCCCTATAGAATAGCATCTGCTATTCTCTCCCTGCCTCCTGTACCGTTTCCTTGTACCCCACCAACATACAGAGACATATTCTCTCTCTCTCTCTCTCCCTCTCTCTCTCTTTCTTTCTCTCTCTCTCTCTCTTTCTGTCTGTCTCCCTGTCTCTCACTGTCTCTGTCTCTCTGCCTCTCTGTCTCTCTCTCCCTCTTCTAAGTTACTAAGTTATTGCAAAATTTGGTGGAAATGAAAAACAACCTCATTCACAAAGCTGAAAAATCTAAATCAGATTGAAGAGCCAGAGAGATTTTGCATTGCCTTACATCAACATTGTGAGATTGTAAATGTTAGAAGTGTTTATGTTCCCACTTCAAGTAACAGATTCAGCTACCAAAAGGTGACCAATTTCTTAGGTGGTCACCCATTTGTATGCATATATTCAACATCTATTTAGGAATTTGTGTGTGCAAGGCATAGATGAAAGAAAGAAAAGAAAAGGAAGGAAGGAAGGAAGGAAGGAAGGAAGGAAGGAAGGAAGGAAGGAAAAGAGAAGAGAAAGTAAGAAAGAGAGAGACAGAGAAAGAAGAAAAAGAGAGAGAGAGAAAAAGAAAGAAAGTCTCTGTTTTTAGTGAGCATACATTCTATTATATGTAATGGAGTTAAGATCATTCAGCCTTTTTAATGGAAATATCTATTAATTAAATTGTAAGGCCACAGATTCAGAACTAGAAGGGAATTTTGAGGACTAAGAATAAACTTTCATCAGTAATTCAGTAGATCTGTGATCTCATTGATAGATGTCCAACCATACAGATCACAACCTATCCATATTTTATACCATGTGACTCTTCTATCTTTTCCTTTGAAAGCTCTAGGAGAGGTTTACCAAACACTGGAGACCTTCTGGTCATTTACTCAACATATATTTATTAAGCTATGCTAAACACTAGTGATATAAAGAAAAACTGAAAATGATGCCTGCCCGCATGGACCTTTCATTCTAATGAGAGTGCCAACCTGACATTGATAGGCATATACAAGACAAAGTAGATACAAGGTAACCTTGGAAGGGCAGGAACTAACAGCTAGGGTTAACGGGAAAGGCTGATACTCTACAAAGTACAATTTTAAGCAAAGATTATTGCTGTCTGTCCTTCATTCTTGAAAAGGACCGTGACATCAGGAAGATGATGCTATGACTTGCAAGTGAATTAGATTTAAGTGAGGCAGGGCTGTGCAAAGTCACCAGCCTCAATCTCCTCCAGAGCCATCTGGGTGCAATGGCAAGATACAGATCAGGACAAGTGGGGAGGGCCAACAAGTAAGGGTTAAAGTCCAAATGACTGAGGTGGAAAGGGCACTATAAGTCAGGAAATGGCATGAGCAAAGCCTTAGCAGTAGGAAAGCTTAAACCAGAATGTTGAAGTTCAAGGTGGTGAGTAGTGTGGGATATCATGATTGTGGGAGCAGAAACACTCTATGTGTGTTACTCGTACAAGCCTCTGAACTAAAATAAAAGTCCCGAAATGAAGAAAGTGACTACTGCAAAACCAGGATTTCCCAGGGCCATTGCAGTTCCTATCAGTGATAATTTACAGGGATCCAGGCATGTACTCTCTGTGTTTTCTAATTTTCTCCCTAATATGCGTTTTACAAGTAACTGCTTAGTTTCCAGCCTGGGTGCCCAGTAGAATTTCTTCTTAAAAGGATCAACATTGTTTTTTTTTTTTTTTCTCCACTGAAGTGCTTAAATACATTAGCACTGATTTTGAAGGAAAAAGAAAAGGAAGGAGATTGAAAAAGTTAACAAGACCACACAAGTTGAATACATATAGGTATACAAATTGTAAATCATGTAATTTTTTAATATTACTGAATGTTTTTCTTCCTTCACCTCCTTTTTTTCCTCTTTTTATAGCGGTACACTAGATAGAGCACTGGTTCTGGACTCAAGAAAACCTGAGTTCAAATCTGGCCTCAGACATTTAACTAGTCGTCTGATCTTGGGCAAGTCATTTAGCCTCTGTTTGCCTCAGTTTCCTCATCTGTAAAACGGGGATGATAATAGAACTTACTTCCCCAGATCGTTGTGAGGATAAAATGACATAATAAGTAAACTGCTTAGCATGGTGTCTGGCACATAGGAAGAGCTATATAAATGTTAGCTATTGTTATTAATACCAAGACAAACATTGTAGTATGGTAGATAGAGGGGTGCTCTTAGAATTAGGAAGACCTGGGATCAAGTTTTGTCTCTGACATATATTAACTGTAGGAACCTGGACCAGACACTTAACCCCTTGTTGTACCAGATGAAAAGCTGCAGAAGAATTCAAGATCTGTAACAATGGAAGTAGAGGCAGGTTCTGCACAGGAAGCCCTGACCCCATCCCCAACCTGCTACCTGTCACAAGTCTAGAACAAAAATATTTTTTCTTAACACATACACATATGTACATATATAATTATATATATATACAAAAATACATATGTGCATATGCAGTAATCCCTTTTCCATTGTGATTTTTTCTATCAAGGTTTTATTATATCATAAGCTGGCATAAGAAATTAAATGGAAATTGGGAGGAGTTTTGAAGAAGCTGCAGAAGACATGGAAAGGCCAGTAAGTGACAGAGAAAAAGTTTAGAAACTGAGAAATACATAAAATATATGTGTAGTATTGTATAATATAGCCTATGATCAAATAACCCAAATTTTACAATAAGTTACTGTAATCACTCCAGAAAAGAAAAAGAAAAAAAAAGTCAGACTTCTTCTCTGGTACAAAGGAAGGGCCAAAACATTTTATGTGGATTTTCTAGATCACAGGGGTACCACACCCCTATCCCCCCTGAAGGGGAAAGGATAGCTATATACATACATACATATACACATACACACATACATATGTGTGTACATATGTATGTGTATATATATATATACATATATATATCACTATGTACAGATATACTATAACTGTTGATTAAAGAAAAGTGAAAAGAAAATCATGTACTTAAACCTGGACCTAAATTCTGGGACCTTCTCCTTAGTCAAAGTAATGCTTAGTGAGGACTCAGGTTATCCTGTTGCTGGCACCAAAACATTTCAGCCCCAAAGCTAGACCAAAGCATAAAAAGTCAAAAGTAGACCAAAAAAAATGAAAAGAAAAGAATAAATGGGAGCTGAGTTAGGGGATGAAATTCAAAGAAATTACATTGGGGGAAAACTGTGAGTGACCTAGAGCTCCAGTTCCTTCACAGAGGGCTGAACTTACTGAATTTAGAGGAAAGGGGGACTTTGGCAAAGACACAAGCCAAACTGAGCTGTCCAGCAGCACTTGGACCGTTCAGATCTCTCTCTCTCTCCCTTTTTATAACTACCTTCCTTCCTGGCCCTATAATAAAATTCAATAGATTACTGTAAATAGCTACTAAAAGTAGTCATTGATGCATACATATGGGACTGACCATCACTCTTAAATCCTGAAGCCTTAAGGAAACCCTTTCCTGTGCCATCTTGTCTCCCTGTCATTTGATGAGGATTATTTTCCTCCTGTGCATATTTCCAGACTCCTCCACCATCAGATCATGCCTAGAATTTCTTTGGCTTTGCCCTCTCTTCTTCCACTGACAGATGTTCTTTGGGCAGAATTCTCACTCCCAAGTTATTATGCACAGTCCCCTTAGCCCTTTGTGTATAGCTGGTTTCAGACCAGTTTTCCATCTAATCAGCCCTTCTTGCTACTGGGTTGTTTAAAAAAAAATGAGCTGGCAGCTCCCAGATAATTGCCAGGTCTGTCAAAATTAATTTTAGTCTCTTTTTCTTAAATAAGGGGAAAATAACCCTTTGAGTCAATGTTTGTCAGTGATAGGCCAAGAGATTAATTTACCCTTAACCATTTATTTCTTTAGAAGAAAATAGATTCCCACTCCTAACCCCCACCCTAACTTAAATAGCTGATTTTTTTATTTGAAATTTTCATTTTTGCGTAGCCATTAAATGCATTTGCTCAAAGGATGGGATGCATTATAAAAGAAGTTTTTCACCATGAACCTATCTCCAGTGGGCTGCTTATCCTTCTGCTTCTCTTTCCCAGAAGAGATGCAATAGATGGAGAAGGACAATCTGTCCATTTTGATTGAAGTGTTTTTGTTTCGTTAAAGTTATACTTTAAGCATTTGAATGTAGACTGAAATTCTTTTTTTTCCTTGAGACTCTAAAGTAGCCATGAATTAAGTCCCCATATTTAATATGTGTCCCTATGTATATGTGCTAAAATGAAATGGATATAGCTAATATTTGGGGATCACTCATCCCTATATACCAAAGGACTTTGTTTGGGTCCAGAACTGTGATTTCATAGAGAACAAGCCCCCGGCATGGAAAATCCCTGCAACAGTGAAGATGGGCAACTTACTAACAACTTGTTGTCTTCAAGAGTTTCCTAGGGAACAGAGACAGCAAGTTGTCTAGGGTCATACAGCCATCAGGTATTAGAGGCAGAGCTTGTATCCAGTTTTTTCTGCGTCTGAATATGAATGACTATCCACTAGGCCACATTACCTGTCACTGCCACTTACACCTAAAGAATATTAAAAGGGGTTGAGAGGGAACCTTCCACCAAAAGTCTACTAATAAATAAAAGTACAAGAAGATTGTTCATGTGTCCTCTTCACAATGAATAAATTTAGAAGTAAAATTATCTCATAAACCTCCTCATTTAGCAAGAAAGAACCTGAGGCCCATAGATGTAAACTAGCTTGCCCAAGATCACACAAAGAATAAGGCTGAGAAATTGTATTTGAACCCAGCTCCTAGGAAGGAAGAAAAGGAGGAAGGAAAAAAGAAAGGAAGGAATGAAGGAAGGGAGGGAAGATGAGAGAGAGTGAAGAAGAGAGGGAGGCAAGAAAGAAAGAAGAGAAATAGAGGAAGATAGAAAAAAGAAAGCAAGAAAGGGAGGGAGAGAAAAAGGAAGGAAGAAAAAAGAAAGGAAGAAAGAAAAGAAAGAAAGATCTGTGAATGGCCTCTCCCTTCATTGCTGTTGGCACTATGATTCACTAGCTAGACAGACTCTAAATTGAAGTCGAGTTATACTGTAGATCTGCTAAGAATATTCCAAATGAGGAAGCAAACTTCTTTCAAGGACATTTCACAACTATAACTCAAACCTCCAATCTCATCACCCTGAAAAAATTGTTCAACTTTTGAGAGAAAGATATGGGGGGAGGAGGAGGGAGGGAGAGACAGAGAGAGAGAGAGAGAGAGAGAGAGAGAGAGAGAGAGAGAGACAGAGAGACAGAGAGACAGAGAGACAGAGAGAGAGACAGAGAGAGACAGAGAGAGAGACAGAGAGAGAGAGAGAGAGAGAGAGAGAGAGCAGCACAATGCAGAGAACAGATAGTCACCAAATAGCAAATGCCAAGGAGAGATGAAAAAAAAAGAGGCTCGAGACAAAAATATGTGGTGGCAGCAATGAAAATAATCAAGAAAATGGTAGGCATGTTAAATATATAAAAGAAATACCTTGATGGAAAAGAAACTGAAAAGAGACCCAGGCTTGGCTCTATTTTCTAGCACATAAACACTGCGGGAATTTGTGCCCTGTGGCCAGAGAAAGGATATATCTCTATTAGCTGTACTGATTCAAGAAAATGTCTAAGAATTCAAGAAATGGGACTGTGGTGAGTTGTTGGGTACCCACCACCACCACCACCTTGCCCAGGAATTTATTCACCCCTGATAGACATGGTCTCATCCTTTGGAATTGGATTAATTTGTTCCAAGGGGCACAGAATTCAATATGGCAAGATTCGAAAAGGCATCATTCCTTCTTTATGTTCAGATCTGTACCTGGGACTAACTTGCAATGTACTGATGCAGGGAAAGGGAATCATCCCATCTAAATGAAGGGTTTCTAAATATACCTGATGTGGCATTTGGGTGAAATCAGAGATTTAGCAGAAAGCTGTTCAGTGCAAACCCCAGAACTCAGCCTGAGTGACAAAGCTTCCATGCTTGTCGCAGATAGCTTGATTTTGTTCTTCTTTAAAGTAGATTCTAAGGGGCAGCTAGGTGGCACAGTGAATAGAGCACCGGCCCTGGAGTAAGGAGGACCTGAGTTCAAATCCAGCCTTAGACACTTGACACACTTACTAGCCGTGTGACCTTGGGTGAGTCATGTAAGCCCCCCTGCCCTCCAAAAAAGCTAAAAAAAAAAAGTAGACTCTAGATTTAAGTGAGGAAGGGCAATACAGTCACCAGCCTGCTGGTGACTTTGCACAGCCCTGCCTCACTTAAATCTAATTCACTTGCAAGCCATGATGTCATCTTCCCCAATGTCTTGGTTTTCTTCAAGAACAAAGGACTAACAAAACAACAAGATTCTAGATGCTCTTTTATCATAATCCTCAGAGTCTGAGCCTTCAATGTGACCTTCTCCCAAACTGCCCCACAATATCCATTTCCACTCCATATCTGTTTTTGGTTGGAATAAAACAACTATATTTTTATGCCTTCTGAAAGATTACAGTGTCTACATTAGGATATCATCATAACTGCTTCCAAAAATAGACTATCTAATCAGCCTTGATTTTCCCCAAAATAATACTGATAATGGGGTTGATAATGGTTTGGCTGTAAAAAATTCTAAGTAACTAGGTAAAAATAAAAAAAAAAACATTTAAATAAATCTCAGTAGCTTAACACTGATCACATAAGCAAGGTGCAGATGAATGTAGCAAGTTCTGGGACAATAAATAACCCACAAAGTAATAAATATTAATATCTCATGATTGAAAATTGACTAAAGAGGTTGGATCAGTCTGATAGTTTTAAAACATTCAGGTACGCCATGTATAAATATGGCCCATTAAAATAAAATGATGCTTTTAAAATACTTGTTAAAGAAAAATAACAACTGAAAAAAACTCTCTTCTTCTCACCCCCTTCCCCCTCTTTTTTTTTCATGCCACAAGGTTATTTTTTAAACAGGTTTCGCCTACATCATCTCAAGCAAAATGAAATCCTTTAAGAAGCAGCCCTTGGTGAGGAAAAGGGGGTGGGGTGGGAAATACCCCTTTCAGACACATAAAAATGGAAGGAAAAAAAACCTCCCAAGAAAGGCAAGCATCCCCTTGACAGATAAGCACAAGCTCTGCTTACACAGTAATTTATGGTAATATCAGAAAGCTTTTGATAAAATTTCACATATATTGCAGGGTAGGACATAGGAGAAGATAAAGGGCTCAGAAGAGATAGGGCCAAATTAAACCATTTGGGGGGTGGGAGAAGTTGCAAAAAAATTGACAACTGTGTTTCCCATTCCCTGACAATTTCTGTAATTTGTGAGCCTGAGACAGTTGCTGTCAGTCACAGGAGAGTTTTATGTTGTCCCCATGAATTTATTGAAATTATTCTTTAGAACAATCAAAATACTTTCGGTGTTTTTTCTGCTTAAAGGGAGGAAAATGGTTTGCTGCATCTGGTTGATGTATGTCTGTTAATTTCTTATTGCTTGACTTGTTTCAATCCTTTTATATAGGATTTTGTTATTTTATTTTATTCAATAGACTTTCAGTTTTTTAGGGAAAGTATTTTGTGCCTTAAGGATCTCAAAAATGCATACCTTTCATCACTAGGGCTGTTTCTGGCACATATTAATAGCTATTTCATTCTAGTAGCTCAGTAAATTAATTAATAAAATGTGCATCATTTTGTTTTTCTGCATTTTTTGAAAAATAATGAGCTTAGCTAATACTGTTCTTATCCCTCTTTAACCTCTGGCACTCCTATTAATGTTGTGCTTGGAAGCTATATGCTATATTTAAAGTCCAATATTTTCTGTGAAGTTTCAGCTTTGGGGGTTTAAGGCCCTATTTGATGCAGGGTATTAGAAATGCAGTGGTTTCACCTAACTTCTTTTTCCTAAATAGAATGAAGATTATATAAATCGAGACTAAACATATTTATTCACAGTTAGACTCAATCACCATTTCCTGAACTCTATACCTATTTTCTTCAGTTTCAAAATATCTGAATTCCATTTTGGATTATTTTTATTGAATTCCCCACTGAGTTTATTTTTAAATAAGTTTTATTAATGCTTTTTTCTCCCAATATAGTCATTTACAGTTATATTGCCTACCATGAACCTTCTTCCACTGTAACCACAATAAAAGTGAAGCAAATGAACCAATATTGTGACTACCCTTTGTCATCAGCAATGGTGATCACTGTGTATATTCATTTTAGGAAACATAAAAAAAGTTATAGTTTACAGTGAAGGGTAATTTCATTCAAAATCTATTTTCTCAAAATAAAAGTAAAAACCTAATTTTGTTCTTATGCCTGCCCAGCCAGGGAAGCAGTTGTCTGAACACTGTCTGGAGAATTTCTAGAGCCTTTAGGTGGCACAGTGCATAAAGCACTGGACCTGAAGTCAGGGGAGGACCAAAGTTCAATTCCAGACTCAGACACTTACTATCTGTGTGGCCCTGGACAAGTCACTTAACCTCTATGTGTCTCTGTTTATTCATCTATAAAATGTAAATAATAATAGCCCCTATCTTGCAGGGTTGTTTTGAGGATCAAATAAGATATGAATTGTGAAGCACTTAGCACAGCACCTATCACATAGTAAATGCCTTTAAATGTTAGCTATTAATATTATTATTCACAGTCTTCAATCTCTGTCCTTGAAATGAAATCTTTGGGAAGATTCGAATAGGCAGCCACTGACATTTCTTCTAATAGAGGGTTGTTCCTGGCTATGATGGTCAATATTTGGAGTTGGGGTACCCCTAGCAGCCCCCTTCCAAAAGATGCTATCAGTGCACTTACCCTGGTTTGAATTTCATGAGGTTTTTTAAGGAAATATTTTGCAAGGAGGAAAAGTCAGCTTTAATGTTGTTCACATGTTTCCCCAAAGAATGAAAGCTGATCTACAAGGGACTCAAAAATATTACATGCTAATTTCATTAAATAGGAGGGGAGGGGTGATTAGAAAGAGCATCGAGGTGAACGCTGTTGACCCCACTGGCAAATGAGTGAGTGCTTGTAACTGGCTCTCCCAGGCTAATGTTTTGTGATCCATGTGTCATAGCAGAGCTGCCTTGGAAATTGACGCTATCATTTTATTTCTAGCAGATGTCCCTTAAAGCAAACATTTTTACTCTATGCAACACAAATCTTATGGATAATTGCAAAGGTAATGTGGAGTTTCAGTCATGCTATAGATCCTACAGTGTTTTCTATAATGGATTATGAACAAGGGGAGAAAAAAAAGCCTGATACTGATCTCAGACTGAAGGATAGTGGGTAATCAAAACAAGGCTTCTGCAGATGCTCTGGAGAAACTTGTTGTTTTAAGGGGAAAGGTAAAAGTTGAAACTGCCTATTGAGCCGACTAATTAAATCATCATTTATTCAAGATGAGTTCTTTGGGTCAGACTGAAATGACCAGATGTGAACAAAGTATGTGTGTGTTAAGGAGACTGTTCAATTCAGATCACAGGTCCGCCTTCTAGATTATGGTGCACATAATTTTATTTTGATTTTTTTTCCTAAAGAGAACCATCATGCTACTTGAATCAGTTGTGCACCCAGAGAAAAAGAAAATTCAAATATGAATTTCATTTTCTGAGCCGGATCTGAATTGTATTTTCCTTGTAACTTGATTTAAAGTGGAGAGACTTAAATATAATATCCTGTGGCTGTGCGGGTAATTGCCAAGCAACATCATACCAAAATTTCAGCATCTCCAATTTAGATCTTAATATGATGGCATAAAGAACAATTAAAGAGGAAAATGGATCCTATCTGCAAAGTTATACCCGGGAAAGAGAATGGGTAAGGGAAAAAAAAGAAATCACAGTTTTACCCTGGCACGTGGCACCCACTTTAATTGTCCAAGGAACAGCCTGTACCAGCTGCAAATATTTATTCCTGCCCTTGTTTCCCTAATTAGCCAAGTTCAAGATAGTGAAGCTGGATAGGAATTTGGGAAATTGAAATCCAAAGGAGCCAAACATCTACTTCTGTGCATTTGCCTGTTCATTATGCATGGTTGGTAACAATGCACATTTCAAAAGGAGAGTCATTAAAGTAATATGCCTGTTATGTTCTCCCAGCCCTCGGTGACTAGAGCAGCATAATCTCCCTGGACTGGAGCAACACGGGCCCGTGACAAGGACAAGAGAGTGATAGAATTTGTAATCGTGTATACTTTTTTTTAACTTATGTTATAAATCTGTATTTCCAAGGACATGATTCAAAATGACCCCCAATGAAAATTAAAAAAAAAAAATAGGTGGGCTGATAATCCTGTGCTGATTTGCATTAATGTCTGCAAGAGTTTTACAATCTTCCTCCGGCTCTGCCCCTAGTGGAGCTTCAGAGGGATTCTCACTATTACAATTCCGGTCACAGAGGAGGGTTAAAATATCGCTAACCTTTACAAATGTATTATGTGGCACTACTGACATAGCTTTTTTTTGCAGATAAAATCTATAACAAATTCTCTGTGTGACAGGAGAAGAACATGATTTCATATTAAATTCTGATGATAGAGACATATTTCTTCTCTTGTACTTCTGAAATGTTTTGGATATTGTAACAACAGGCAAAGCTTCCCATTCTATTATACCAAAATAAAACCTCCAAATCCACTTCAGTTTTATGGGTCCAGAGCTTTAGTAAATGTTTCTTGAGCAGAAATTAGAAGTAGGACTGGGGGAAGGAAGGAAGGAAGGAAGGAAGGAAGGAAGGAAGGAAGGAAGGAAGGAAGGAAGGAAGGAAGGAAGGGGCGAAGGGGCAAGACATTGAACTGATAAATAATATGGGGGATTGTTTTTGTTTTGTTGTTGTGTTGAGTAATTTTTCAGTCATATCTGACTCTTAATGACTCCATTTGGGTTTGGTTTAATTTTGTTTTGTTTGTTTTTGCCAAGCTAGTGGAGCAATTTGCCATTTCTTTCTCCAGCTCATTTTTCAAATGAGGAAACTAAGGTGAACAGGGTTAAGTAACTTGTCCAGGGTCATACAGTTAGTAAATGTCCAAGACCAAATTTGAACTCAGAAAAATGAGTATTCCTGACTCCAAGCTCAGCACCCTAGCCACCTGAGTTCCCTGTTAGTCATTACTAGCTACAACTCCACCTGAGGCAAATTCATAGTCTTCAGTTTAAATATTGAAGAAACCTTCATGGTCAACAATCTCCTTATTACAGATAAGGAAACAGATTATAGGGGCAGCTAGGTGAAACAGTGAATAGAGTGCTGGACCTGGAGTCAGGAAGACTTATCTTCCTGAGTTCCAATCTGGCTTCAGACACTTACTAGCTGTGTGACCCTGGGCAAGTCATTTAACCCTGTTTGCCTCAGTTTCCTCATCTATAAAACAACCTGGAGAATAAAATGACAAACCACTACAGTATCTTTGACAAGGAAACCTCAGATGGGGTCATGATGAGTCAGACATGACTGAAATGACTGAACAGAAAAAAAGAAAAAAAATAACCTTAGATTCACACATGTAAATTGACTTAACCAAAGACATGTGTCATAACCAGAATTTGAACCAAGGTCCTCTGACTCCAAATCCCACACTCTTCTTTGTACCATGATGACCCTAAATTCATTTGCTGGAGAAGACACGGGGGATTCAGAGCACAGCCTAACATCAAACACAGTAATCCCAAGGAAAGGGGAGGCTTGTAAATGCATCAGTTGAGATGAAGGTGAGGTGAATGATGCCAGGTAAAAATGTGGACCTCTAGGGATGGCAGTCCAGAGGACAGTTGTGAAGCACCCTACTGGAGATCCACAAGGCAAGGCCCAGAGATGGCAGTGACATGAGGGAGGAGTCAGTGTTACAGAGAAAAGCCCCAGCTGACCCAGCCCAATCACAGTTCTTCCCAGACCTTCCGACCTGACTTCTTGAGGTTAGCAAAAATAATTCTGATTTATTAGGGTGGTTTTTTTTTCTCATTTTGCACTTCTGAAGTAGTTCCATAACTGCTGTGCTGGTCTTTCAGAGAGCAGAAAACCTCACCTCCCCAATGGAAATTATTCCTTCAGGATGATAGGAACAATAGTATTGATAATGACCATCATTGTTATACCTTCTATCAGCTCAAAGGTACAATTCCCTTTGGGAAGATAATAAACCTTAAAGTGCTACATCAATGCTTTAGTAATTAATAATCACAATAATATGTAATAATTCTGTTATACAATAGACAATGTGATATGGTTTTTATAGCATTGGTGTAGCATTTTATGATTTGTATACAAAGGAACATATATGTGTGTGTGTGCATACACCTAAAAGCAGAGTCTGTTTAATATTTGTATTTGTATCCCCAGTGTGCAGAACAATTAGAACAATGCCTGGCATGTAATAAGTGGTGAAAAATAATCATAGCATTTCCATAGCACTTTAAGATTTACAAAGTACTTTCTGTATGTTATTTCATTTGATCCCCTTTCACAACCCTGGGAGGTAGATACTATTATTAATCTCCATTTTACAACTGAGGAAACTAAGGCATACAGAGGTTAAGTAACTTGTCCATAGTCCCCCTGCAAACAAGTATAGGAGGCTGGATTTGTCCTCAGGGTTTCCTGAATCTAGGTCTGGAGTTCTACACTCTGTGGCGCTGCCCAGTTGACATATTAACCACAGATGGCTCTTTTATAAATGAAAGCATGTTCCTGGGTTTGTTGACTATTTATCAGTGTCCAAACTCTTCTTTATTTATCCATCCTTTTTCTAGGAAAAAAAACTTTCTCAATCAATATAGGGAGCATGCCTACAAACAGAAAATCCCCCCTGAAATAAGACTAGTGTTTCATAGACAACATATTCTTTAGGAACTTCAAATACTGCAAAACATCACATGTGGCTTTAGTTTGATTTAACTTATTTATTCTTTCAATTTATAAAAAAATATACCCTTCCCTTAAGCCTTTGGGCACATATGCATAATAAAAACCACTGCTGAGCATAAAAATGCATATTAACTACATCCATTAGGAATCCCCAAAACATTCCATCAAAAAGATTTTCTAAGAAGATGTTTTTGTTATAGCCTCTCTCCAATTCAGATTCTGTTCCCTAAACAATTCTCTTCAATTATAGGCTGCTACTTCCTCCTTCCATCCTTTCAAAGGCTGGTGAATTCATCTATAGAGGTATTTTCTCCTCTGATTGAAGTCTCAGCCTTTCTACTCCTTAGTTCCTTGAGGTGTTGTACCTGTCACCTTCCCCCTTAAAAAAAGGAAATCCTCTTTCTTTTGATAAGCCTATCTGACCTCAACAAGGTTAGTCCATAGATGTGAAGTCTGTCACTTTTCCTATACTAAACCAAAAGACATCATGTTGATATGGCAACAGTGACATGATACTTGAGTCAGAAGAAGTCTAGGTTTGAATCTTGATTCTGATCTTTTCTAAAAATGTGACCTTGGATTGGTCTACTTACCTCACTGAGCTATAGTTTCCTTGTCTGTAAATGGAGGTGGTAAGATCTGTGCTCATTATTTCATGAACTTGTTGGAAGGAAAGCATTTTGTAAATCTTAAAGTTCTATAGAAAGTTGACTTACTCTAATAATTGACATCCTTTCAGATTGGTCAAGTCTGTTAGATCTCATTTTCTGCTGGTATGACTTTATTACCTGTGTGACCTCAGATAAGTTACTTATCCTCCCTGGGCCTCAGTTTCCTCATCTATAAAATCAGGATAATAATAACACCTACCTCCCAGGGTTATTGTGCTGACCAAATGAGATAACATCTATTTATCACTTTGTAAAACTAAAAGCACAATGTAAATATCATTTTTATTATGATCATTTCTGTTACTCTTTATTTAGTACCTATTATATACCAGATACTGTGCTTGGCATAGGAGCTACAAATGCAAAAATTAAACAGCCCCTGCCCTCAAGGAGCTTACATTTTACTGGGGGAAGTAACATGTAAATACACATATAATATATAACATATGTATGTGTTTATACAAAATCAAAACAAGATGCTATTGTTTGGGTGAATGAGGGGCGATTGGGAGAACAGCTGAGGGAACCAGGAAAGATATCTTACAAAAGGTAGTACCTAATCTGAGTCTTGAAAAAAAAAACAGAAGCAAACAAGGTTTCCTAGGAAGAAGAGATGTGGGAAAGGATTCCAAGAATATGGGACAGTCATTGCAAAGGCAAAAAGTTGGGAAATGAAGTGTCATGTGTGATAAACAGCCCAGGCCAGTTTGCCTCTACCTTATAGCATGTAGAGAAGAATGATGTGTACTAAAGCTAGAAAGGGAGAATGGGGCCAGATTATAGAGAATTTTAAAAGGTCAACAGTGGAGTTTATATTTTTATACTTGAAGCAATAGAGTACTACTGGAATTTATTGAACAGGAACAGGGGAAAGTGACATGAACAGACTTAACATTTTAGGGAAATCACTTTGGAGGTTGTGTGGATAGATTGGGGTGGGGACATACCTGAGTAAGGGAGAAAAATTAGGCTATTTCAACAGTCTAGGTCAGAGGTGCTGAGGCTTTAACTGAAGTGGTGGTTATGTGAGCAAAGAGATAGGGACAAATGGGAAAGATGTTGTAGAGATAGAAATGACAAGATTTAGTGAGTGGCTGGATGTGGGGCTGTAAGATTAGGGATAAGAATGGATTGAATATGAGAATGAAGAATGCAAATTTAAAGATGATATTGAAATTGAGAGCCCTTACAAAGAGCAATGTGTATTATGCATTTATTAATTGCCTACTATGGCTTCTACTATGCTAGACCCTGGAAGACAAAAAGTGAGTCAGTCTCTGCTTTCCGGAAATAGATTTTTGATCTCAGAATATCTGTGTGTCTATAACTTCAAATTGTTTAGTTATCACCACAACTTCCTGTCCTATATGACTCCTACCTGTGTCCTTTTCAAGGGCATTCTCTTCAGTGTTCTAGGACCTGCCTCAAAGTCTCTCAATGGTAAATAGATATCACTATAGCACAAGAATTGTCCTTTTGTTCTCTCTTGTTTTTGCCATATTGGGCCACCTCCTAATTTAGTTCAGTCAAACATATCTTTGACCTTCATACAAAATCCTTGGCTCAGTTCTTCAGTGGTAATATGCTCTAGCTTACTCATATCCCCAATATACTTCTTTACTGACCATTGGTTATTTGTAATTTTGTAATATGCTGTGCCTATATTTAATGAATCATATTCTTATATCAGCTTTGCAGGGGAGAGGGGTCTTATAAGTTCTCATCAATTTTTACTGTTTTAATTCTTTTTTTCTACTTGGCCTGACTTGTTCTTCTCCAGATATGCCATTAGTCAGTTTAATTAAACAATTTGTTTTTCCCCTGATTTCTTGATAAACTAATCAAAATCATTTGACCATTTGTACATTCTATAAAATGGAAGCTCTTTGAAAGCAAAAAGTGTTTTGTTTTTGTTTTTATGTCTGTAGCCTAGGCTGTCCTTGGTATGTGCTGAGCACTCAGTAAATACCTGTTGACTGATCTAGTAGTCACAACTTTTAGAAAGCAAGAATATATTCTAGAGAATTTTGATAAAAATAATTGGGTTGGATAACATGATACCAATTGCTACAAGGAAATATTTTAACATGACAATGCGTTGTTTGTGACAAAGCGCTCCTCTCTTTACCAGTGAAAAGTCTGTGATTTCTTCTTGGTTCCACCTCAAGTTCTATCTCCTTAATGATGCCTTCTTTTAAATTGAAAGATTCCAGGCATGTTGATATCTTCTTAAAACTTCTGTAGCATTTTTAGCCTACATCTTACCATGTTAGACATAGAGACAGGTTACAGAATTGGGGGCTAGAAGGACTCTTATAGATCACTGACTGAGTCTCAGAATAGTTAGATACCTCAAAGGCCATCTACTCAAGGCTGTCCCTGAACTAGAATTCCATCTACCATGTATCTGGCAAGCAGCAATCTCACCAATTCTTGAAAACTTCCAGTGAAGAGCAATCCATTGTGTATTGTATCCCAATACATTCTGGGATAGCTACACTTGTTAAGTAAATATTTGCTGACCAAAGTCCCCTGTCTGCAAAATCCACTCATTTTCGTTTCAATGCTATCCAATTCAACAAATATTTATTAAGCACCAACTATTGGGCCACTGTGTTCAGAAGGCATCAGAAATACAAAGGTAAAATTAAAAATAGCTCTTTCCTTCAAGCAACCCACTTTTTTGGGGGGGTAGGAGGACACATGAGGTCCTATCCCATTGGTGTTAGTTGGGCCCTTGAGAGCCCTCTTTCATATTTGTCCCTCCAGTTTTAGAGCTGTGGAAGCCAGAACTCAGAAGTTACACAGCTACACTACAGAATCAGAACTAGAACAGTCTTCTTAAGACTCTCTCAAATACTCTTTCCTTGAGGTCCGAATGCTTACTCTTACCATCAACTGTCTTGATGCTGCCTTTCAGCATGCAGCCTCTTAGAGATGCCTGGCAGGACCCCTCATTCCTTCACAGCTTGAGACTTGTATATCCACTCCCAAGATCACTAATCAGAGTTATACCCATTGGACATGGTGCTTACACACTTGAATTCCCTTTGGCTACAGTGGGGGTGGGAAGATTTTATGTGCTTAAGATGCATACTATGGCTTCTGTATTCAGGGTAAATGCCACGCAATCAGAGGAGGTATTTGGATAGTTCATTGCAAGCCTAAAAGATGATATTTTGGTTTTGAATTTTGATATTGGCTGAAGGAGTAAATAGTATTTTCAGGTCAAAATGAAATCTCCAAGAAATTGTCTTCTTATTGCAGTTTCTAATTATTTCCTTTGCTAAACACACAGTCCTTATCTAGTTATCTTTTTTCTCATTCTTTTTTTTCCCTCATTTTGAGTCAAATGACTTTAATTCTTCCGCTTTGTCATAAAAGATTCAATAAATTCTGATTTGCATTTCAAATTCAGCTCCCTTCTTTTTGGAAAAGGACATCAGATTCAATGACAATTACATCACTAATCTCTTTAGCACTGACGGTGGGGAGCCAAGCTAGAGCTCCTTCGTGCTGGGGTCCTAAATATGGAAGACCACGTGATGCTTCCAGCTCCACTAACAGAATTGTAGTGTGAAAGACTGTTTTCTTTTCATTCTCACATGCCCTCATATAAGCCATGTGCCTGGCTTAGGTGTTTGTATATTATTTATTCTTGGGATAATTGTCTCCTGTTACTTCAAAAATACAAATGACATTTTTTCCCATTGCAAGTGGCTTTGGTTTGGGGCTATACTCAGTGAGTGAAACAAAAAATGTATAGGAACAGAATAGAACCCTTTCCAATGGGGGCTTATTGAGTCCCTTTTAAAACATGGTTTTGCTTCTGCTTTCTGTTTTGATGGAATTGTTACTGAGGAAACCATTTCTTTCTTACTTAATTATTCTTTTATTCTTTGATATTCATTATAGTGGAAGCCTGTCCAGCTTGGTAGAATTAGCCAGAGTTAATGCTAAACTGGCACAGCCTTGCAGAAAGAACTCAGGTTACCACAAAGAAGCACTAGAGGAGTGGGCATCAGTGGGTAGGACAAGTGAGCTGGGAGCTAGAAGTCAGAAGCTGCTGCCTATAGCTTTGATGGAGGACAGCAACTTCATCCCCATTTTTAGCTTCCTGAAGGTATGATATAAGGATAGCCAAGGCTTCCAGGCTGATGTTCCTAATCCAACCTATATGATATGACCATTAAGTTGTATGTAGGGGAAAAGGGCATGGGGACAGAAGAGTATGATGACCTCTTGGGATCTCATTGTGGCTGAGCCCTCCAATCCTAAAGAATCATATTACCTAGCTTGTATTCCCTATTTGTGTCTGTGTGTAACTATAAAGAGGACCCAAGGGAAAATTGCATGCACCAAACTGTGTCATAAGTTCTCAGATATCTTTTACACAGAAAAAAACAAAAGATTATGCAAGAAAAGCTGTATTAATAGGTCAGTAACAGCTATGTCCTTGAAAACACTGTCTGAGCACTTCTCTTTTCCATTCTGGACCCTGGATCCTGACACAAGTAGGATGTTTGGACATTATAGGTCTGCCAGCAAACTTTGTCGTCTGCAGCCTTATTATCAGAAGGTTAGCCACTAGTGATAGGGACAGTGGTAAGGAAAATGTCTATATAAATGAAGGTCAAAGGGGCGGCTAGGTGGCGCAGTGAGTAGAGTGCCGGCCCTGGAGTCAGAAGGACCTGAGTTCGGATCCGGCCTCAGACACTTAACGCACATACAGATAAAAACCTAGCCGTGTGACCTTGGGCAAGTTGATTAACCCCAATTGCTCTCCAAAAGGCAAAAAAAAAAAATGAAGGTCAAGATCTTCTCTGGAACATAGAGTCTAAATGAGTTGCCCAGAGCAGCAGTGATTTACCTAGTATGTGTCAGAGATAGGACTTTGGAATGGAAGGGAGAAAGGATGGAAAGAGAAAACGGGAAGGAAGGATGGAAAGAAGGAAGGAAGGAAAGAAGGAAGGAAAGGAGGGAGAGAGGAAGAAAGGAAAGGACAGGAGGAAGGAAGGAGGGAAAAAGGAAGGAAAGAAGGAATAAAGAAAGGAAAGGACAGAAGGAAGGAGGGAAGGAAGGAAAGGAGAAAGGAAAAGTTTTGACTTCATTACTTAAACTGGTAGTAAGTGACAGAATCAGAATTCAGACTCAAGTCTTACTATGACTCCAGGTTAGGTGCTTTTTCCCATTGTACTTACTAAGCAAAGAATACAAGTAACCCAAAGGAAAATGGAAAAATCATTAGGGCTGTCTCATAGGTTGTAATATAGAAGAAAGAGCTCATCCAGATTGGTAACTTATGAACCCAACCGGAGGCCAGACAGGCCTATAAAATCAGAATATATTGATTGATAGATAGTTTTGCAATTCAATTCAGCAACTGAGAACCCTCACTATAAACTCAGAACAGTTCTAAGAACATTGGAATAGTTAATTTTTTTTTAATTGGATAGATGAATGCATCCAGGTAAGGAAGAACCCTCTACAGCTACAGGTTACCTCTCAGTGTCCTCGGGCAACTCTTAACTGAAAACAACTGCTTACTTCTGTCCAAATGGTAACATTGATTTGGGTGCATATGATCAGCCTATTCTCAGAACAGATTTTTTTCCTGACAGCCTAATTGAACTACTGATACTTATGAGATATTAAAAGAACAAGAGAAGGTTCTTAAGGGCATTGGTTGACTCTCCTATGGAGGATTTAAGGAAAGGGATGGGCAAAACTTATAGTGGTGAATGGGAAAGTACAAAAGTGTGAATTTCATAAATATAGAGAGTATCCACAGTGACAAGGACACAAAAGGATTTAATTCATTTTGAATGGTCACAGTGATGGCAAAAATTGATTAATATAATTTACCTGCCACTGTCCTTTTTTTTTTTTTGCCAGGGGGTTGGGGGTGTATCTGGACATATGATTTTCATCAATGTAAGTGAACTCATGGTGAAGGAACTCCCTGTAACTTTTCCTTCACTTAAAGTCCTATAGTGTTTCTTGGAAGCACTAAAGTTAACTTCCTAGGGATCATAGAACCAATATGTGTCAGAATTGGGACATTAACCAAAATCTTCCTGACTCCAATGCTAAATCTATTCACCAAATCATGTTGCCTTTTACCCATGGACATACAACATCTTCCAAACTCAGTTTAAATGACTACACTTTTTTTCTGATGGCTCTTAAGAATCAGACATGTTTATGAGGGCTGAATTGCATTATGTCCATATATTGTATAAAACCACACGGGGATGCCCTACACAATGAGATCACAGATCCACTGTGGTGCTGGAGTAAATACACCTGTTTATTGTGAGTGAAAACCAATTTAAGACAAATACTATATCTGGCTTTCAAATGAATTTGTATTACTCCCCCCGCCACCTTTACTTTTAACATTTCCTTTGCTTCACAAAGGAAGACAGACTGGAGTGATAGAGTAAAAGGAGAACCAGATTTGGGACCAGAAGACCTTCATCCAAGTCCCAGCTCCATTACTACCTTTAACTTCCTCACCTCTCATTTGAAAGGGGGAGCTAGAGTGGAGCTTCTTCAACCCAGTAAGTCCAACTATCTCATTTTACAGATGAGGAAACTGAGAATGAGACAGAGTCAGTGACTTCCCCAGGGACACACTGTTGTGTATCTGAGGTAGTATTTGAATTGTCTTTGAATTATCACGATCCCTTCATGGGGTCATGAACCACATGGCTTCTGAGTGGTCTCTTATGTCTGAATATATCATTCTGGAATCTTAGCCCTGGAGTTTTAGTCAATTGCCTTTGATTCTTTGTATTTCCAATTATTAAAAGTCATTATAGACTCAACAAAAATATAAATGATATCCATTCATATGTGAGTAATTACAGCTAGACTGTAGGAATTTTGATAATATATATAGGCACATACTCTAATATGTGGATAATGTAGAAAACAAACATCCACCAAATGTAATGTTTCTACAAAAACATTTAATTAACATCTTCCAAACTCAGTTTAAATGACTGCATTTTTTTTTTCTGATGGCTCTTAAAAATAACTTCCCTTACCTAGAACAGCTCCCATTTAGTGAAAAACATCAATGAATAATCATCTTGCCCATTTGAATACCAAAAGTCTTCTTTTTTTACCATCTTAAGCAGCTATCACCCCCACCAACCCTTTTTCTAGTTCAAATATAACAAAAAATTTAACTAACCCAGGAAACCACCTCTTACCTATGGAAATTTCTTAATTTATTTTTTGGGGAGCAAGAAATTTCACTTGGAAAGCTTATTACCTAGTATCTCACAGAATCATAGAATTTCAGTGTTGGAAAACACCTCAGAGGTCATCTCGCCCAATATAAATTCCCCCTACAATATATGTAACTAGTGGTCATCAAGCTTTTTCTTAAAGATCTCAATGGAAGGGGAGACCAGAAACCTCAGAGGTCATCTAGTCCAGAGGTGTTAAACATATAGCCCTCAGGCAAATGCAAACCAAAACCCTCCCAAGAGCCATGCAAAAGCCATGTGTCAGCAGAACCTAAGTTCTGGCAGGTACTGTCTTGAACTTGGCAGTGAATTCTAAATACCAGTATAGCTCAGTTTAAAGAAGCTTGTCACCAGAGGATTTTATCCCAGATAAGGCCTATTTTTTTCACCAACAGTAATCCATGAACCATAAGATTATAGAGGTAGAGCTGGACAGGACCCTTAAGAGTCCAACTATCTCATTTTACAGATGAGGAAACTGAGAACAAGACAGATTCAGTGGCTTGCCCAGGGACACACTATTGTGTATCTGAGGTAGGATTTGAATCGTCTTTCCTGACTCCAAACCCAATTCTCTAGCCATTGTACCTCCTAGGTATCTAATAACCACCTGAAAACTGTCTACAAAGACATGGAAGGGATAGCCTGTACCTTAAAATGGAGAAAGAAATGGCAAACCACTCCAGTATCTTTGCCAACAAAATCTCAAATGTGGTCATGAAGAGTCAGACATGGCTGAAATAACTGAACAGCAAAATACCTTAAAATGATAGCTCTAGAACCACAAGGGTCCTTAGAGGTTATCTAATGCAATCATCCATTTTACAGATTAGGAAACTGATTCTCAGAAAGCTTAATTGATTTGCCCAGGGTCACACAGGTATTAAGTAGCACAACTAAAGTTTGCAGTCAGATCCTAGGATTCCAAGTTTAGCCCTCCTTCTGATACCTCACATTTCACCCCACTCCCACCCCCATAGCCAGGTGAACTGTCAGGATGGAGTGATTACCCACAGTACCAAAGAGGACATTTTTCCATATAAAGCTTTCACACATACTTCCATTTGGCAATCCATCTCATATTTATTCCTATAATACGTTTGTAAGATAAAATGCTTCCATCTTCCTTAAAATACTTTGTTTTGAAATCTATTTCATAAAAGTATATATTTAACATTTCTGACATAAAATTTATATTAATAAATAAAATGAAAGCTTTGCAGATTTTAACATACTTCATTCAGTTATAGGAATCTCTTTATGTATCTAGCTATGGCATTAAATCACACTAATAAGAGCTGACGTTTATATAGTTCTTTAAGGTTTACAAAGTACTTTTCAACCATCTCAATTGAGCCTTACAACAATGCAGTAAGACTGCAGGCATTTTACCAATGAGAATGCTGAGGCTAAATCACTGGTCCATGACCACACAGCCAGTTAAGTATTGTGAGACTTGAACTCAGATCTTCTGGACTACAGATTTTTTATACTCTATTATCCCTTCTGCCATAGCTGTTTGTGAAGGGCAAGTTTCCGATTTCACTGAAGAGGAAACCAAATCCCAGAGACTTTCTAACTTGCCCAACATCACAGAGGTGATTAAAAACAGAGAGGTAACTGGGAAACTTTGCATCCCTCTGGCACCAAATCTCCTACTCTTTCCACTACATTGTCTCCCAAAAAAGAAAATTCTTCTAGAATGTGTATTTAAAATAAGGTACTGGCAAGCACAACTTAGTACTGTGCACCCTTACAACTGCGGAATACTACCAATGACTCTTTGGAAGACTAACATTTTTAAAATGGTGCTATATTATTACATGAAATAGGCAGGGAAGGGATGTCTGGATCTAGCAAACTCAGGGGCACTGCCTTGATTTAGGCAGTACTTTTAATGGAGGAGGAGAGCCTGTTACTGGGGAAACATTAAGGCTTTGATACAGGTTAGAAAGACGTTTCCATTTCTTTGTAGGACATAGGATGCTGCAGTGATAATGTTGAACATCATAGAGGCATCCCTCGTTCAGTGGTGGCAAATTCAAATAGAAAATGGGGGCATTAATCCATGCATAAGGATCCTGAAAGACTGCATATTGACTTAGTTTTTAAAACTCTGTGTCATCTATGTTTTATTTCATTTTTATTCATCTTGTTAAATAATTCCCAATTACATTTCCATCTGATTTTGGCTACAATTGGCAGTGTGGGTAGCATTTGCTCAGTTTGACCCTTCTGTTCTGGATCATCATTAGGGTGCTGTTGGGGTAACTAAATGAATTTAGACATAAAACAGCTCCTGGGATTTGGGAGAAGAAAGTCTTGATAAAAACCATAAAGTGAGGGTAGGGTTACAGTGTCTCTACAATGGTCTAAAATGTTGGATCAGATCTTGTAAGAGGAAATGTAATCTAGATGAATGTAAAGTTTCACATTTTGGTTATAAAAAAATAAAACTAGTAAAAAGTGGTAATAGGGTAGTTAGATAGCAATTTGGCTAAAAAATATATAGGAAAATTAATAAATATAATTATAATGGTAAAAATAACGGTGATGATGATGAAGGCTAGTACTTAGTGTTTGAAGATTTGCAAATTTTTGTACATATCTCACGTGATCTTCACAACAATGCTGGGAAGTAGATGCTATTATTAACACCATTTTACAGATGAGGAAACTGAGGCAAACAGAAGTTAAGTGATTTTCCCAAGGTCCCACAGCTAGTACATGTCTAAACTACACTTAGACTCAGGTCATCCTGATGCTAGGTCCAACATTCTAGCCATCTAGCTATGAATGGTATTGCCTGTGAAATAACACAACGTGATTCAGCAACCAAGGTAGCAAATGTATTCTGAGACTTAATCAAGAGAGCCATAATATACGGTACTAAGAGAGGTGATAGTCCTATTGTATTCTGCCCTGGACAAACCATATCTGTAATGCTGTATTTGGTTTGGGACGCAATGTTCTAGCAAGACTTTGCTTAGGTGAAAGGTAATCAGGGTGGTGATGGTTATCCTCAAGTTCCTGCTGTTTGATGAAGAAAATGGGGTTGTTAAGCATAAAGAAAAAAAAAGACTCGGAGATTTTGAATGGGCATAATTTGAAAGAGGGCTTGATCTTGGTCCCAAAGTGCAGAACTAGGAGAAATGTGTAAAAGCTGCAAAGAGCCACATTTAGGATTGATATAAAGAAAAACTTCCTAACAATTGTAGCCATTCCTTGGCCTGCCCTGGGACATATAGTGTGTTCCCTCTCACTCTAGGTCTTTAGGTAAAGACTAACTGACCACTTATCAGGATGCTATAATAGGGGTTCTTTTTCAGGAATGGATTGAACCAAAAGCTCACAAAGTTCCCTCCCAACTACTGATCTCCTAAAGGCCACCTTAGCCAGGGCCTCTGCCCTAAATAAATCTAATTGATCTGGTAGACTTGTTCAGCTATCTAGATTATAGACTAAAGCAATGAAGGAGGAGCAAGTAGCAGTGTGGCTCTGAAAGCAGACAAACTCTCTTAATATTTTTTGAAATACACTTTTTTTCCTTTGAAACATGTTTTCCATTTGCATTATTTTAGAGATTGTCATACCTTTGATTATTAGTTGCAGTTGTAATAAGGGAGGTTAATAGATTTAGAACTGGAAAGACCTTTAGAGATCACCTAATCCAAGTAAATCATCTTTTTAATGAATATTTTAATTTCTCTCGACCAGTTTAAGATTCAAAATTAAGGGCAGAGACAAAAGAAGGTACATATAAAAACACGAAAACAGCTAAATAATGTAAAAAAGTGATTGCAAATGACTATATGGAGCAGCTTCTCATTTCTTATTTAGTAAAATTAAATGGGTGAAAATAAGCTACATGTAAAAATCTTAAAATATTTAACCTGCATTTTATGATCATATGATTTTATCTTTATTGACATAGGATCAATGAGTGTGTGCATTATTTGGGGAAGAAAGTTCTATTCTCTTACCACATCATGTCCTTTGTCTTCATAATCTTCTTATTTGTTATTTCTTATGTACTAATACTATTAAGGGGGTCATCTTTGGGAAGGATGAAAGAGACTTCATTCAGTAGCCATCTGATTCAATTCTCTCATTTTGTGCATGAGGAAAGTAAGGAAAGTGAGACTTGTTTAAATTCCAACAAGTAGAGTCAAGATCTGAATCTAGGCCTTCTGACTTCCTTCAGTGCTCTGCCCAGTACCTTCTTTAAAGAAACATAAGCCCTGCAAATCCTGTTTTAATTAGTTAACCAGGATTCATTGTTTAAAAATAATTTATTAACAAACACTTGGGAAATTTTATAAGATGTTGTTATCATCCTTGAAATAAAATTGTGCTGTTGCTAGACCATTTATTAATTCCTTTAACAAATTAATCTCATTTTGAAGCACTTTTGATGCATGTAAATACTAAAATAGCCCAACAATATGTAATACAAATGCTACAAAATGGAGCAAAAGCTTTTAAATTTTTCCATAATTGAACAGGGGAGAGGAGGAGGGCAGGAAAGAGACATGTGAATTGATCAGTTTCAAGTCATAATTGAGCTTAGAGATCATCTAATCCAACTTGTCCTTTTCTATCCAAAGAAACTGAGGCTCACAGGGGAGATGTGGCTTGCCCCACATCAGAGATAGCTAATCACAGAGCAGAGTGCAAACACAAGTCTGCTGACTGAAAATTCAGCAATCCTGCCAGTGGAACACACAGGTATAATTGCTCTGGTTTAAAAAAAATGTAGTGATTGCCACAATATTGCTACACTAACTTAAAATTTGATGGAGAGGGGTGGATAGTATTTAAGACACCTAGTACTTGAAAACTCAACAGGAATGTTCATGCAGTGAATGGAATGATGAAATTATTTTTTCTGTTACTTTACCAAAATATTGAAAATGAAATAGCATGATTTGAAGGGGGAAAAGTGTTGATTTTCTCTTTTCTTTCCCTTTTTTATTTTAAACAAACTCCTGTTCTAGCTTTCATGCTTGAGGAAAACATCAGAATTGTAGCAGCAATAGGTGCTTGATTTGGAGTCTGGGTCCAGGACTTGAATTCCAGCTCTGCTATTTAGTGACCTTGAACAAGTCACTTAACCTCGCTGGCCCTCAGTTTCCTGCTCTGTAAAATGAGGGGTTTGACTTAGCTAATCACTTTAGGTCTTTTCTAACTATAAGTCTATGACACAATGACCCCTAAATAAAAGAAAGGTGACAGACAAGTTCTGTTCATGGCTCCACATAATGCTAGTGCATAACAGATGTAAAGGAAATCACTAATAAAATAATAATGGTGAAATTATGAACTAATGTTAGAGTGACTCCAAATGATTTCTATCAGGGACCTCTCTGGAATCCATGTCCATTGTGTAGGCTCTCATTTTTTTCTATTTCCCATAGTTCCATACTCTAAAGCTAGCACATCATCATCATTATCATAGCATTTTATATAGCACTTGACATTATGGCTGGAATGCTCTTCTTTCTCATCTCCACCTCCTGCCTTTCCTGGCTTTCTTCAAGTCACAGCTCCAATCTTACAGTCTAGGAAGCCTTTCTCCATCCGCCTTAATTATAATGACTTATTTCTGCTGATTATTTCAAATTTATCCTGTATATAGGGCTTGCTTGTTCCCAAGTTAGCTTCTTGCTTTTCTTTGTATCCTCGGAGTCTGGTGCATAGTAGGCAATTAATAAATGTTAATTGACTAGCAAAGCACCTTACAAATGATATAAATTACATTTAATTCTCACAACAACCCCAGGAGATAGGTGCTATTATTGTCCCCATTTTACAGATGGAGAAACTATAGTAGGCAGAGGTCAAGTGACTTACCTAAGGTCACACAGGTAGAAAGGCTGCATTTGAATTCAGTTCTTTCTCACTCAATCCCTAGTGCCAACTGGCTGTCTTTGTGAATCTCAGTCTATGTGTTTTGGGTTTATTTGTTTGTTTTTCATTTCCTTTCCTCTGTTGGATCCCAGTTCTGCCACATCAAAGAATTCTTTCTCTTCCCAGTTCTTGTACACTGACCCATTTCCTCCCATCCTCAGCCAACCACACTGTCTACAAATTTCTTTTATAATGCCTTGCCTGGAGTTTGACTATTTGTACTATCCTTGGGGTTAATACTGTGACATTTTGCTTTAATTCTGTCCTTCAGGAACATAAAAATGTCAGCGAATGCAATGACTATTATTGCACATATCTTGTAAATGTCTTTTTATGGTGGCCTCTGAAGTCTCTTCCACATCTAAATCTATGGTCCTACATCCACGTCATCTTCTCCATTAGCATTTCAGTCCATCAACAAGCGTTTATTAAGTGCTTACCATGTGCCAGCTAGACAGAGCATTAGGCTTGGAGTCAGGAAGATGTGAGCTCAAATCCAGCCTCAGACACTTACTAGCTGTAAGTAGTCCAGTGACCCTGGGCAAATAGCTTAACCCTATTTGCCTCTGTTCTGTCATCTGTCAAATAATCTGGAGAAGGAAATGGCAGACCACTTCAGTATCTTTGCCAAGAAAACTCCAAATGGAGTCAGCCATGACTGAAACAACTGAACAACAAAAATGTGCCAGGTGCTATGCTAAGCAATGGAGATAGTAAGAAAGGAAAAGACAATACCTTCCTTCAGGAAGTTTATAATCTAAGGGAGGAGACAATGTGTAAGTGACTAGGTATATAAACAATATACATAACGTATGAGGGAGGTAATCTCAGAGAGAAAGACACTAACATTAAGGACTGGGAAAGACTTCCTACACAACGTGAGATTTGTTCTTTAGGAGCAGAAGTTGTTTTATCCTCAGCCCTTAACCCAGTGCCTGCACACAGTAAGCACCTAATAGATGTTTGGTGACTATTAATTTGATTATTGATTGATACATTAGACTATAAACACCTTGAGGGCAGGGATTGTTTTATTGTTTGTTTGTTTTTCCTTTCCTTGTATTCCCATCACTTACCGTTGTACCTGGCACATAGTAGGTGCTTACTATATTTGAGTTGATTATTACTAGTATTATGAAGTGAGAAATAAATTCTTTTGCAACAGCAGATTTTTAGCTTCTAATCCTAAATGTTCAAAACTATCCAAAGATGAGTGGACTCTCTTGCCTGTTGCTATGTCAGCCCTACCTAAGTCTTTAAAAGCAGGGTCGGTGAACATTTATCAGGCCTCTGTAGATGTGATTTGTGCTCAAGTCTGACTTGGCCCAGAGAGCCACTGAGATTCTGTGACCTTTGATAATGTGGAAAGAGAATGGACCTTATAACAAATTTAGAATGATAGTCGGTTGAGTTATAATGGGAATCCAATCAATATTCCCTCTAAAGTTGTGAGCAAACTATCTTGGTGCAAGAGCAATAAAATATAAAGACTGAGCATATGTTCTGGGAAGAAAAAGCAAATTCTGGAAGCTACAAGCTAATGTGGATATTTCCCTAATTCCCAACATTGAACCTCCTTTCTAAGGATGAGAAAGTACATCTGGTTCATGTAGTTCACTTGGGCAGGATGAGGCTAACTCACATGAGCTCTTCCCCAATTCCAGAAAGTTCAGTGTTTTGGCCTCTCTAGACCACAGTTTCCTCACATATACAATGAGGTTGCATCAGTTTGAAAACCATGATTCTATGATCAATGATTCTATGGCCTTATCTTCACTGGGGAGGAACAGGAAGAAAGAATGTAATGGGAAAGACCAGACATGTCAGGTACCATAGGTGCTAGATTTTCTCTCAATCTACCATAACCTACTTCTTAACTCATTATCTCATTCTCAGTTTGGTCCACAATGTAGACCAACAATCTTTCTCTTATCTGACTCCCTTAAATGCCTTGTGAGAAATGTTAGTGCTGTCAACTGTCATCTGAATTAGCTGTTCATTAAAATCCCAGCCACTAGTGTAGCAGTGCCCTGAAGGGAATCTCCCAGGCCCACCACTCCCTTCTGCCTCTCAGTGCCACAGTAACCTATTGTTGTGGGGAAAAGAAGAATTGATTAAGAGTCAGAAGATACCTGAGTTCTAACATGTCTGATTGTGAACCCATGGGCAGTTTACTTAGCATTTCTCAGACTCAGCTTTCTCATCTTCAGAATGGGTATACTTATTTTACATGTGAAGAAACTGAAAACCAAAGAGCTGAAGTGACCCGCCCAAGGTTAGTCAGGTAGAAAGTAGCAAAGCTGACACTTGAACTCACTCTGCCTAGGAGCAGAGGTCTTGATTCCAGTGGGTGGAGGTGGGGATCTGTCCAGAGTGCTGGTGCTCAATGTGGACAAAACCCAGAGATGGGAAAGACTCCAAGAAGCTGTAAAGAAGAGAACATTCCAGACATGAGGGATGACCTGTGGGAAAGCACAGACAGAGATGTGTACAGAGTATTCAACCCTTAGGGAGAGATACTACAGGTTTTTTAAATGCCCCTTTGACCAAGGAAGAAATTGAGCCTTGGAAAGTTTAATTAACTCATCCATTGTTAACCACTTGGTTAGCACAAAGATTCAATTACATGTCTTCCTCATTCCAAATCCAGCAGTTTGCCCATCACTTTCTAAGAGCTTCTCGAGAAACTTTCTCCAGGGGGATTCTCTCTCCTGGGGTCTGTGGAATATATTTATACATACAACACATGTCTATATACATATGTATGTGTGTGTGAGATGTATGCCTTTATATATATATATACATATATATATATATATATATGCATGTTCATATGTATATGTGTAGATATATACATATCAGGAGATAAATATAGATACATATCTAGAGATGATAGAGATATATAGAAATATTCACAGATTAATAGAGAGGGGGAAAGAAAGATAGAGGGAAGGAGGGAGGTAGAGCAAGTAAGAAGAGAGATACAGCCATGGACCCAGGGAGACAAAGACCGATAAAGAAAGAGTCAGGAGAGAGAAAGAGAGAGAGAGAGAGAGAGAGAGAGAGAGAGAGAGAAGCTAGGTGATGCAGTGGATAGATCACTGCACTTAAGAGTCAGCAAGACCTGGAGTCAAACCCAATCTCAGACATGACCCTGGGCAAGTCAAGTCATTTAATCTTTGCCTCAGTTTCCTCATCTATAAAATGGGGATAAGAGCACCTACATAGATCCCAGAGTTTTATGAGAATAAAATGGAATCATATTTAGAAAGGCCAATCACTATATAAATGCTAACTACTTTATAGCCATTTTCATTTTAATTATCTTAAGCTAATAATGCTTAAAACTGCACTAAAACTTTGAATCATCATGTATGGGTATATTTCCTTTGTAATAAAATATATTATGGCCATTTAAAAACATTGTTCTGAGACCCATAGGCTTTTGCCTACTATCAAAGGGGTCCATGACAGAAAAAAAATGTTAACTGTTCTATCAGCCTATAAACTTTTTTCTATCAGTATTTTATTTCAGACAATATTTGGAGAGGTAGAATGTCATAGTAGATAGGACTTGGCATCATGAAGACCTGGATTTTAATCTTGCCTCTTATGCTGATAGTCTATATGCCTCTGGTCTTCACCTCTGACATTAGTTTATTCCTCTGAAAACTGGGGGGAGGGGGTAACAATCCCTGCAGTACCTACTTCCCCAGTGTATCATGAACTTGAAAAGAGATCATCTATGTCAAGTAATTGCAAACTTTTAGAACACTCTAAGAATGCCAGTAGTTGGTATTGTAAATGAAAAAGAAAAAGAACTATTCTGCAAATACAAAGTATTATTATTTTTCCTCTCTGTGAGCTCCTCAGGATACAGATGGGACTTATTATTGTGCAAAGTACATTGTGAGTAAGTGTTCAATAAACACTTGATTGACTAATAGAGTGGTTAAAGGGTATGAACAGTCTATGAATATGGACTCATGTCCAAGTCCCTTGGAGTAGCTAGAAGAGATGAGAGACTCCAGTGACGAGGCCAAGTCTTCAGCAAATCTATCTGCATTATTTATTGTGACTCCCTTTGCTGTGGTCCATAAGCACAAGGTGAAGAGTGGCAAGAGTCAGCAGCCCAGATCATTTAAGGTTAAAAAAAATCCTTTCGCTCTAATCATTTTGGTATTTCAGAGGAAAGTGGTTTTGGGCCTGAAATGAGGTGATAATTGCCTCACTTCTCCAGGTCACATTGCACATTTCAGTTTGGCCTCAGGTTCTCATATCCAAATGTTAGTTATTTTTTTTCTTCTCTAATTTAAGAAATGATTGGGATACAGAAGTCTGATTAAGTGTGAGCAAAAGAACTCCAAGTGAATTTACTATCAGAGGGAGTTATTAGCTTCCCTGCCACCCAAGCATGCCCAGTGGTAGCATGGGATCCTGGGAAAGTAGCAAGACTGGAATATTATAGTACCTGGATTCTACTGTCTTCTAACCTCTCTATGTGAAAGACAGGTAATTTTTCTACATATAATTACAAATGGATTGTTTTCTTCCCTGATAGATTGTAAGTTGTCTGAAGACCAGGATTGTTTCATGGGCATCTTTGTATCCACATACTTAGCACAGAGTAGGTGCTGATTAAATCCCTTTTGATTGAATGGTTAGTTGGTTGATTGATTCCTGTCTCCATAGGAATAGTAAATGTGATGAGAGATTTGAAATGCTTTGGAAACTTAAAAACATTGAGTAAATGTAAGCAGTATTTTGAAATTAACCCCCTGAGAACTCCAATTGCCATTAACTTTAACTTGGGTCAAAAATTCTTTCTCCTGGCCACCACTTCTCTCTGTTATTTTTCCTGTATTATAATGAAAGCTCCATGAGGGTAGGTACTGTCTTGCTTATTTATACAGTTATCCCTTCAACATCGCAACTTTCCCCCATTTCAGTTTCAAAATATCACCAGTTGGCATTAGAAATTAAAGGGAAATCTTGGGGAAGTTTTGCAGAAGTCCCAGATAACATGCAAAAGCCAGCAGATGACAAGGAGACAATGAACAAATACTTAACCCAAATTTTACAATAAGATGCTATAAACACCCTATAAAAGAAAAAGAAGGGGTGGCTAGGTGGCACAGTGAATAGAGCACCACCCCTGAAGTCAGGAGGACCTGAGTTCAAGTCTGGCCTCAGATACTTGAAACACTTACTAGTTCCCCAATTGGGGAAATCAACCCCAATTGCCCTCCAAAAAGCAAAGAAGGAGAAGGAGAAGGAGAAGGAGAAGGAGAAGAAGAAGAAGAAGAAGAAGAAGAAGAAGAAGAAGAAGAAGAAGAAGAAGAAGAAGAAGAGGAGGAGGAGGAGGAGGAGGAGGGGGGGGAGGAGGAGGAGGAGGAGGAGGAGGAGAAGAGGAAGAAGAAGAAGAAGAAGAAGAAGAAGAAGAAGAAGAAGAAGAAGAAGAAGAAGAAGAAGAAGAAGAAGAAGAAGAAGAAGAAGAAGAAGAAGAGAAAAGAAAAAAATTCAGACTTCTTGTCTGATACAAAGGGAGGCCAAAAAAGTTTTATGGATTTTCCAGATCAGAGGAGCACCATGCCCCTAAACCCCATAAGGTGGAAGGGATAACTACTTATATCATCAGCAATTAGAACAACTACTGGAAGAGAGTTAGCATTTAATTAATGTGTGTTCATACATTCACGCTGTTTGCATGATTTGTTTGTTTGATATAAGTCAACCAATAAGCATTTATTAAGCACCTATGGATACAAAACAATTTTTGGTTTTTGGTTTTTGATTTGAATTCTAAAGTAAAAAGTAAGAACCAGTTTATGACATCTTATTTTGTCTAAGCAATGGTAAAAGATATCACTGAATCATGAAATTTATTAGTTAGATAAGACTTCAGAGGGCAGCTAATCCAACAAATATCTAAACAAAAATCTGCCACTAAAAATACCTTGCATATGGACTTCTAAGCCCTGCTTGAAAAACCCCAGTGAAATTATCCACTATCTCCTATGGTAAACTATTGCACTTTTGGATAGCTATGATTGGTAGCACTCCACCTTCACTCCCATCCTTTCCTTAAGGCTGAAATTAGTTTCTTTTCAAGTTCTACCCATTGCGCCTAGTTCTGGGCTTTGAGGCCAAGCAGAACAAAGCCAATCCCTTTTTCACCTGATAGTTCTTTAAATATTTGAAGACAGACTATCATGTCCCCCATAAGTCTCTTCTTGAGGCTCAACACCCCAAGTGAATGATTCCTTTTGCTCTGTTCCTCATCTCTAAATCTCTAAGGATAAAAATCACCTTTATACAAAGATTATTGAGACATTTACTCTTAGTTTCTTTTTTAGTGTTTTCATGGATGCTAATTCTTTTTACTGAACACCTCTCTGGGACCAGTAGCATAGAGGGCCATGTGTAGAGCATTTCGAAAGAGCAAATGCATGTTTGTTATAAGCAATAATGTATCATTAATATGTTGATTTTAATGATAGTTGTTCATAAGTTGTGGTTTATAAACATTAACCTATGAATCCTTGATGTCCATCTGATAGTGAGGTCAGAATGTTACAAATCCCATCACTTTTAATTTATTGGTGAAGGACAGAAACACAAAGTCACCCTCTTGGCATTTTTCTGATCAGACAGGACAAAAGAAATGAAGTACTATTCACATTGACTTCCTCAGGCTTTCTTCCAAGCTAGACTTTCTACATCACCATCAAACACGATACAAATTATAAATTGTATCTTCAGTTATAGTAGAAAATACCAAAATATAAATATTTCACCTTCCATTGCATTTGTGAATCATAGGTACTTTTTAAAGAAAAAAAATGAATTGTCAAATGACAAGGACAGAATACATTTCACCTGCTACAAAAAGATATGTTACCACCAGTTTCCTTTTCAATTACCTTGTCCCACTCCCAACCCCATATCCCAAAGCATACCTGGAGCCTGAAGAGTTTTTATTTTTCACTAAGCTTATCAGTAGGGACAGCACACTGGGTCCTTTATGGGCAAGTGGATGGAGCACTAGATTTGGAGTCAGGAAAACTTGGAATTCAATTGTGCCTAAGATATGTGCCAATTGTGTAATACTGACCAATTGACACAACCTCTCCCTGTCTCTGTTTCACCATTTGAAAAAGGAGGATAATATAAGCACCTACCTCACAGGGTTGTCATGAGGATCTATGAATCAGTCCATCAGCAAACATTTATTAAGCACCTGCTGTGTACCAGGCATGGATCAATTTAAGTGATGTCTCTAAAAAGTTCTGTAAGGTTTTTTAAACATAATAAAAAGATCAGCTATAATTCCTTAACTTGAAAAGATCTGCTTCATAAGCAACCTAAACCTTCTCTGAGCAATAGCATTTAAGAAAGTAACTTGTTACCCCTTGCTTGACATCTGACTTACCTCTTAGCACAGTACGTGGCATGTTTTGTTGTTATTTAGATATTTTTTCAATCATGTCCAGCTCTTCATGACCCCATTTGCAGTTTGCCATTTCCTTTTCCAACTCATTTTAAAGATAAGGAAACTAAGGCAAATAGGGTTAAGTGACTTGCCAAGGGTCACACAGCTAGTAAGTGTCTGAGGCTGGATTTGAACTTACAAAAATGAGTCTTCCTGACTTCAGGCCTGGGAATCTATCCACTGTGCCTCACCCATAGTAGGTGCTTAATAAATGTTTATTAACTAATTGATTAGATCTCTAATTGCCATCAACAAACCACCTACAACTGTTAGTTACCTATGTCTTTGTCATCTGCATCAGTGGAGAGAGTTCATGAGAAGTTACATCCACTGATGAAATCAAAGGTCAGGACCAAAAAAAAAGATTAATGTTTTACTCTTTTCCACTCAGTTGGCATGAATGTCAGTATAAGAAGAAGCTGTCAATCATATTCTTTAATTCATTTAAAAATAAAAAGGTAACTATGCTACAGATTGAAGGCCAGTTCCAAAATTTCTGAGTCTAAATGCTGACTTCCATTTAATGAAAATGTTGGAGCACAAAAGCACATCAATTATTCATGCCTCCTGATTTGTGTTGGAAACCGGGTGCACATATGTGTGTTCGTCTGATAGAGTTCAAATTAGCAGTAAGCTTCTAAAAATCTGGCCTTAAGTAACTTCAACAAATGTCTTTTTAGGAGCTTATCTGGAGCAAAACAGAGACTTTTAAATCAAACTTCTATTTCATCGCTTTCTTCCTTTATTACCAAAATGAATGAAGTAATTCTGAATGGGAAACTTAAATGCTTATCAAAATTGGGAAGTAATAAGTGCTACTACAATAAAAACCATTTGTTAGAAGCTTCATTTGTTATTATGAATGGAGTGTGTGATACATTTGTCTTTTTCATACCAAGCCACAAAGATTTCTTTAAGCTGAGAGCCCAGATGTAGGCCACGTCTGTTGGTGGTGAATGAACCAAACTGGAGTTCCAAATTACAGCTAGCTTATTTCACAGCAGCCAGTTTCTACCAGAGGGCAAGGTCATGGGGAAGCAGCAGCACAAGCTTTGCCACTTGCGTGAAAAAAAAGATGAGTCCTTCACAAACAATTCAGGACCAGCAGAGTTTGAAGGGCTGTCACATAGAATAGTGGATTGAGACTTGTCCTGCTTGGCCCCAGAAGGCAGAACTACCAATGGGTGAAAGTGGCAGAGAGGTCAACTTAAGCATATATGTTGGAAAGGACTTCATAACCATCCTAGTAGCCCAAAGTGGAACAAATTGCCTTGGCAGGTAGGCATCTCTCCTTACATTCAATCTTTAAATAGAGGCTGGTTGGCCACTTGCTAAGTATGGCATGGTGAGGAACCACCTTCATATATGATTTTGGAATCATTGGCCCCTAAGATCCACTCCAATTCAGTAACTCCATCGTTCTTTGAACTGTGTTGCCCTATATACGGTTCACTATAGCATTTTTCAGTTTCTTGTAAATATAGCGCATGGCAGTAAAATCAAATGAATACAGCACTTGCTATGGGAGTAATGAGCCTCTTGTTTCCAGGAGACTCAATGACTTTGCCAGTATGGCAAGTAAATGTTAAAACAGCCACAGCTGGCTGTTTTAACAATCAATGAAGATTGCCATGCACCTGTGGCACATCTGGATTAATTGTATGGACCGTCTGTGACAAACAGTCCCAACCCATTGAGTTCTATTATCATCTTATAGAGATGTATTTCTTCTCCTAAATAGATGTAGCCCATTCTGGTAGCTTTACCACACAAAGGGAAGGGAAGAGTTGGAGGTTACCCACCTAATTTGGTCAAGGGAATATTTAATTGGGAAAATTCAGTCCCTCAAAATCGATTTGGGGGGTTGAGCTGTCCACAATATCCATATCCATCAAGGTTTTATATACCCAAGCAGGGTAATGTGGAGAATAAAGGCAATTCTCTTGTATGGCTTAGGCCAAGTGACGCTTGAACTATCCAGATAATTAAGGCAAAAATGATTTCTGGCTTGAATTCTCCAGATAATTGCTTCCATTTTCCACTTCACTTTTTGTGCATAGACACAGGCTTCACGTAACTGAAGGTTATCTAGATATATGGGAAGATAATTATCTAGCAGATGTCGGTAATTTTGAAATTTGGGGAAAATGATTTTTTTTCTTTTGTCAGCAAGCTCCTAGATTCTAAATTACTTTTCATGGTGAGGCCCAAATCAGAGTAGACAGCAACATTTCATTTTTATTAATGTCTTTAATCTTTTTTTTAATATAATACTTGAATGTGTACATGCTTTTCCTTCCTCCTTCTCCCTGCCCCCACCAGGTAGAAGCTATTAGGTCATGAGCTCCTTCCAATTACCTGAAAGGGGCATTTATCATTTCAGTCACTCATTAGCCATTAGTCAAGTAACAGTGGCCTCCCTTTACCAGGGTTCTTTACCCCCTCCCCAGCACATGGCTGCCATGTGCTACTAAATAGACATTCTGTGGATAGAGATTCTGGTTTAAGAATGGGCAGAACTAAATGGCCTCCAAGGTTCTTTCCTTTCTTCAGTGTTTCTGTAAAGCTGGCAAAGAATAAAAATTCTTGATCATTGCTAGGGAAAAAAATAGTTATTTTAAACAAAGGAGTAAGAATCCCTTTTCCCAACACAGCATTCAAGATACTGTTGAACTGAGGCAATTTATTGACTAGAAAGATGATTCCACTTGTTTTGACTCATTGCTGGCTTCAAAAAGCAAATCACAAGAGGATATTTCACAGCTGTCCAAAACGACATTTGAATCTCTCAGTTAGAGAAGGCCAGGACAGGATCCTCCAGAAGGATCCATACCAGAGATAAGATCAAGACTCAGTAGCAAGGGTTCTTTAGCCTTTTTTGTGTTCTGGATCTTTCCGAAAGTCTGAAGTCCATGGGTCCCTTCTCAGAATAATGTGTTTAAATGTATAAAATAAAATTCAGAAATTACAAAGGAAATAAGTTACCTTGAAATAAAGATGTGGCCCTTTTTTGTAATCCAGGTTCATAAACCCCTTGAAATCTGTCCATGGAACCTTTAAGTATCCATGAACCCCAAGTTAAGAGTCCTGCTTTAGAAGGTGATCATCACATACCCATTAAAATACTCTCCTTGGTCATCTTTATCCCAGAGCACAAGGCACCAAAAAAAAAAAAAAAACCAACAACACAAAGAACCTTTTCCATAGAGTCTTCTATGTACTTTGGTTGATAATAGTTAACTAGTTAGAGAAATCTAGGATACAAGAACAGCAATTTAAGAAATATAATGAGGCAGTAAAACAGCACCTTCACACTTTCTATTACTTTAAAAATGCTATACCATCATTCTTTCTGAAATTGCACTTCTTTGTTTTTAAAGGGAAAATAGAAAGACTCAGACAGAGAGGCTTTTCTTTTCTTTTGTATGTTGTTCATCGATTTTGTACCATTATGGAAAATTTTTGAGGAGATTTTCAGATAGTCTTATCTCAATTGCCTTAAAATTATAGTGTAGGATAATTATTTTCTTAGGATAATATCCTCACACTAAATATAATTTTCAATTATATCAATAGATGTTTCCATTTTCATCCTTTATGTTTATTCTTAAATATATGCATTCATTGCATGTGTAAAACATTAAATATTTCATTAAACTATCTATATATAATTTCATTCATTCACATAGATATTTTAAACTTTTTTTCAAATTACTTAACGTTCAGGATGGAAAATCGTATTTCTTCTGCAAAATGTAAAAAGATAATAGCACTGAAACCAATTTTTAAAATGAAAAGGAGAGTTGATTGAAGCATATCATTAGCACTAAGATGAACTCAGGGTAGCAAAAAAACCACCATTTTAGGCAGTTGGATCAATTACACCCATAGTATATGGCTGACTTCAAAGTAGCATCAGAAACATTTCCATTTCTGAATGATAATAGCAATTAAATAAATAAAAGGGGAAAAATTTTCAAAGCCAACACTAAGTTTTGTCATTTTCCCCTAAATAGCATTTTCCTAAATTCCCCTGAACAGGAATTTATTATGTTCAACTCATTTTCATCAGTTTGAAGGGAGGTATGGAGATGTACATGAGATCTACCTTTCTCTTCCCCACTGTCTACACAGGATCAGAAAACAGCTCTTAAAATCAGGGGAATAAAACATTTTAAATATTTTTCCCTCCTTTCACTAGGTTGAATATCCCTAAGATACTGAATCCTCAGACTGTTTCAAAGTTTCTGTATATTCTGGGACCACCCCAGTGATTCCCACTGAGACTGTGGTGTTACTGAGAGAGCTGTGCACCATAGAAGCAGGAAAGTAGCATTATGGGTGGAATATTAGAATTGAAGTCAAGAAGACCTGAGTGAATCCCACATCAGACACTCACCTGATGTGTGGTCCTTAACTGCCCCCACCTCTCTCTCTGTCTCTCTGTCTCTCTGTCTCCTCTCTCTGTCTCCTCTCCTCTCTGTCTCTGTCTCCTCTCTCTCTCTCTCCCTCCCTCTGTCTTTCTCTCCCCCTCCCTTCCTCCTCCTTCTCTCTCTCTCTCTCTCTCTCTCTCTCTCTCTCTCTCTCTCTCTCTCTCTCTCTCTTTCTCTCTATTTCACAGATTTAGCATGTAAAAACACATAAAAGGGAAAAAATCTATTTCACAGTGTTCTGAGGATCAAATTAGAATACATAAAATGCTTTGCAAACTTTCAAGTGCTATCTACATTATTATTACCAATATTAATTATTACTAATTTTACCATTATCCTTACTCATGGAAAGTCAGCAATTACCCCTAGGAGCCCTCTCAATTCCCAGACTAATTATTAATCTAGAACTCTCACCAAGGAGGAACTTTGTTGGTTCCAGCATCCTTCCTAAGGATGTTCTTACCCAAAGACCAATAAAAACCTGCATCAGGAAAGAGACAAAGACGGAAAGATAAACAGAGAAAGACAGAGACAAAGTAAGAGAGAGAAGAGAAACCTCCAGACAAAATCATCCATAGTTGGTTATGGAATCTGTTCCGAACCATCCTGTGGGACACCTTTTCTCTTTTTCTCCTCCAGTGTAGTTATATTAAATTAGTACCTAGGAAAACACAATCATATATTTAGTGCTAGAAGGTATTAAATCATAGAAGCCATCAAGTCCAGTCTCTTAATTTTACAAGTTAAAAAATTGAGGCACATGGAGGATAAGTAATTTGCCTAGTGATTCCCTAGTGAAGTGCCTGAGGTGGGATTTGAGTATTACTGACTACTAGTATGGTGCCCATATGTTAATGGGCAATGATAATGGTAATTCTGGTACTAATAACAATAAGCATATGAAGTATATATGCATATCTGAATAATATAAAAATATTTAATAAAATATTTGGTATTAAAATTGTAGTATTCTGAAATCTCATCAGCTTTGGGGGCTACTATATCTCGCTCAGCTCATTATTGAGCTTAAAGTTTACTAAGACTCCTAGTATTGTTTTGTTTTTCTATAGACTGCTGTCTAACAATTCCTTTCCTACCCCCATGGTTAAGTTATTTTACTCCATGTAAAAGACTTTGCATTTATTCCTATTAAGATTCATCTTAGAAAGTGAAGAGGAGTTACAACCTCCAGTCTTCCATTTTAGCAATACTTCATTTAACATTTCTGGATCTTGACCATCTTTTGTGCCATCAGAAAATCTGACAAGAATGCTATCTCTATCTTTACCCAAGTCATCAGAAACATGATGGGCCTCACAGGATCACAGTCAGCATCTCTAGGATGCCCTACTTAAGATCTCCACCCATGATGACATCAACCCACTGATCCCCAGTCTTTAGGTCAGGCCATTCAACTAACTCCCAGTCTTCCCACTTATATTTCCATCTAGTCCACGTTTCTCCAACTTGTGACAAGGATCTAATCCAAGAGATCTTAACCTTTTTCTGTGTACATGGACCTCTTTGTCAGTGGGGTGAAGCTTATTTACCCATCCTCAGAATCCTGTTCTTAGATGTATAAAATACACAAAGGAAACCAACTGTGTTGAAATACAGTTACTAAAAAGTTAAAAAAAAAAAGTCCATGAACCCTAGGTTAAGAATTCCTGATCTAATGAGAGGTTGACAAGTGTCTTCTTGTAATATTATTTCTAGAGAGGAGTTTTTGCTTTAGTTATTGTCTCATCACTTGCTCTGAAGAATATTCCAAATCAGAGGCTCTGGGTCAGTCACCCCTAATATTCTTATCCTAGAGACAACTATGCTCTTCTGCTGATCAAGTGATCCTCTAGCACGCAACTGTTTTCCTTCCCTCCCCCGAAAAAAACTAATCAAGGTTCCTAGAGCTTATATACTTTTTTAACACATAAGAGTCTGGTAAACCATTTTCAGTGAAAAGAAGAGGTGCTGGGGTGAGGGCATAAGCCCTGCAGACTTCTCTTTGAAAAGATCATGGGCACTAAAAGGGAGAAGTGGTGACAACAGAAACCCAAGACAAGCTACCGTCCACATAAACTATAGGTTGACTGATTAAAAAGACAAGATACATTCTTGAGGCTGGGGGAGTTTGGGGTGGAGGTGGAGGTGTGGTGGATGATTAGCTGATTCAGTGTTCCTTATTCCAGGCCTCAGGTCACAATCAGCATAGTTCAAAAGAAAAAAAAAAGGTTATTTTTTTTTCTGTTCATTCATAATGTTAACAGATACTGCATAGTACTTTAAAGGTGGAAGGGATTTGGAGAGGAATAGAAAAAGAATCCCATAGAAGCAAAGAAGCAGGAATAGGATATAATAGAGATAGGGTAGAACCTAGCTATTAGGCAGTTAGGTGGTAGGAGTCAGAAAGATCTGAGCTCCTACTTCTAGATGTGTGATCCTGGCCAAGTCTTATAACTTCTCCTTGCCTCTGTTTCCTTAACTATGAAATGGGGATAATAATAGCACCTACCTCACAGGAGTGTTATGAATAATAATTGAGATAATATTTGTAAAGTGCTTAGTATAGACCATGGAACACAGTAGGTCCTATAGAAATGCTAGCTATCATTATTATTATTAAATATCTCCAATAAGGGTAGGGGTTCTAATTTCTTTGGCCATACCTACACTTGCCAAATGCGTAGACAGCTCTATCACTTTATGGGGGGGAAGTGAAGTGATAGAATATCAACTCTAATAGTTTTTCCTTTTAAATCATATTTTCTCTGACTTCTACAGATCAAAAAGAGAGAATCAAATGCAAATTCCCTATAAAATTCTCACTGTTGAATGGTACAGGTATGCTTCTAGATCAACCCAATCTAGTTCACTCTTTTTATATTATTTTTCCAGATCTCAATAGAGAGAGACAAAGACAGAAACAGAGACAGACAGAAACAGAGAGAGAGAAAGGCAGAGAGAGAAAGAGAAAGGCAGAGAGAGAAAGAGTGAGAGAGAGAAAGGCAGAGAGAGAGAGAGAGAGAGAAAGGCAGAGAGAGAAAGAGTGAGAGAGAGAAAGGCAGAGAGAGAGAGAGAGAGAGAGAGGTCTTGCTCTAAAATCTTCTCAGTGTTGTAATTAGTATGCATTCTTTCCTTCCATTCAGTTTTCCTAGAAAGTAGGTCACCCAGTTTTCCTGGACTGAAAATGCTTCCCCCCCACCTTGCTTCATCCTTTTTGACTATGGGATCCAATCCAATCCACCCAACATTTGTCAAGCACCTACTAGGTGCTGGGTCTCAGAAATCAGTGTCCTCCCTTCCCCTTTTTGGTGGAGTGAGAGTAAAAGAGGGGTCCTTTGAACCCAAGTTGTCTGTGGGAAGTCTGTTGTAAGTCAGCAAAGATTTGGTCAGTTTGATTCATAAGAATTTGTGAATGTCCAGCCACTATTTTGGCATTAGAAAACTACATATAAATGTGTGCATGCATACACAAATTATTCACACATTAAAAAGAAAAGTGCACCTGTACACATTAAAATATATCTCTCCCTTTCTGGTATCTTGACCAAAACCAAGCCCGAAATCTCCATCTAATTTTGTTGTTGTTGAGGACATTAACAAGTTTAGATACCTTTTCACTAGGCATCCACTCCCTTTCCATGTGCCTCTTCACCCCTGTCTTTGAGCCAGAACACAGTAAACAAAGGGACAGGGTTCCTGACACTTGCAGAATTTCAAGCTGTTTTTCAAGAAGGAAGTCCCAAGAATCTTGTCAGAAATCCTGTTTGGGCGAGATTCCCAGCCCAGTTTTGCAGACCCAGGATGTCTGGGTAGTCTTGGTATGCCTGGGATAAGCAATGAGGATTTTTTTTATCTGAACCAAATCCAAACTCCAAACCTAATTAAAATACCACAACATAGTTAACTCTTTGTTATGCGAATCATGTTATTTATCTAATGGAAGGAATGAGTTCTGCCCCCTCTGATTCTCCCTCTCCTATCTGCTTCTGCTGATCACTTATATTCTATATTTCAGTGCTAGTCTTGCTTTTTTTTTCGTAGACAAAAAGCATCGTCCCACTTTTTGGTTGCTATGCAAACATCAAGAGTTGCAGGAGGAAAGAAAACTTATTGAGACTGAATATGAAAGATTTGGTTACTGTTGCTTTTGTTTGAAGCTTTTTTAAATTCATTTTATATTCTCCTCATTGTTAGGGGTTCTCCAAAACATCCCTTATGCTTCCCCATTTACGGCTTCTTTGGAAGAAGGAAACCTACCAGAATATCTGGTATTTGGGGGCCTAATCTACAGCCTCTTATCTACTATTGTCTCTAAGAAAAAATATAATGTCCTTTGTTTGACATTTAAAGCCCTTCACAATACAGTTCTGACCTATCTTTCCAAGCCTTCTTTCAAATTAATCCCTCCTCACATACTCTATATTCTAACTAAACTGACCTACTTGCCATTCTCTATAAATGCCAACCCATCTCCAGCCTCTGGAATTTTGCACAGGCTGTCCCTCACGCCTTGGATACTCACGCATCTCATTTCTTAGAACTCCTCCTTTCAAGACTTAGCTGAAATGCCGTTTCATACATTCTCTGATCCTCTTGCTCTTAGAAATGCTTTTTCTCCTTTAAACTGCCTCGTATCCTTCCCACATCACAACTTTCTCCATTGTGGTTTCTATATATCAGGGACTGGCATAAGAAATTAAATGGGAATTTAGGAGGAGTTTTGCAGAAGCTACAAGTGACACATGAAGGCCAGAAGATGACCCAGAGGCTATAACCAAATACTAAACTCAAATTTTACAATGTCGTACTGTAAACACCCCATAAAAGGAAAAGAAAAAATTCAGACTTCTCTGGTATGAAAGGAGAGTGAAAAAAATTTACATGGATTTTCCAGATTGCAGGAGTAGGGATTTGGGGGGACCACGCCTCTAACCCCTATGATATGGAAGCGACAACTGTACTTTTTATTGACATCTAGATACATTTTGAATCTCTTCTAGAATATAAGTTGCTTAAGGTCAAGGATATTTTGATTTTTGTTTCTGTAACCCCAGTGCCTAAACAGATAGCCTACATACCTAACTGTATAGTACCCAAAAGAGCAGCTAGCATTTCTTCAGAGAGCAAAGGTTTGCAAAGAACTTTGCACATATTATCTTTATTGATCCTCATAACAACCCTGTGAATAAGTTATGTGTGATTATTTATTCCCATTTTACGGATAAGAAAAGCAAGACTTGCCCAGCTCACATAGCTGATCAATGGCAGAGCCAGGGTTCTGACTTGAAGTCCAAAAAACTTTATCCATTGAACTACCCAACTGCCTTAATATTTAATATCTGTTGAAGGAAGAGGTGAGTTCAATATTTACATTTAAAAAGCATTACTCTGCTGTATAGCAAAGTACTTGAGGCACTGTGAACTCCTAAAATGAGTGAAATTCTGATCTCATTTAACCAGTAGTCATGTTGTAAATGTTGATGGTCTTTCAAAATCTTTAAAAATATGCCTTGGGTGGGGGTGATTAAGTGCCTTGACCAGGGTCAAACAGCTAATAAATGTCTGAGACTAGATTTGAACTCCTGACTCCAGGGTCTGTTGCACATATATAACCCTATATCACATTGCTTGTTGTCTTAGGGAACAGAGAGGGAAGAGAGAGAAAGAGAAAATTTAGAACTCAAAATTTTGTAAAAAGTGAATGTTAAAAATTGTTTTTACATGTAATTAGAAAAAAATAAATACTATTTAAAAAAAGAATGTGCCCTAAATTTGGTGGTTTTTTTCCCAGTTATTTTTACAAGCATTTATTATTTCTCCTTCTCTCTCTCCACACCCCCACTGAACATTTTGTTTTAAACCACATCAAACCTGTATAGTACAGTCTATGGTATTCCCACATTGGCCAAATGCCAAAATACATATGTTATTCTGATTCTAAATCCATTAACTCTCAGACTGCAGGTCGGTGAGATGTTTCTTCTTCAGTCTTCTGGACCTACAATAGATCATTACATTAATCAGAGTTCTAAAGCATTCCAAAGCTGTTTTTTCTCTATAATGTTACTATCACTAGGTAAATTGTTCTCTTACCTTTGTCTCCGCATCAGTTCATAGAAATCTTCCCCATTTCCTATGGCACTGCCCATTTCACCATTTCCCTAATTCAATGTAAATGTTTTGAATGTGTACCTCTAGAAGCCAAATGCTTATCTCCTCACTATCATTGATCCCCGTCCCATTGTATGATCTTGAATTTCCACATCATGGTCTTACTGTCTTAATCCTCCTGGAAAGTCTCTGGAATTCCAAAAATATATTTCCCATTATTAACTTTTCTGTTCTTTCTGCATTGCTTGCCTGTTTTCTTAATTTGACCCAGAACTGTGACAGGCAGCATGGTGCCCTCGGTAGAGTGTAGACAGCCAAGCTCAAAGTCAAGACCAAGTGGTTCAAATCCTGTCTATCACCTCCTGAATGTATAATTCTAGGAAAGTCACTTAACCCCTCAGTGACCAAAGGAAGTCTAGAGACCATAAGTTGCAGAGCATTAGCAGCCCTTAATATTTAGAGGGGTGTTTCCTCATGGGGAGGTGTCCCTTCACCAGTGAAATCACAACTTTTTGGGGGGTAATAATAATAATAATAATTCACATTCATAAAGTGCTTTAAAGTTTACAAAGTTTTTTATTCACAATAATCATAATTCCTATTCCACAGATGAGGAAATGAAGACTGAGTGGTAGTGACCAGTCTTTAATTATTTACAATATCTAGCAAAATTTGAACCCCAGTTTTCTGACTACAAGTTCAGGACTCTATGTTACATTCTTTAAAAGAATCAATTACAGGGGCAGCTAGTTGGAGCAGTGAATAGAGTACCAGCCCTGAAGTGAGGAGGACCTGAGTTCAAATCAGATCTCAGACACTTGATACACTAGTTGTGTGACCTTGGGCAAGTCACTTAACCCCAATTGCCTTGCCTTCCCCCCTCAAAAAAAAAAGTAAGAATCAATTGCAAATTCTGATGTGAAAAATCAATATGCTCCAAAGTATATTCTTCTACATTGTGTCTTTCAACTAGCTAATTAATAAGCAAGAATTAGGCATTTACTGTGTGTCAGGTACTGTTCTAAGCCCTGATAATGTTTGAGAGAAAAAGCACAAACAATCCCTGCCCTCAAGAAGTTTGCATTCTAAAGGAAAAGACAGCATGAGCATAAGTAGGCATAATCACTATTTGTGAGGTCCTGGCAATGTTCATTTCTTTTAAGTCTCGGTTTCTTCATCAGTGAAATGGTAAAGATAATAATTATAGGTAACACACAAAATGATTGCAAAGATCAAACAAGATAACATCTGTATAGCATTTTACAAACCTCACCGTATTGTGTGTGAATGTCAGTTTTTACTAGCATTACATCCTATTCTCTAATAGGACAATATAAGCTAAAGTTAGGATAAGACTAGAACAATTAGCCAAAAAAGTATCATGTTCAATCTCAGGGGGAGAAGTCCAAATCTGTGATCTCGATGGTATAGGCAACTCTCAGGAAGCAAGAAATCTGTAGTTTTTAGTCTTAGAGTTTGTCTCGGACATGGATAGGTGAAATGATTTGCCATAGATATGTCAGTATATATGTCAATGAAAGGATTTGAACCGAGGTCTTCCTAACTCCAAAGAGACTATTTATCCATACGGGGAAAGGAAGGAAGGGAATAAGCCTTTATAAAGAATGTGCTCGGTGCCAGCATTGTGCTAAGTGCTTCTCACAAATGTCGTGTCATTTTATCTTTATAACGGTTGTGAATATCTTCGAGGTAGCTATTATTATCCTCATTTCACAGGTGAGAAAGCTGAGGCCAATGAAGCGTAAGTGACTGGCCCAGGGGCACAAAGTCAATAAGTGGATACGGTCAAATTCGAACTCAGGTCTACCTGACTCCTGGCGCACAGCTGATTGCACTGTATCTGCAGTTATTTCTCCTTGTGTATGTAAACCAACTCAAGAAAAATCCCTGTGTCAAGGCCTATACGTGTATCTATCCCAGGAAGGTCAAGAACTAATGGGTTAATTAGATTTTTTTAATCTATTATTCACCACATCTGCTTTATGGTAGAAATGTCTTCCTCCTATCCACCTTTCCTAGTGACAAGTTCAAGGTCTTCATAAGACAAAGCAGGAGTATTCAACTCTAATAATTTTATAGACTCTCTATTATTCAGTCTTTTTGGTTGTGTCTCATTTTTGTGACCCCTTTTGAGGTTTTCTTGGCAAAGATACTGGAGTGGATGGCCATTTCCATCTCCAGTTCATTTTACAGATGAGGAAACTGAGGCAAACAGGGTTAAATGACTTGCCCAGGGTCACATAGGTAGAAAGTGTCTGAGGTCAGATTTGAACTCAGGATTTCGAGTCTTTCTGACTCATCACAACTCTATCCACTGCATGATCTAGTTGCCCAAAGCCTATCTAGCACCATTGTGGAATGTCAGAATCATTGACCTAAGTGGCCATCACTAATCCAATACCAGCCTCTTTCACTACTAGTGACAGGCTGGTGTTTAAAAATTTTACATGGAGTTAGGAAAATAAGTAACTACTGAATATTTTCTGTTCCATTTGCTTTTGCTTTTCATAATGGCTCCGACACAAAGGTTATTTGCTTTATCATTAGGGCTGACGTCTTCCACCTTTATAGAAAAATACAGACTTGAGAGAGCTTTATGTTTTCGATGACACACTATTGTTTTACATTGACCTAAAACGATTAATTCCTTTATGTTTCTATAGTTACCTTAGTTTCTTCTTAGTGTCTCATAACCCTATTTCCCACAGGCAGACTGAATTTACTATTTATATTACCATAACAATGGCAATGAAGCTTTCCACTTAAACCTCATTTGACCTTTAATTTTTTTTTAAAGGATTCAAAGCTCAAGTAACTGGCACCATAAAGACTCCTACACAGCAATCCAAAATTAAAAAAAAAAATAAAAATAAAAATTATAACAAAGAACAAAAACCTGTGCTTCTGAAATGAACTTCAACTCCAAATCTCAAATGCAGAGGCTCCATTAGCTTATAATCATTTTTTTATCTTTAAAAAGCTACCTTAACTCGAGAACCTCCAAGTACTTTACACATAGGAGTATCCTGAGTAAATTAGTATCCCCATTTGGAATTTTAGAGGGCATACATATATGAAATACCTTGGTAATGTAGCCAAGAACTTACTAAGAAACCCCAATGTCAATCCTCTTTCTCAAATAAGTTCATTCCAAAATCTTTTTTTTCTTCCTATGACATTCCATATGCCTAGCAGATTCTGTACTTTTTACTGATAAGCCATCTCTTAGACCCTCTTACATCTTCTAAATTCTCTTTAACATGAGCTTTCTTAGGCATTGAACCTGATTGCCTTTCTGAGCTATGAGCTGTGCTGGTCTAAGAAACGTCATGCACTGCTTCCCCTCCACTCTCTCCCAGAAGTTTGTGCTCCTTATCTGTGTATTAAATTTATTCTGGGAGCCTAATGGCCTATTCAGCTCCATGCTTTGTATACCACCTATAGCAATGTCTCGTGTGCCCTGCAATGGGCCTGGAAACAGACCATGGAGTAATCAGAAAAGAAAGGGGAAAATATGAGCATGTAATTCAGAGAGACAAAGTCCTAGAGACCCTTTCGTCGTCCAAAGGAGTCAGTTGTCCCCCATGTGAGGAGAGGGCCAGGGACACCTGCAGGGTAGAATAAAGATGAGGAAATGTTTAGTGGCTCAGTGGAAACCCAGCAGAGAAAGAAAGCAGCTGTTTGGAGATGGGGGAAAAGAGGGAGGGAGGAGGATAAAAGGCAAAAGCTGATACTGTATAAAACAAAATTAAGTTGATGAATGAGAACTCCAAGGGATTTAGATAAGTTTGGAGAAAGAGTTGAATTGAGTTTCCCTCCCTCTTCCCCACCCCCAAGTCTCAGCAGTGAAAAGGCAATTTTAAAAGATTCAGATACAGTTAGGGATTCTGTTAATCAGCATAATTTTTTAATCATTTGTGGTTTGGGTGCCCTTTTGGGGGTTTCGATTGTCATCATGTTTATGGGAAATTGGCAGTTATTAATTGCTGTTAATCTTATACCCATCCTTATTAGTATTCAAATATATTTCTCAGTACTTTGTCCAGTATCTATGTAATCATTTATCAACCCTGAGTTTTACTGTAAGCATAATATTTACGAGAAGCAATTTTTCGTGCCTGGGTTAAGTACAGAACCTATAATATTTTTCGGTTGAACATGTCAAAATGACCAAGATTCACGCAGTAGGAGAGAACAGAGGGATCTTAATATGATGATTTTGCCTCTGGAGTGGGAAATTTGACTTCTCATGATCGTTTTTTACAAATATGTTTCTTAAGTTCTGAACGGTGATTTGCATTAGTGGCATTGATATCCGTTATGGTTTTTCAAAGGATTGCAACATTTTCTCTTGATGAAGTGTTATATGAATTTCAGGACATAGGTATAATAAAGCAGGGATTTTGAACTTATTTTTTTTCTATACCCCAAGGTGTTGAGTCTCAAAAAATATGTTATTGTATATGTGCCCATGAATACAGTGCACCCATAGCTTTTGAGGAGGAAGGATGAAGTGGATTCCAACAAATAATTGTGTTTCAGTTCCCCCAAGATGAGGAATCATGGTCTGAAGGATATACTATCTCACTACTCTCATGAGAGTATTACTGCCCAAGACAAGAGAGTTTAATGTCATACTAGTCTGTCCATGTATGACTAGCAAAGCATATACAGATAGAAAAGAGTGAGCATGGGGAAGAAAGAGAAGCCCATTGCTATTGCTAAGGCAAAGTTGTGAAAAGAAAACTAAAAACAAGGCTGGTTTGTTACTAGACATATATTTAATATACTCTTTAAAAAAAAAACCCTGTAAGTTCATAGTCTCATAAAATCTACATTTTTATTCTTCTTTGTATATTGAAATAAAAAAGTACTGCTATTATGAAAATGCAGTTCTAAGTTAACTTATAAAATAAGGAAAGTTGGTCATCTTTGCTTCCCATCTTCTATTTTAGTAATCCTAGAGGGATCTCTCCTAACCATCATAGTCCCCAAAAACCCAGAGTTTTCATACTTGGCTGACTAGAGCATCTTCTCCTGACCTTACCACTAATTAAGCCTGCCATTTCTAGGCAACATTCTAGCTTCCCTAATTACTCCTCCTGCCTCTTCTACCCCTATCCAAAATGTCATTCTGTTACTGTGCTGAATTCAGCTAGTCACTACCACAGGATTTGATAGAGTAATTCTCAAGGATGTGAATTAATGTGTTAACATAAAGGTGTGTGTGTGTGTGTGTTTTTAATATCTCAATTCTTGTGTGTATATGTGTTTTGAAAAAAGGAGTAGGAAGCATACAATCCCAAAAGAATGAATGTCTAATGTTGAAACTTCAGGCAATATGACAGGCTAATTGGGAAGATGTTTTAGGCCAGGGAGATTTTACAGTTGTCCTTCAAATATCTATTTCTCTGGCAGCTCCTATGGGAAAAAGCATTTCTATCTTTCCCCTTTAGAAGGAAAACATAGAAGGGGTATGAACTGGTTGTCATAAACCAGGAACTTCATTAATATAATAATAATAATCAGTACCATAGGCTTATATTTCAATGGCTCTGTCATGACACAAAGTGACTTGGAGAACTTCTAAATTTCTCTAGTTCATTTGACCTCAGATTATTTGAACCTAGAAATGGCAATGAATGCCAGTCCCCCAAGGACTGCTATCAAGTCCCCTTATAAGCACTGAGATTTACAAGGCATTGACCACAAAAGAAATTTTATTTATAGAATAAAAGGCATAAAAAGAAGATTCACATCCAAGCTCCTAGGGTGTCAGGAGAGCCTCTTTCCTCCATTTCTGTGGTACCCTTTTTCTCCCTACTCCAGAGACCCTTAGAGTTTCTGTGACCTTGAGTGGAATTCTAAAAAAGGAGACAGGTGAGGGTTCTTCCCAACAGTCAGCTTTACCTTGTAAGGCTCCACTCCCAGCATGTATCCACCACTCCATCTTGCCAAGGTTGTTCTCTGCTTGACCAATATTATGGTCATCTTGGCTGTCACTGTACTCTGTGTTGCTTCACAGTGGCATGTGGAATCTGTGAGATAGGTAGAACAGGTGTTATTATCATCAGTTTACAGGTGAGAAAACCGAAGTTATGAAAGATGTAGTGATTTGCTCAATTCAACAAAGTCATTAAATGCCCACTTTATGGAAGGCTACTGTGTTCCATGTCATATTGCTAGTAAGAAGCAGAGATGTGAACTGAGCCCCAATCATCTTGTCCAAATCCAGTGTGATTTCTGCTGCCCACAGAATGAAGTTCAGAAGATCACCTTTCCACTCCCAGTAATATATAGTGATGATATGCTTCTGAAAGTGAGAAAGTCACAGCCCACAGAAATAGCTTTAGCTTGTTATGAGTGCTAACAGTTTCTTCATGAGCCACTAGCTGGTGAGTATTCCCTTGCAGAATTCCATTATTTATGCAAGAAGAAAGATGAAAGTAGATAGATTAGTGATAGATATGAAAATGTTGTCACATATATTTATATACATATATATGACAATATGTATATTGTCAGTATATTCACAATCTTTCCTACTGCTGCTCAGGGCTATAGTGAAATGATCCCTGGATATAGTCAGAGACCTTAGTTTCAAATCTTGGCTCTTCTGTTTGCTAATGTGATGCTGTAGATGAATCATTTTACTTCCCTCCATTTCAGTGTTCTCATCTGTAAAATAGGAGCATTATATTAGGTGATTCCTACAGTGACTTTTAACTCTAAATTCTTACTTTATTGCTTTACATTTATTTTATCTCTCTATTAACTTTATTATTTTGCTTGTCTTTTTGAACACACACATTTCTGTGTTCTGTTAATCACTTAATTGTGATCTGGGGTAATGGTTCCCAAAGTGTGGTCCAGTGATCTTGTGGGTCACCAAGATCATTTCAGAGGGTCTGCAAGATCAAAACATTTTTTTTGCTTTTTGGAGGGGCAACTGGGGTTAAGTGACTTGCCTAAGGTCACACAGCTAGTAAATGTTAATTGTCTGAGGTTGGATTTGAACTCAGGTCCTCCTGACTTCAGGTCTGGTGCTCTGTTCACTGCGCCACCTAGCCACCCCTCAAAACTATTTTTCAATAATGCTATTATATTTTAATTTCTAGTGTGATAAATATCAATAGATAGAACCCCCCTTTGGGGGAGGGAGGAATCCTGAATAATTTATTAGAAGAGGAGTATCCTGAGTAAATTTGAGACCTGATGATCAAAGGAATTAAAGGTAAATTCCTGATTAATGGAGGATCAAACTCTGAGTCCTGATTCACCTGTCTTTTGCATAGCTCAGTTAATCAAGGCAATAGCACAGTGCCTAGCACATAATAGGTCCTTAAAAATATTTATTGACTAACAGCCAAACAATCTGTCAACTAAGTAAAACCAATTAAATGTGTTTCCCATGACACAGAACAATAGACTGATACCTGGTAAGGACCTTAAATACCACGGAACACACCACCACACTTTGTTTAATTGGTGAAAGGATTTGTCCAGGGTAACTGAGGTATTATGTAACAAAATTCTAACCTACATCCTTCATCCCCAAATTCAGCCTTCTTTACCCCAGACAAAACATTGGTTGATTGTCACATCTTTTACTTTTGGTTTTTACTGGTTATTTTGGTTTTATGTAGACTGAGTCATCATCAAAAAGAAATTTAAAAAGATAGAGATTGGACCTGTCATTTTGTTCATGTATAAATCTTCTTGTACCAAAACAGGTCAGCATGTCACCTTTTCTTCAACTTAAAGCCTTGCCTAGTACTGAGAGGTTGTTAAGTGATGGTCCCAAGGTCACAGGGCCACTATATCTAAAATCTTGGGGCTGTAGTAAATCTTATGGAACGCACGTTGGAACTTTAAGATTTTTTGTTTGTTTTCTGTCAAACAGATAGGCTATATAAGGTCCATTTCTACTGCCTATATTTTTATTAAGAGCATTGATTTGTTTATTGAAGTCTGAAACCAAAGATGCAACTTAGCAACCTTAGCAACCAACTCCTTTCTGAGCTTTGTTCATGTGTTCAGTTTTGGTGTTTTGACATCATTTTAAAAAAATTAACTACACCTAAATCAGCTGATTTACACTCACTTGTAATGTAGACATGGAACAATGGACTCAGTCAAGTTGTTTCCATAGGGCTTCTGACCCATTCAGTAGAACAGTGGGCTTTGATTGTCTCATATTTTTCACTGAATTTGACCTAATTAAGTAGCTGTTTTGACATATCTTAACAAAGCCACAGAAAGCGTAGCGACTACATATTACCTTGTTAAAAGTAGGGTGTCTGCATTACCTGCAGTCTCTATCGTGGGCTTATAATGTGATTTGGGGTGAGAGTAAATCAGAAAAGATGTACATAGGAACTCGGTTGGAAAATGTTCTCAATACATGTGATGGTAAGGCATTCTGTGCTAAGAGGTTCAGAAGTGACCATAACATGAACTGCTATCTTCTTTCAATATGAATTTGGTTTGGGACAGAAAGTGTTGAGAAATGTAGTACATTTGAGCTTTATAATTAGAAGTGGAAGGGAGCTTGGAAACCGTTGAATCCAACCCCTCCCCTTCATTTTGAAGATGATGAAACAGAGGCACAGAGTAGTTAAGTGTCTAGCTCAGGGTCACACAGCTAGTAAATGTTTGAGATAGGTTTTTAACCCTTTACTACTGAGGATTCTAGAAAGAAAGGAGGCAGTGAAAAATAAGCAATTGTCTAAGATGGAATCAGGGAACGGAATTTGGCATTTTGATCATGGCTTAAAATAAATAAATAAATAAATAAATATAATGATGAGTTCTTCGTTTAACTGTGACATAGTATAGCTAATGAGAGCTTGAAAGAATAATTTAAAACAGTATAGATTTCCAAGGGAAGGGGCAGAAGGCACAGTAACTTAGATGTCATGGAGAGTAGTGAGTATGAAATAGAAAGAATACCTAAAGGAGTGCTCAGTAACTCTTAGGAAACAAAGACAAAAGAGTACATGTAATACAAGTGATGGTGAGGTCTTGTGGAAAGTATTCTGGACTTGGAATCATAGAGCCAGGATCTGAATCCTCCCTCTCCTCCATACTGCCTATGGGACACTGGTGAAGCTCTCTGGATCCATGTTTCATCATCTGTAAAATTAAATAGTTGAACTAGACCCGATTCCACTACTAAAACTCATGATCTTTATATTCATGACTGTGTTTTCTTTTCTTTAAGAACATAGATTTATAATGTTTAGAAGAGGGCTTTTAATTCTCTCTGGGATAAATCTAAATAAATAGGAGAAAAAAAAACGTATCAAAATGTTAAAGGATTCTTTAAAAAAAAAAAGCACCTGCCTTTGTAGTGTCATATTTGGGTTATTCTAAATAATTACGATGAATCACATTTCCAATACTTAGGCACATCATCACCTTCCAAAGTTAGGGCAAGCAACTTGTCAGCACTTTGGAAAGCCAGGCTCATGTGGATTTCATACCTATATTGTATGTGTTCTTTTTGTTGATGTGGGCACACCATTCACTCCCAAGCATTGCAATGCTCCAGAATCATTTGGAATTGTATGAGAATATGTCCCCTTGATTTCTGATAAATGATTGAAAGCCCCCTGCATTTCAAAATCCTGGAATGAACACACACACACACACACACACACACACACACACACACACCAGGAAGAATCTTCAAGTGTTTCGAAAATTCGCTCAAACAGAGGACCGGCTCTTCCACATCCATATTATATGTAGCATATATATTTTCCCAGTGATTAACCAGGTCTTAATGACAACAGTTCTTATCTTACAACTATGACATGAAGAGGGAGCTGTAGCTCTTTTGAGACACGGCTCTGCATGAAGCAGCTTATCCATGCTTTCCGATCTCCTGTCTTTTTTTCCCTTTCTCCCTCCCTTCCTCTGTCTCTCATTCATTCCCTCTCCCATCTTTTGGCCATCGCGCTAGATAAATTTAAATGTATCGGCTCCGAATCTGTCCGAGTGGAGTTAATCCATGCAAATCAGAAGCCCCGGCTGTCCATGCTTGATTCACAAAGAGGACTCAGCTACAGGAGGTCACTGGTTCCCAGCTGCTCCTCCCATTATATTTTCTTTCCCCCCCTTATTGCAGAACTGCTATATGTATACAGGGACTGAAAGGATCCAATTTACTTCAACTGCTGCCTGGCTTTTACTTACAACTTTGTTTGAAGGAACTTACCTTCCATCTGTCTTTGCAAGGTAGGAAGTCTGATTCTTCTAAAGCCTGGGGGGGGATAATGCCTCCCTGCTCGGCTCATTCTGGAATGTCACTTGAATGCTGTAGGCTGTTGCTAGCATTTGGGTCCAAATGCAGTCAATCCAGGTGGCTAGTGCTTTTGTTACCCAGATGCATAGGTACAATTGTGTAAGTGCCTGTTATTGTGATGTGCATTTTCCCCTGCAACCAGCCTCCCCTGGAAACATAGAAACTGCTGAAGCTCAAATCTAGAAATACAATTCTCAATCATGTTAATGTTATTTTTCTTTTCTCCACCCCCTTTAAAAAAAATCTCCTACTGTGTTTTTTAAGTTATCCTGAATGTCAGGCTATAAGATTCAAGTGTAAAATACAATCCTGGTCCAATGCTGCCTTACCCTTGAGCCTTCTTACTGTTGTTTTCTAGGGGAAGAGGGCTAACTGTTGAAATGTTTTAAACAAATAAAAGCTTGCATTTGACTTTATGTTGCTAAAAGGTAGGGAGCCGAAGGCCCCACTGCAAATGGGCCTGTCAAGTAGATTTATACTACTATATAAATAAATTGTTCCTGGAATAGTCAGGAATGGGACAAGTAAGAGAGTGAAATTCAAAATAGTGCTGTTTATTTTAGAGAAAATATTGAAATTGCTCATTAAAAAATAAAAAGTTTAATTGCAGGTAGGTTTAAAAACCTGCCCAAATCTGTAGGGGCTATGGCTGTTACTGGTGACACTGAGAAAGCAGTCCGTGTGTGGTCAATAAGCACCTAGTTAAGTTGTGATAACAAATGTGGCCGTGAGCCCCCGGTCTGACAATGCACATTCTGACTTGTGAAGGCAGTCCCTGGGCTGGGATTCTTTCATGCGTGTTTCCTTTGATTGACTTAGAAGCACATCAGTAGCATGGCTTTATGAGTGAATTCTAAAAATACATTGAGATACTGAAAAAAAAAAAAACTACTATAGGCTTAAATGCACCTTTGCTGGTTAGTGCAAACCAGGCTATACCATTTGCCCAGCATAGCCTGGGATTCAGCAGTGTTCATTCAGTATGCCATCTAGGGAGCTCCTTCATTTCTATGGTTTCCTGGTTTTGACCCCCCCTTTTTTTTTCATTGAGTTCTCCTGATATAGTTATGCCCATAATTTTTTGGAACTAGTATAGGAGAGAAATCAAAATGAACAGTAAACAAAGTTGACAGGGTAGAACAGGGAGGAAAAAAAATCATTCTTTAGTACCCTGAATACTTCTGATGGCATAAATCTTTACATTTCATCTTCTGGGTAGATACTTGTAGTTAGTCGAGTTCCAAAGGGGGTAGGGGGGAATTTATTATCTCCATAAAATATATCTGTGCCAAAAAGGTGCCATCCTTTTCCTTCTTGATATAGAGTCTGCTATTGGAAAAACGCATTCTGATTTTTTTAGGACAGCACAAACCAGGAAGCCCTGTCATTGTTAGCATAAAGAAGACATCTAAACAAGGATTTCTGTGCAGAGGGCAATCTTTCTGTCTCTGGTATTTGTTAGGTTACTGTACATAGAATTTAACAGATAAATATCTCCTGCTTTATGGCATTTTAGAGATCCTTCCTATTGGTTTTCCAGGTACTCCACTAGGGTAACAACTGAAAAATGAAAGGAGTATGTTTTATAGCTGCGAGCAATGAAAAGCCCTTCCCAGTGATATAAGAGGAGTTTCACCTTCCTTCTTACCCACTAATTAGAATTTTTTAAAAACTATTTTATAACTATTTCAAAAATTATCTGAAGGACAGGGGTTTGTTTGTTGTTGTGTTTTTTTTTCCAAGTATATCAAAGCTTCCTAGAAAGGACTGATGGAATCACTATATTGGAAACTCTGGCCAGCTGTCAATGTCTCCTGCCACAGACCTACTGCCATCTGAGGAGCAGGTGGATTTTCAGGGAAAGAAAAGGGGTTGGAACTGATGATCTAGACAAGTTTCTTCTATTTCTAAGAATAGGAGACGTTAAGAGGAGTCTACCTGGAAAAAAAAAAAGTAACAATAACTTCAAGGAAGGAATTACAGAGGATTCCTGGCCAGGATTGAACTAGATAATTTTGGAAATTGGGAGATGTTCATTTAGAACCAGGGAGAGTTGACCTAAATGCAAATCAACTTGTCACTTCTCGAATATGTAAATATGGCCAAAGGAGACTGCTGGACCGTTTGCCTATCTGTAGGATGAGAGATTCAGAGATTGAGAGCAGGAAGGGACTTTAGAGGCTAACTAGTCTGACCTTTTCATTTTACAGGTGATATAACTAAGGTCCAGAGAGAAAGTGACTTGCCCAAGGTATCTTTGAATTGAATTGAATATTGAATCCTCTGAACCTATTGTTATCTATCTATAAACAGACATATTTTACCCTACCTTTGCTATAAGCTCCCTAAAGCCCGGGGCTACTTTTGCTTTTGTCTTTGTATCTCAGCTTCCAGGGAGGTTCCCAATTAAGGAGATTAATAAGTGTTTGTTGATTGAATGAGTGTGACTTTGTAGGCACTTAATAAAGCCATTTTGAATGAATGCTTGAAATCATTAGCATTTGATATGAATGAAAGCATTTCTCATGGAGCCAGGAGGCAGCAAAGAGCTTTGAACTTCGAAACAAGAAAACCTAGGCTCAGATGCCACCTTAAACTGGCTGTCTAGGTGAACTCAGTCAAGTCACTGGAGTTCTCCAAGCTTCACTTTCCCCAATCTAGAAGATGGGGATAAGAGAAGCATCCAAACTGGAAGCCTTGCCCTGAGGCTCCAATGTATGTAAAGCCTTGCAAGCAGTAAGGTGCCATATAAATGCCAGCTATTATTACAGAGTTATTCAGAAGTACTGTTTTAGAAGCCTCTGCGTTGATTTGCAAAGCCCCTAGGAAACTCTCCATAGACCCAGTTTCTATGCCTCAAGTTAGGTTTTTACTGTGTATGCTAAATAAATGGTCTCAGCCTCGTTCTCTCTTGGGTTCCTTTCACTTCATCTGTAAACTTGCCATCCCTTTAGTAACTCACTCAAGCAACTCTTCAGGATAAGTTACATTTGACTGTATTTTAGTCCACCTTACAGGGGACCTAGAGAACTGGCAAAACTCAGAGCTGCATATAATACAGTGCCTTCATTCCCACCTGATTCCTTCCTGCGGGTTTTAGAGTACTGTTAAAAAGATAAATTATCATCTTAAAAGGCTGCTATGAAGAGTGTTAATAAGTTCTCTCTAACTGCAGGGACAGTCAGTCTAATAGGTAGCTACCTCCTGTTCAAGCTCAGGGAAGCTTGTCCTGAGATTGGGAAAACAGGACTCAGTTCACGAATGGCTTCCCTGTATATCTACCCTCTTCTAGGACCTCGCTGGAAGAAACCTGCATTTTTTTTTTTGAAAGAAGAAAATCAGCACTAATTCACAGCACTCTACTGCACTCTAAATCTGTTTCATTCGTTCACAGAAGTCTGATTATGAATATACACCACAGTTTCAGTTGCCTGGAACACTGAAATCTTAGGGGATTGTCCCAAGGTCACATTGCCACTTATGTGTTAGTCGGAACTTGAACCCAAATCTTTTTGAGACTGAGGTTAGCAATCAATCTAATACTTCATAGTCCCTGTTTAACTACTATTTGTAAGATTATAAATTAAAGATAATTTACAAATCTATACTACTAATGGGAATTTCCCACCTTGTGGGTTCCCTATATAAATGCATGATACATGCACACAAGTATTATATATACATACATACATACATACATGCATGCATGCACATATACATACACACATATGCACGTATATGTTTGTACATGCACTCATGCATGTAGTAGGGAATGGAGCAAGCATTTATTAAATGCCTACTATGTGCTAGGCATTACACAAATCTTTTTTTTCTTTTCTTTTTTTAACAAATATTTCATTTTATTTTTACCACAACCCTGGGAAGAAGGTGCTATCATTTTCCCAATTTTACAGGTGAGGAAACCAAGACAGACAGAGGCTAAAACTAGCCTTTGGTCATATAGCTAGTAAATATCCAAGTTCCTATCTGAACTCAGGGATGCCTAACTCCAGGCCACCCTCTATCCACTGTTCCACCTAGCAACCACAATACAATATAGAGGTCTGTGTACACACACACACACACACACACACACACACACACACACACACACACACACATATACCTGAGTGTGTACACACATGATCATGTTGTTTTATTCAGTTGTTTTTCAGTCGTATATGACTCTCTCTGATACCATTTGGAGTTTTATTGGCAGAGATGCCATTTCCTTCTCTAGCTCATTTTCCAAATGAGGAAACTGAGGTAAACAGGGTTAAGTGACTTGCCCAAGGTCACAGAGTTAATATGTGTCCAAGAGGCTGTATTTGAACTCAGGGAGATGAGTCTTCCTGACTATAGGCTCAGCACTCTATCCACTGTGCTACCTAGCTACATATGCATATATACATGCCTACATGCATGTGTGTGTATCTATAGAAATGTGTGTATATAGATATACGAATATATAAATACACACATATAATCACAGATTCAATCCTCTGTCTATATCTGAGTTAGCTAGGTGGCACAGTAGATAGAGTGCCAGGCCTGAAGTCAAAAAAGCCAGAGTTGGAATCCTGCCTAAGATATATGCCAGCCATTTGACCCTGGGAAAGTCACTTCACCTCTGTTTGCCCCAGTCTCCTCAACTACAAAATAGGGATAATAATATCATCTACCTCCCAGGGTTTAATAAAGATGAAGTGAAATAATATATACAAAGTTCTTTGCAAACTTTAAAGCATATATCAATGATACCATATATATGCATATATTTATTTATCTTTCTATCTATATGTACATCTATATCTTTACATAGATCTATAGATAGAAATGTTTACATAGAGGGAGATATATCTATTCAGTCTATCTATTTCATCTGTATCTAAATAGATAATAGATGATATAGATGAAATAGAAATGGTAGATGTATAAAGAGACAGAAATATAAGAGAGAGATTCATATTGGTTAAAAGGACAGTTTGATAGAACATATTGGATTATGCACACACCCACACTGTCCATGTTGTTTCCCCAGATAAGATGTAAATTCATTGAGGGCAAAGACATGATTTCCCTTTTTCATCCTTGTATCTATGTGCCCAGGGCACATGCTTGGTACTTACCAAGGCCTGCGTAATTGATTGATTAATTGATTGATAACTGCCTACTGGTTTTCCAGCAGATATGGCTATTTTCATAGCTGGGCCAATAACACCCTTTACTCTTCTCCCTCCCTCACCCATCCATACCCCCACATCAAGGCCTGCTTTTCACCTCATTTGACTATTTCTTACAGCAGCATATATAACATCTGCTAATAGCCAATTTCAAAATACATTTCTTTCCTTCAGTGTGTAGGGAAAAATAGCATTTCAGTAGGGGAACCTTATAGCTCAAGGGGTTAAGAAGCAGCTTGGATCTATAATTGACTGGCCTCCTGACAGCCTTTGAAGTACCCCTCATATCGCCTCACCCCCCAAGATTGACATCCTTTTATATGTTTGGAATTCTTCAGCCAGCATAAAGTGCTTGGTAATGAGTGAAATTTACCTGAGGCTTCATCTCTCCACAGTTACTTGAAACTTCAGGGAAGTTCTGGTAACAGTTAACATTTTGATGCCAACAACTGTTCTCTTCAGAAAAATAATAAAATAAAAGCATATTCTTCTGTCTTGTCCTTCAAAACCTCTGGGGTGATGGAAGGTGGCTGGCTTTTGCTGTTGTTACTTCTGTTGATTTTCCTTCTTTACCTTTCTTCATTTGGTGGCATCTGAATAAAAATTTCGCCAGGTTGAAAATCCAGGAATGCATTAGAAGGGCAGATAAAGAAAACAAATGGAGTGGAAATGCATCTTTAAATGGTTAGTCTGTGAAAGGCTGAGTGTAGTTATGTGACGGGGTGTCACCGGGTGTTATCTCCTCGGAAAGAAATGAGCAAGAACAAGTCCACCCAGAAAAGCAATTCTTGTTTTCTTTGCATCTGTTTATTTGCATTACTTTGAACTGTGTCCCACTGTTTTTTTTTTATGTCTTTTTATGATTTTGGTTATATTTTTTTATCCACTATGAGAAGATTAAGTATTAGCCAAGCAGGCAATAGGAATCTGATTCAAAAGTGGTGTTCATTTGACCTCTAAACCCCCAAGATCTCACCTAACCAAAAATCTGAACAGCATCAGTACATAATCGAGCAGCAGAAATGAGTCCAACATGGGTCGGTGGCAGTGGAGGAAAGGTACTCATTTCTGGAGCTGAAAATGGAAAAGACAATTTTGATGTTGCTCTGTGATACCAGCGTCCTTTTTCAGATCTTATTTGAAGTAAGCAAACGGATGAACTGGCCTGCATCTCCAGGATATATCTGCTTGCAGGCAGAAAGACTTGGAATCTGTACTGAAAGTCATATTAATATGTCCATTTGGCCAGCATAGGCCAAGAAAGGCCTATCTATTCCTCTTTAATTTAAATGGGCACTTACAGCATAAGAGTCCCTCATAGGAAAGTATTTTGTTCTGTTTTGTTTTAAATGCCTCTGATACATTCCTTTGTAGTCAATCTTCCTGTATATGAGGGCATGAAGATAGGGAGAAGAGGCAGGGAAGAACTCCCTGAGGGACTGGAGTTTTCAGCAGGCAAGCAGGCCACCATTTATTAAGCTTTTCTCATGAGCCAGACACCATGCTAAGCAGATACAAGTAAAAATAAAGACAGTCCCTGGGCTCCTCCAGCTTATAGTCTACAGTGGGAAGGCATTATACAAAAGAGGGAAAGGGGAATGGGTGGGGTGGTAGGAGATAGCCAAGAAGGATCATGGTGGTAAATTCAGGAGAGTGAAAAGTACAGTGGGGAGCAAATAAGAACTCATTGGCAACCAAAAGAGGTGACTGAAATTTGGCTACCGTGGGTCCACCTTCAAAATGGAGGCCCCAGAAGGAACTTGCCAATGAAAGAAGGAGTTCAGCATGGCACTGAGGTATGTTTTAGGAGAAGGTTGCTGGGTTATGCTGGTGAATTCCCAAAGAGCCAGATCAGAAACACAGCTAAGAAGGAAATGAGGCATGCTTCTTCTGGGGCTAGCCACAAAATTGAGACCCCAAAAGAACTGAACAGAAGATGGGCCCCAGAATGGTGAAGGAATGTTCCTGGGTGAAAAGGCCCCATCCAAGGACTGCGACAAGCTCCAACATGAGAAGACAGCTAGCTGAGCCATGTTGGCAAAGAATAGACGGTCAGAAGCCTGGCCTGATGGGATGTAGATTTAGAACTCAAAAGGGCCTTAGAGGTCATCTCTTCCAGGGAGTCTTAACCTTTTTTGTTTCATGGATTTCTTTGGTGGTTTAGAGAAGTATATGGATGCTCTTCTCAGAATTTTTTTTTACTGTATAAAATAAAATATATAGAATTACAAAGGAAAGGAATTATACAGAAATAGCTATAATATTTTTTTTTCTTTTAAAGTCACAAACTTTAAGAACCCAGTATGAGAAAGCATGGGATGCTGGAACCTGAATCAGGGAGACATTGGTTCAAATCTTGCCTCTAAGACTCAGATCTGGAGAGGTAAAATTAATTGGTATCATATAAGTTTTATGTGACAGAGTCAGGATTTGAACTTGCATCCTCTTAAGCAATGTCTGGGGCTCATTCTGCTACATCAGAATGCTATATTGATACAAACAGATAAGGGTGCCAAAAGTTTTGGCACCTTTTTGGAAGACATTACCCTTCTTATTGGTTGTTGTCCTGCTGTGCTGGGGAATTTTTTACCTAGGAAATTCTGTAGGGTCATCCACTGAAAGCTCAAAGGGACCTTTGAGGTTATTGAGTCTAACTCCTCATTTGACAGAAGAAGCAACTTAAAGGTTGTTTTGCACAAGTAATAAGTAGCAAAGCTAGGATTTGAACACAGGTCCTCTGACCCCAAATCCTCCATACTTCCTACTATACCGTACCACCTCTCCCAAGAGGCATTTCATTTCCTGGATATAACAAAAACTAAAATCTAGGGGCAGCTAGGTGGTGCAGTGAGTAGAGCGTCAGCCCTGGAGTCAGAAGGACCTGAGTTCAGATCCAGCCTCTGACACTTAACGCACACACAAACAAACAAACAAACAAACAAAAAACCTAGCCGTGTGACCTTGGGCAAGTTACTTAACCCCAATTGCCCTCAAAAAACAAAACAAAAACAAAAACAACAAAACAAAAAACCAAACTAAAATCTATAAGATTTAAATAAAGGAGTGGGATGGGATTGTTTACAAAAATATATGTCCACTGAAATTCACAAAAGGATTCATTCAGTTGTTTTCAGTCATGCGCAACTCTTTGTGACTCCATTTGGGGTTTTCTTGGCAAAGATACTGGAGTAATTTGCCATTTCCTTCTCCAGCTCATTTTACAGACGAGGAAGCTTGAAGCAAATAAGGTTAAAGTGACTTTCCCAGGGTCCCACTGCTAGTGTCTTTGGCCAGATTTGAACTCAGGAAGCAGAGACTTTCTGACTCCGGGCCTGGTGTTCTATCCACTGTGCTGCCTAGTAGCTGCTCCTCATAAAAGGATACTAAATACCTATCACTGAGTGAATCAAATCAATAAATACTTCCTTGAGAATTCCCAGCCCCAGCACTTAGAACAGTGCCTGGAAGAGTCAGAAACTGGCCATAAACATTAAGCACTTACTGTACTTGGCATTGCACATAGTAGGTTCTTAATAAATTCTTATTGACTAACAGCAACAGATATCCTAATCCAAAGTGGGGGGGTGTCCTTAAAAGGCTTCCCTACCCTAGTTTGAAAAGCTAATTTTAAATTTGTATGCTCAAAATCCCCTTTAATCCACTGGAGTATTTGTTTTTAAATTAAAGGCCACATCTGTCCCTATCCTCCCCTCTCCCCAACAAGAGTCGGGATTTGAACCTGGGCCTTTTTATGCAATATCTAGGGCTCTTTCTGCTATACCCAAATGATATATTGATACAAATGGATAGGGGTGCCAAAACTTAGCCTTCAATTCTCTTCTGTGCTGAGTACTTTTACTGTAGAACACAAAATTTAGGCCGTTTGTTTCATGTTTGTTCTTGAGTTGAATCCATGATTTTCACATGGGTCTCATCTTCTTAAAAGAGTATAAGCTTCTTGAAGGCCAAAGTCCGTATAGTCCTATTTAGTGTTTTCTTTTTATGCTACCATATTATCATATTATATTACATTATATTATATGATAATGGATGATCATATTGTTATTTTATTATAGCATGTCATATATATATGCTATAATAGTATAGCTGTAATGCTATCAGTTGTTGGGCACATACAGTGCTTGAAATGAGGAAATGTGTGTTTTGTTGTTAGGATTCTGTCTCACCTCAATATACTTTGCACCCACTTACAGTACGTGTGGTGCATTCTGAAGAGAATAGAAGCTCCCTGAGAACAGAGAATGCTTGGTTTTGTCTTTGCAGCTTCCCTCAGTCTCTTTTCAACCCAACTCAAATTCCACTTTATGAAGGTGGCTTTTACTGATCCCTCTGTTAATGCTGACTTCCCATTCCAGATTCCTTTCATATACTCTCAATATATCTTGTATGTTCCTAGAGATTTATATTGGGCCTCCATTAGAATGTATGCTACTTTGGAGGCAGGAGCTGTATTTTGGCTGTTCTTTATTTGCCGGGCACTACGATGCCCAGCTTAATAAGCACTTAATCAAAGCTAGATGTTGTATCACTTGTTCTATCAAGAGGTCCTAAAGCAGCGCCTTACACGCAGCTGGTGTTTAATAAATGTTGATTGCTCGTTGCTCATAATAAAAAATATCGCTTCATTCTCTGTGACTATTTGGATAGTTTTTCTTTTTTGTGTGTCTGCCTGGGAAAGCCACCGGCCAAACTCATATTTATTCAATTTACCTAAGCATATTTTTAAAATCTATCAGTTTATTATTCTGGCCAGTTAAGGCAATGAGGCTCAAAGGAGAAAGAAGAAAGAAAGAGGAAAAGGGATACAGACAGAAGACTAGAAGAAAGCAAAGGACAAAGAGAATAAGATAAGCAGGAACACAGAGAAATAAAATCAAAAAAGACAAAAAGCAAAAGTAGCTGGGTCAGAAATGGACGCCCAGAATTAGAGTAAGAGGATCAGAGGTAATCAGATATATTAGTAATTTCAGCAATTTGGGCATTTCTTCCAATGATGTGACTCTATATATCCTAACCCATCAATGCCAGATCAGTTATTAAGGATCCTTCTAACAAGCCTGTGGGCTTTCTTCTCTATTTCTTGACCTCTCATGTATACAAAGGGAGCATTCAGGAGAAGCACTGGGGATGTACCCTGATTATTCCTCCCTCTAGCATTCATAACTCACTCATCTCCCCCCTCCCCTCCACCTCCCATCATACATTCCTCTGATGACATCCTTAGGATGGGCAACCCGGATTTTTCTTGGCACACAAAGTTGCCTACCTGGGGTGTTAGTACCTTTTAATAATGCCCTTTGTAATGCTAAATATTTGTTCAACCACAGATTCACAGCTCTAACTATTCTTAATCCTTAAATATAAGACTCTGCTAGAATTGGGATAGAACAAACAGTTTATGGACAAGTTAGGATTATTTTCTAGACTATAGTAGATTCAGTGAACAGTATAATATTACCCTGAGGGCCAAGTGAGATAAAGGCTCCCACCCATTCTTTTCAAAATCACAGACATTTAAGATTATGTACATGAAATTTAGGGGCAGATTCTATCAGCAGATCCAAATTCAGATTTGTTTACTCTGAACACTTCTCGTAGAAATGTGCTATAAATTTAGAAGTATGAGGGTGAGGGTGGGGGTAGGGTAGGATGGGGGTTACCTTGGCTTGACAGTTTATAGAGAATAGAAACTCAGTTCTAACCTTGGTCTACTATTCATTGGCTCTGAGGAGCCTTAGAAAATCTCGCAGTTCCTCCTCCCCAAGTGCCCTTGCCTGTATAAGAAATACAGGAAAGCATCCAGCCCCTTCCCACAATCACTGCGCAGTACCTAGAAGAATGGGAGCACCTGCTGAGGGGGAGGGGCTGGCAGGAGGGGGAGGGGTTGCATTTGCCATTTTCATTAAAATTATTACTTCTGCACAGCTTGATTTCTTTCAGGCCCCATGTAATATCCTTAGGCCCCAGGCCTATGGGCTCATGCTAATTTGTATGGCTCTTGAAATGGCAGGCTTGTCAAAGCTCCCAGGTACTTCAGTGATAGGTACTAGTTACAGTGATTGCTCAATTTCCATCAGAGAGTGGTGAGCTTGCAAGTCAATGGGAGTATCCCATACCCTCTGAGTAGGCTCTGTTTCAACCTGGAAGTTCAAAGGCCAGATAGAGGCTTTTGAAATATTCGATTATAGGTTAGCAAAATCTAAAATCCATCCCCTCAACCCCCAAATTCTGTTTTTTTTTCCCTCATAATTTTAGGAGATGAATTTCTTTGTGGATTAGCATGCATGTAAGCAGAGAAGGAAAATAGCAAAGAAAAAAAATCCAAACCCAAACAGGGTAATCATGGTATCATGTCACAAGAGCGTTCCATCACTTCTCCTGGCTTTTCCCATTGCTTTTGAAATTATGCAAATGGATTCTTTAAACTCCAAACGGGCATCAATCCCACTGATTTCCATTGATTCGTTCGTCATCGCTTCATGTATGTGTTCTCCCCAAACATCTCATATCGATATTTCTCTCTCTCAACTCTGCCCCTCAATCCATTATAAGTGTATCATTAAAACCTGTTTAATTTCCTATGAAAGATTATATTAAGTGCACTTTTAGTGTAATTATGTCAATAGTGGAAGATAAACATGTATTAGGCAGTGCGAAATGCTGATTATCTGTCAGGGTAAATCTGTTTATTTCAGGAATAGCAATCTGACAACCCCCTGTTGTTAATCGGAGAAGTACATGCTCTTGTCAGATAGCGTTTGGTCGGGTTCTGTCAGGGAAATGTTCTCCCTGAGCTCATGCTGGGACATCATTTTCATCTCTTTGATAGGTATATAGGTAAGTAGATAAATGATAGATAGATAGATAGATAGATAGATAGATAGATAGATAGATAGATAGATAGATAGATAGATAGACAGATAGATGAGTGGATGGATGGATAGATGGATAGATACATAATAGAGATGACTGCTAGAAACAGATACATATATCAATGTGTGGTATATTTACTCAGTTTCCTTATCCTGTGCATTTCTGACCTGTTTTTCTTTCAGAAAACAAAACAAAACAAAGAGCTGCCAATAAACAATTCAGATCCCAGCATTAAAAAGGGCTTGTGAGCCGGAAGAGAAGATTAGAAAGATTAGGCTGCTGCTCAGCTTCTGCCCATGACAGAGCTAGCCCCCAATAATGTCAATGCAAAAGAGAATGAGGGAGAGGAGAGATAGAAACTGTCTTGCCTTCTCTGTGCAAAGATAGTATTTGTTTTCTTTTTTTTTAATGTTTTTCTTATTTTTCTTTCATAGTATTTCTAAATGTATTCTAAAAACTGTCCCCTACAGCTGTGTGACCTTTCTCTTTAATGAGATGAGGTAGGGAAATGACGTCACCACCCCCTTCCCACACTCATAACAACCTCAACTCCAACACACACCCTAAATTTTGCCAAGGTCTTGGTGTTCCAGAATACAAATTTTAATGAAACATTAATAGATGTTTAGTCTTAGTTGACCAAACCCTACTGAAAAATAATTTTGTCTGACTTAATTGCATTGAGACCATTTCATGAAAGCCAAGAACTGCTGAGTAGAATAATAAAATTGATATTTCTAATGGCATTTTAGGATTCTAAATAGAAGGTGAGTAAATATAAACAGCATTCATTCAGTCTTTGCAACCCTTTCTCCAAACCCTTCCACTGCAGACTAATTCACTTACTCAAGGATACCTTACTAGGCCTTAATATAAATGTCTCTCAGAAATAATCTCTCCCCAGTAGATTATGCACATCTTTAGTGTAACTCAGAATTTGCATGTGTAGTTTGCATATTTTTACATCAGAGTGTCTGCTTTAAATTAGATAAAGGTCACTGTCATTCATAATCAAGAAGAAGGTGGATTAAAGGTCAGGATTCAATAAAAAAAAAAACTGATTAGATGTAGAGGTTTGTTCCTATGATTCAGTATATCATTGGATAAGTGGAAATCATGAGTCAACAAATTAACCTCAGTATAATGGGTGACTTGCTTCATTAAGATCAAAAAACAGGTTCATGTATAGTTCCCAATGTATTACTTGTTTGTCTCTATGTAACAGCAACAGATATTTATACTTAATTCTTTTATCACTGGATATAATTTATATGAACCATTGAGTTTCAGGAGTGACATGACGTTTCTTTTTTTACATTTTCAAAATAAAACATTGTGGGATATAATGCCTTGATGGAAGAATGAGGATGAGAAAACACCTAAGGGCTTGCGGTACCTTTAAATTTTCTCCTAAATAGTGGTTTTCAATTTTTTTTAGTCTCAGAAGCCCCTTACATTCAAAAAATTATTATTGGCCCTTTTGTTTATGTGGGTCATATCTATAGATGTTAGCCATATTGGAAATTGAAATGTCTTAGTATTATGAAAATAGATTAAACCTTACAGACCCCTTAAAGGGTTGCAGGGTATAGCAACAAGTACCCTAGCATACCCAGGATGGCTGCTAGCACAGGTTCTTAGATCTGCTTTTCTAAAGGAAAGCAACTCAAAATGGGTTAACAATCTTATTTTAATCGATCAAACATATATCATTTACCTAATTCAGGGGGAAAAGTCAGTACCCTGAACTTCAGAGAATACAAACAGAAGTTACAACAGAAAATAACACAATTCAGAAGACAGGGCTTCCAGCTGTCTGACCATTACATCCATACCTAGTCAGTTACCAGAGAGGGAAGCACCAACATCAGGGTTTTCAAAGCCAGGGCCTCAATGGCTGCCCAGAGTCTCCGGCCAAATCACACAACTCTTCCCAAAGTGAGCCCCAAAGCAAAATCTCAAATCTTCTCTTGGCTCAGACAATGTAACAACCCTCTTGACCCACTGCCCAATCACAAAGTGACAAGGTGTGGGCATTCCTGAAAAACAAGCCTCCTGCCACAGGCTCCATGTGACCACATTCAGCCTTTTAGGGGGCAGAGTATATTTTCAGGGAAGGTTCTCAGAGTCACTTAAGCCTATCAAAGGGCCAAGGGGCAGGGAAGATCTTCAGATTTCCATTACCATAACACTGGGTTGGGAAACCTGCAGCCTTGAGACCACCTGCAATCCTCTAGGTCCTCAAGTACAGCCGTTTGACTGAATCTGAGAATGTGAAGCTTGGTTTCATTCAAAGGGCTATACTTGAGGACCTAGAGGCTGCATGAGGTCTTGAGATCTCAGGTTTCCTACCCCTGGTTTGGGGCATCACTAAGCAATCCCAGTCTAAGAAAATATGGTCCAAGATACACTTGATTGAAAGGAAAAAGACTGTCTCTTTTTGAGGAGAGAAGAGGAGCTGTCACAATAACTTTTGTCCATTTCTCTCTTTTCTCTCTGACACCCTTGGAGCCCTTCCAAATTCTCTTAATCCTGACATTTTTTTCTACCATCTCCATGTACAGTTAATAACAATATGTAATAGTCATAGAGCACCTTTAAAGCTTGCAAAACTGTCACATGTGTAACTCTCCCTTCTGGACTGCTCACAAGATGGGTCCCCTGGTAATATGTAATCCATTCAGCTTCAAGGCATTCTGTGCATGTGTGTACTTGAAATTATATCTCACTAGCTTCCACTAATGGATTTACCTTTACTCTCATCCAGTTGACACAATTAGCTCAAAGCAAAGGCATTTACTGAAATGTCATAGCAGGAAGAAAAGCAACAAAGCATTCCCCAACACTCTATCCAGGGATGTTTGTAAATGTTTAACAATAGACTCTAGGGGAAAAAAGCATGAAGTTTATTTAAGTTGCATTAGTAACATTTTCTTCATCACTTCCTTAAGTCTAGACAATCAACAAGACAATAAATCAAGCCCTGATTTGTAGTGTTTGCTCATTTTTGAGGTGTAAATGCTTGTACCAAAAATTTAACGATTGAATAGGGATTGGCACTGAGTTACCTCCAGCACACCCCTGTATTCCCCCACCCCCATAAGGGTGGGACACAGTATCCAACAAATATAGAGTTCTTAGGATGAGTAGGCATACACATGGGTGTACTTCTAGAGAGACCCGTGTTAAAGGAATAGTGGGCAAGATTGTTTACATTTCTGTTTCTGCAGGACCCTGATATATTATTTCATTAAAGTTCATTCACCCCTATAAAGAAGATATTACCATAGGTAGAACAGTGGTTAGAGTTGTGATGTTTCAAAAGTTTGAGAGACATAATTTCTAGGTAATTAGTCATTTTATTAATGATGTTAGCATTGTATAAATAAAAGGGTCAGTGGCACTCTAAAATATCAAAGACCAATCATGGTGGTGGGCTTATAGTTTATATACCCTTGGAAGAGTGGGTTTTCCTGAGGGTGGCAATAAACTCTGATTGGTTAATAATTAATTAGAATGAATATTACAATGACAGGTGGACCTATTCTGATGAAGAGCTTGGGCATTTAACTTTGATTATGTAATTTGCTTCTAAATTATCCCCGCCTTGGGTAATCTAATCAAAGAATTTATCCCCACCCAAACTTGGGAGAACACAATGGGCAAGAGTTCATCTAGACAAGATGGTCTAGTTGGAGCATATTTTTGGCCAAGGTCAATAATGTTCTTCCAAGGCTGGGCTTCAAACAAGGGAATAGGATGGGGGAAAAGGCTGGATCTCCTCCATAATTGGTTATTAATAATGGTTTCTCTTATTGTGCTAGACTGGGAGTCACAAAGGCCAGAGTTCAAATATGTCCTCAGAAACTGCTTGACCTTGGGAAAGTTACTTAATTTCTCTCTGCCTCAGTTTCCTTATCTGTAAAATAGGGATTATAATACCACCTACTTCCCAGGACAAAATGAGATAATATTTATAAAATGCTTTGCCAGCCTTGAAGAGCTATATAAAACTAGCTATTATTACAAATGAAGGAAGAGTCTCAGAAAGTTTAAGTGGAGTAGAGCCAAGATGGTGGAGTAGAAAGAGAGCGTCCAAGCCACTCTCCCCCCAGACTACCTCCAAACTATGTAAAAGGGGACTCTGAACAACTTCTGGAGCCCCAGCACCCACAGAAAGACACAGAGAAGCTAACCTCCTGCTGAGGACAGCCCAGCAGCCCTGCAGGAAAGACCAGCACAGCGCTGGCAGCGCAGTGCACAGTACGTGGGGAGCCAAGCACAGGTCCGCCTGAGTTGTGGTTTTAGCCCCAGGGTGGCCGGGCCAGCAGCTGGCTGGAGGGACCCCAGAACACCAGCAGCTGTGGTGATTCCAGAATTATCAACATAGACATGCCTAGGACAAAGTGAGAGGTTGGTGCCCTATGGACTTTGGGACCAGTATTTGGGGAATGTGTCGGCTTCCTCCCCTGGGGGCTAGAAGCCACTGAGGAGACATGCCATTTTGTAGTTTTCAGAGGCAGCTCCAGCTCCTGGCCTGTGAACTGTAGGGAGATCCAGCGATCAGTGTTGGGGGATAATCGCTCTTGCTTTAACCTCCCTGGATCTGGATTGTGATCTGGGGTGGAGGTTGTGGTTGGGTTTCCAGCTTGCCAGAAACGGAAGTTGGCTCCCCCTACACGTTTGGGACAAAAGTTCCCATCTGGCGCCAGGCCATACTGTGGCAACAAGCCCAAAAGTCAAGTAATTAAGGGGCAACATGCCAAGCCAAAGGAAACAAATTAAACAGAAAAATGCAACCTTAGACTCCTACTTTGGGGGCAAAGAGGATCGAAGCATAGAGAGAGAGGAGGGCTATGAGGTCAGAAGTCCTACTCCAAAAGCCCCAAGGGAAAACATGAGCGGGTTGCAGGCCATAGAGGACCTTAAGAAGGACTTTAAAGATCAAATAAGAGAAGTGGAGGAAAAATTGGGAAGAGAAATGAGAAGGATGCAGGAAAAGTATGAAATGAGGGTCAACAGCCTGACTGAGGAAAACAACACCTTAAAAAATAGACTAACTCAAATGGCAAAGGAGGCCCAAAAGGGCAATGAGGAGAAGAATGCCTTAAAAAGTCGAATTTGCCAGATGGAAAAAGAATCTCAAAAGTTCACTGAGGAGATTCATTCCTTCAGAGTTAGACTGGAGCAAATGGAAGCTAATGACTTTATGAGAAATCAAGATGCTGTTAAGCAGATCCAAACAAATGAAAGATTAGAAGGCAATGTGAAATATCTCATGGGAAAAACCACTGACCTGGAAAATAGATCCAGGAGAGACAATTTAAAAATTATTGGACTACCTGAAAGCCATGATCAAAGAAAGAACCTAGAAATCACCCTTCAAGAAATTCTCAAGGAAAACTGCCCTGGTGTTTTAGATCCAGAGGGCAAAATAGAGGTTGAAAGAATCCACAGATCACCTCCTGAAAAAGATCCCAAAAAGAAAACTCCCAGGAATATTATAGCCAGGTTCCAGAATCCCCAGATCAAGGAGAAAATACTACAGGCAGCCAGGAAGAAACAATTTCAATATTGTGGAAACACAATCAGAATAGCCCAGGACCTGGCAGCTTCTACACTGAGGGATTGAAGGGCATGGAATATTATATTCCAGAGGGCAAAAGAACTGGGAATGAACCCAAGGGTCACCTACCCAGCAAAACTGAGTATTTTGTTTCAGGGGGAAATATGGTCATTCAGTAGAATAGAGGACTTTCAAGCATTCTTGAGGAAAAAACCAGAGTTGAATAGAAAATTTGACATCCAGATGCAAGAAACAAGAGATGCCTGAGAAGGTAATCAGTGAAAAGAAATCAAAAGGAACTTATCAAAGTTGAACTATTTACATTCCTATAGGGAAAAACAATAACTGTGACTGATGAAATCTTTCTCAGTATGAAAATAATGGAAGAAGGGTGTATGGTCATATGAATACATATGTGAATGTGTGTATATATGTTTACAGTTATACATGGATAGAGGGCATAGGTTGAATTTGTTGGGAAGGGAGGATACTTAAGGGGTGAAATTATGAGGTGAGAGAGGAAAGTGGCAAGAGGAGATGGGGAGAGACAGGGTAGGGTAAACTATCTCATGTAGAAGAAGCAAGGGGAAGTGGTTGCAAGGGAGGGGGAGGATAGGAAGGCAAAAAGGCAAAACCACATTCTCATTGAATTTGGTTTTGGGAGAGAATGACATACATACTAAATGGGATATCTCAACCTGCAGCAGAATAGGGGGAAGGGGGATGAAAGGAGGGATGATGGATGGGAGGGCATCCTTGGGGGGAGGGGAGGTTGGAAGTACCCACTATGGAAGAGGGACAGGATCAAGTAGGGAATGGACCAGGTGGGGGGTGGGATGAGTGGGAGGGAATTATAAGCAGCCTTGTACAATATATCTGGTAATGTTTTGCATAGCTAGACATGTACAACATATACTGAATTACTTATCTTCCCAGAGGGAATGGGTGACAAGAGAGGAAGGAAATGGATCTGAAATTCGAGGTCTTAAGATCAAATGTTTCAAATATATATAAATACTATTATTAATACTCTTTTGCTTGTAATTGGGAGATAAGATGTGCAGGCATTGGGACACAAAGATTCACCTTCCTCTAATGGAAAAGTCGAAGGGGGTATGGGAGAAGATATGGGAGAGAGCAGATTGGAGGAAGCAATATCTTGTGGAACTGCTATTCTGGGAGGGTGGGTAGGGGAAAAACAGGGTGGAAAATAATTGTAACTCAAAATCTGGCAGAAATGAATGATGTAAAACAGAAGTCAATAAAGCATATGTTTAAAAATAAAAGAATCCCCATGTATTAACACACACACACACACACACACAAAGAAAGTTTAAGTGACTGACCTATAATAACATAGTACGTACCAAAGGTAAGCTTTGACCTCCTGACTCCAAGTCCATGGAGCTATTCACCAGACATTTTCCTGATCATCTCAGCTAGTTTTCCCTCCCAAATGGTCTTGTGCTTGACAACTTCATCCTTATTCTATTAAGGTTTATTTTGCATATATTTATATATGTACCTGTTATCTCCTCCTTTAGAGAGAAACGTTAAAAGAAGGAATTGTGTCATTCTTTGTATTTGTCTCCCTAATACCTCTCAGCAGGGGGTACATACTAGGTACCTAATAAGTGCTTGTTTATTGATTGTACACTATACTATACTGCCTCCCAATTAGAATGGATGAATCCAGGGAACACATGTGAGTCTAGCTGGTGCCAGTCAGATAAGTTTTTTCTATTTGTTGAGTATATTTATTTATATTTAGCAATGAAATGGATAAATGAAAATGACTTTTAAAAAAATCTAATTGATGTTTGGCCAGGTTACATCTCCATTTTGCACAGAAATCAACCTGAACTTTTTGAGGAAGAAAAAAAAATCCAAGTGTAATTTACTTAAATCCTCAATTTTAAAGAAGGCATAGACATAGTGACTAAAGCAGTTGACCTGAGGCCAGGATTTTACCCAACTCCCAAAGCAAAAACCTGAATAAAACTGTTGTCTATTTTCCCATCTGGTAATATTTCTTTTCCTCCTGAAATTTGTTTTTGATTTGTTTAAAGGGAAACGTTGCCTTCCTTCCTAAATAGTTTATCTACTCTATTTCAAATACCATAGGATTATGTGCCAAATAAAAGGAAAATAGAGAGGAGGAGGAGACATTGCCTTAACAAAACCTTATTGTTTATTTTTCCCAATAAAATTAACCATATTAAAAGGAACTATAGTTGTTAAAGTGTTTCAAACAGCATGTAATTAGTTAACTTCATTATGCAGTTATTGGATCAATTTTGCATTATTTTAATTACCTTTTGGTGGCTATGGTTTGGTGGATAAACTCAGTTAATGTCCAGGAGGAAACAAAATTATCTTTCCCCTTGGTAGACTTAAATTACACAAGACAATTTGAAAATGTCTATCCTTACTTTCATCTGGAAATTTCCTTGGATTTCTACACTGATTATAGCTGCATGCATTGTGTTGTTGGGTTTGTTTGTTTTTTTTTTTTAAACCAATCACATTTTTTTTTCCAATTTCATAGCTTATTCCCTCTTATGTGGGGGAGGGAGGGAGAATAATGAAACTGCAGCAAACAGATGTTCCCTTATTTAGGCTATCCTTGGAATTTATGTTGTTTCAGGGCATTTATAAGGTTGATTCAGTCCTTGATTCTTCTGGAGTACATAAATTGAATTCCATAAAGTTTATAGTGAACCCCTCCCCCTTCAGAAGATCTTGAAAATGGATACTGTCCACTTTGGATGGATCTTAAATAAATGGTGGCCAGCATACCCCTGGAGCACACTTAAGAGAAAATTGCCTCGTATATTTATATGCATATATAGATCTATGCTTATCAACCCTTGAATTATGAACACCTCACTTATGAACTACAAATACTAATAAATAAGTATGATCATAGGTTTTAGAGATATAGAAAGGGACTCTGAGGACATTTAGTCATTGGGTCAAGGATCCTGAGCTAGAAGGAGATTTTCAGTCCAAACTGCTCATTTTGTAGCTCAGGGAAAATGTCTGTGGAGATTAAATGGCTTGTTCAGAGTCACAAAGACACTAAATGCCAGATTCAGAATCTGAACTCGAGTCTTCTGATTTGGAATCCATTGTTCTTTCCACATGACAAAATAGTGCAGTCCAGAGCCTCAAACCCTATCAACCTTCAGACTCACTGCCTTGTGTTCCTCAATAAAGGCCACTAGGGAATGATGGAGAGAGAGAGAGAGAGAGAGAGAGTGAGAGTTATGTGTCGATGTTATTGGATCGCAGATTAAGAGGGTGAGGCAAGGACTAAGATATAAAGAGGTTGGGAAGGTAGGAAGGGGCCCAATTATGAAGGATTATAAAAGTTAAATGAAGGATTCCATATTTGATCATGGAGGCAATAGGGGGCCGGTGAAGTAGATTGAATAGAAATTAACTTGAACCTTAGGAAGAACGACTGGACAGCTGAGTGGAGGGTGAACAGGAGTGTGTAGAGATAAAGCAGGGAGAGCCAAAGACTATTTCAGTATTTTAGATGTGAGGTGATGAGAGCCAACACTAGCATAGTGGCAACATGAGAGGAGAGAAGGGGATGTATGAGAGACATGTTGTGAAGTTAGGACAGTAAGACTTGGCAACTGAATAAATATGGGAAGGAGGGTGAGTGAGGGAGTGAAGAGTTAACAGGTTGAGAGTCTGGGTGATTGGAAGGATAGTGGTACCCTCAACAGTAATAAGGAAGTTAGAAAGAGGAGAAGGTTCAGAGAGAACAATCACGAGATCAATTTTGGACATGTTGAATTTAAGATGTCTGTGGAATAGCTATATCTCTATGTTCAATAGGCGGTTGGAGATGGGAGTTTGGAGCTTAGGGAAGAGGCTGAAGATGATAGCCAGTCTACAGGAGCTGATGAGATTTCTGAGCTGTGTAACCATGGCCCCGGTCACTTCATCTCTTAGTAACCTGAGGCATCTCTTTAAGTCTAAAAGTTACAGAGAAGCTGTGCTTTAGGTGCGGTAGTTTTTAGGCTGGGTAAAAAAAATGAAGAAAAAAATAAAAAGACAAGAACAAGAATTGATTGATGTGCTGCAAAGCTCATTCCAGACTTCCTGGAGTAAGCTCAGTTACCCTGGCAATAGCTGACTGTGCTTGCGTCTCAGTGATCTAATTCTTTTCCAGTTTACCCTGACCTAGGTAAGGGAGTGCTGGTCATTTCTGTGGCCTCCTAGGAAATTCTCTCCTTTGCCATTGCCAGGTGAGCTTGTTCTGATTGTCTTTTTCAAAGGTCCTTCTTGTCAGCATCTGCTTTTCTTAAAATAAATTGGGGGAAAATAAGAGTTAAGAAAGATTGAAAAATAAATAATTCTACCAGATTAATTTCTAAATATTACATATAGAGGCTCATCCTCTATTTGTTGGGTTTTTGCCAACTTCTGTTCAAGCCTCACACTCTTTTCCTCCACCCTCTTGAATCCTATCTCTTGTAGGGTTTTTTTTTTAACCCTTAGTTACCAAAGGCAAAAGAATGATAGATATGAACTCCTGACATTTTATTTAACCGATGAAGAAAGTGAAGTCCAAATAAAGAATTATAGGATACTTATGCCCAGGAGTATCCAATTTCCCATTCCTCAAGAGAACAACAAAGGTTGGAGGAGAGGTGCTCCTGATTTCTGTCCTAAGACTATACTCAGAGTTTTTTTCCCTAATAAAATTTGCAATTATGAATAGATGTTTGGAAATCAAGTCTGCCACTCATTTGGTAAGGAAGTTTTCAGGCAAAATTTCCTAACCTGGGGCCCCTGATCATGTTTTTCTTAATATCATAAAAAGTAGATTTCAATATACTCAGCTTCCTTCGTAACCCTGTATATTTTTAGGAATGCATTTTGTAAAACTACTCTGAGAAGGGTTCTATAGGCTTCACTAGACTGTCAAAGGAGCCCATCTTACACACACACATACACACACACACACACACACACAAGCTTAAAAACCCTAATTTAAGGAGTCCCAAAATAACATAATAACAAACTATGTATTTTATGTAGTATGTACATATACTATCTAAATAAGATAGGGTCTGGATCTGTGATTTTATTAGTGTAGGGAATTCCTGGGAGAGGAGACTGCCCTCCTGTAGGTCAGAATCTTCTTGGTAACTTATAGAAAGATGTCTAGATTATTGAGAATTTAAGGAATTTAAGTGAAATTGCCTGAGGTCATAATTGGCCAGTGCTTGTCTGAGATAGGGCTTGAAATAAGGTTTCCTGGACCCCAAATCAGGTGTCTATCCATGTAGTGCTTCCTATCTATACTATATCAATGGTATGTGGAAATAGCATTGAAATAAATGGTATAAATGCTATATGATATAGTATTCTTTCCATACACATTCAATATATTGTGGGATAAATGGGTGTCAGTACTAAAAATCCAGCCAAAATTGATAGCAATGTTTATGTAGGGAAAACATGCCCCAAATTTATAGACTCATAGCTAAATTTAGATTTAGAGGACCCCTCAGAAGTCATCAAATCCAATCCCTTCACTTTATAGATAAGGAAACTGAAGCCCAGAAAGGTAAAGCCACTTGCCTAAGGTCCCACAGGGAACAAGCAGCAGAGGACAATCCTAATTCAGGTCCTGTGACTCCAAAGCCTTCACTCCCTCCTTTGTACACTGACATCTCTCCAAGCAAACTTAAAAAAAAAAAAAACAAGCTAATGTTTAGAGCTGAACTAACTCAAAAATTTGGGACTATGTATGTATCCTACATCAGAGTGTGTATGGAAGCTTAATTATATGTTTATCAAACATGCCATGATTGCTTAATTTTTTATTCAGTAAGGTACACATTTTAACCAAAAGTATATTTATTTCAGTATGCATTGCAGCTCCCATCCATATATTCTCATGAGCATATATGTGTTCCCAATTGTAACCCACTTTAATTTTCCAGCATTCTGCCCATGCTTAATCTCTGACTGTAATTGGAAATAGCATTGTACTTGGAGTCAAGAGAACCCTGGAGTTGACTTACATCTCTGACGTTTACTAATTGTTTAACGCTGAGAGTTCTTCAGAGTTAAACCTCTCTGAGTCTGTTTCGTCATCTGTAAAAAGGGGATGAGTGTCTCAAGGAACAACTAAGTGACTGACTTGTCTTAATGAATGAAGGAAAATGCGATCTGCACTTACAAGGTGTCAGGCACTGTGGTGGGTGGCAAGGACACAATACAGACAAGGTGCTTACATTCTCATAGGAGGAGAAAAGGAATTAGGGGAGTGTTGGCCATAGAACAGTATTTTGGTCTGGAAAGTTGAAAGACTGGCGAGTCGAGCAAGAGGATAGTCAAAAGAAACATTCCTTCCAGAGGCAACAATAAGAGGATTAGTTTGCTTACTGTTACAGAACCATGGGGAAAAAAAGAAGAAAAAAATGAGATAGTAATAATATTTATGATACTTTTCTGACAAGGTTGTAAGCATCTAGTAAGGGGCAGCTAGGTGGAGCAGTGGATAGAGTGCCGGACCTGGAATAAGGAAGACTCATCATCTTCCTGGGTTCAAATCTGACTTCAGACACAGTCACTTCTCCCTGTTTGCCTCACTTTCCTCATCTGTAAAATGAGCTAGAGAAGGAAATAACAAACCACTGCAGTATTTCTGCCAAGAAAACCCCAAAAGGAGTTACCAAGAATGGGATATGACTGAATAATGACTGAACAACAATAAGGATCTAGCAAAGTGCTTTGCTGACTTGAAAGCATTAATATTTATTAAATAAATATCAGTGATGATGATTTCTATAGAATTCACCAAATATATAAAAACAAGAAAGTGGTACACCTTTGCCACAAACATGTGGTATTTCCCAATATAATAACTTACTTTTCTGAGTGTTCTACTATGGTTGTGGACAGTAAAGTGGATGACTATATTAGAAACAATCTGCTGCCAGGACTTTTGACTGACAAACACTGATAAATATTTGTTCCAATGATCAATTATTTTTATATGTACATGTTGTCTCACCAGGAAGAATGGATTATCCTTGAGGGCAGGGATTGTTTCACTTTTGTCTTTGATTCTTCATTGCCTCACACAATGTCTAGTACATCATAGGTGCTTAAAATATACTTGTGCATTGACTAATAGTCAAAGGGATTTAGGTGCCATTGACTGGAAATTCTATTAGCAACGGTCTGCGTAAGCCATTTATCTTTGGCCATCCTATAGACTTTATTTCTCCATGAGGACAAAGTGAATAGAGATTTGGCAATTCTCCAACTAATTTAATCAGTATAAGTAGGCAGCTGTATTGTAGTAAAAAGGAATACTGTGCTGCTTTTAGAAGTGAATGACCCGTAAGTGAGAGTCACCTCTGGAAACTGTATTAAACATAAAGTTAGCTAAGTGGGGCAATGAGTAAAGCATTGGGCCTGGGGTCAGGAAGACCTGAGTTCAAATCTTGCCTTGGACACTAGGTCTGTGACACTAAGTCACTTAACCTCCATGTGCCTCAGTTTCCTCAACTGTAAAGTGGAGGTCATAGCAGCACCTACCCTGCAAAATTGTTGGGAGCATCAAATAAGATCATGTTTGTATACTGATGTATTTGTAAAGCACTTAGCACATTGCATGACACATAGTAAATACTAGTCATCATCATCATCACTATTTTTATGACAATTATTATGATATGAGCTTGGCTGAGTCATTTAAGCTCTGAACTTCGGTTTACTCATTTCTAAAGAGGAGCTAGGAGGCGCCATAGTGCACAGAGCACCAGGCCTTAAGTCAGGAAGACTCGTCTTCCTGAGTTCAAATCTGGCCTCAGACACTTACTAGTCTTGTGACCCTGGGCAAGTCCCTTAACCCTGTTTGCCTCAGTTTCTCATCTGTAAAATGAGCTGGAGAAGGAAATGGCAAACCACTTCTGTATCTTTGCCAAGAAAACCTCAAATAAGGTCATGAAGAGTTATACATGACTAAAAATGATTGAACCAAAAAAAAAAAAGTGGGGCTACCAATACTTGAACTAATCTCTCATATTGTTCTGAAGATCCAATAAGATAATGCATGTAGAATCATAAAATCCTAGCTTTAAACCTGGAGTGAGCCTTAGAAATCCTCTCTTACAGTCAATCAAAAAGAAGTTAAATGACTTGCCCAAGATCTCACAGGGAGCACATAGCAGAGACACAATTTGAACTCAATGTTTGTTACTACAGATGTGACACTCTTTCCAGCTTTGGTGTTTTTAAAAAAATTTTTTAAATCTATCTATCTATGTATCTATCTATCCATCCATCCATCCCATAAATCACTATATAAATATCTGTCAGGTCCTGCTATAGCTACTAATATTGCAGGTTCATCTTAAAGTGCATTGAGTATTTTTCCCCAGAGAGTTGTTTTGTAGTTGTTGAGTTATGTCTAACTCTCCATTTGGGGTTATCTTGGCAGAGATTCTGGAATCTTTTCCTTTTCCAGCTCAATTTCCAGATGAGAAAATGGAGGCAAACAGGGTTAAGGTGACTTACCCAGGGTTACACAGCTGGTAAGTTTCTGAGGATGGATTTGAATATAGGTCTTCCTTCCTCCAGGCCCAGCGCTCTATTAACTGTGCCCTTTAAATATATGTTGCTGGCTTGTTTTAAGACACAGAAGAACTGCTTCTCATATTTGCAGACAGAGCTAATGGGAATAGCTAATGTTCTGTATGATAGGATTGATATTTGCCACTTTCTTCTTGGGCTGATTGACTGGGCCCAAACCAATAAAATGGAACGTAAATGGGAGAAATATAAAGTCCCTAATTTAGGTTAAAAAAATTCGGTCTCACAAGCACTAGATATGGGAGACTCTGGCTTGGCAGCAAGTCATATGAAAATGAGTTAGAGGATTTTGCTTGAACACAAGTTTAATATGTTCAATAGGGTGGTATTGTTTAAGGGAGTGAAGGGATGTTATTGTTTAAAGGAGGGAGTGAACCAAATGTAATTTAGATATGAATGAAATATTTTGACCGTATATCACATTAATTGATAGTTCTCCTTGTATCAAACCGTGTCTGGAGTATAATGTTTAATTCTGGATACGTTTTTAAAAAACGTTTTAAAATAAATTTTTATTGATTCTTTTTGCATCCTATTCTACAAACAAGACCCTCCATTTCTCATCTCTGTGGATTTTCTCTGGCTGTCCCCCATGCCTGGAGTGTTTTCCCTCCTCATCTTCACTTCCTGGATTCCTCTAAATCCCAACTAAAATTTCATCTTCTACAGCAAACTTTTCCCAATCCCTCTTCATTCTAGGGACTTCCCTCTTTTAATTATTTCTTATTTAGTCTGTTTATAACTTATTTGTACATATCTGTTTCCTTGTTTTCTCTCCCAATTAGACTGTGAGCTCCTTGAGGGCAGAGACTATCTTTACTATTTTTTTGTATCTTCAATACTTAGCACAGTGTCTGATACATCATAGGCACTTAATAAATGTTTATTAGTTGACTGCCTGATTGACATCACCAAAATTGTGATATTATGTACACACTTATGTATATACATATTCCTCATCAGTAAAATGAGCTGGAGAAGGAAAAGGCAAACCCCTTCAGTAACTCTGCCAAGAAAACCCCAATGGAGATTTGGACCCAACTCAACAACAACAACCACAAAATAACTCTCTGCAGTAAAAAGATACTTTTCAGTTTAACCTGCAATGTGAATATATTCACCATCCTTTTCTTAGACAATTGACAAAATTATAAATAAAGCCCTGATTTGTAGCATTTGCTGATTTCTAAGATGTCAGAGCTTTCACTGACTCTAGCCAGCTGCTGGTATACTCTAGCTCATCTGGGTGTCAACACTGTTTGGCTATGGATTCTCTTAACAGAGTTCATTCTATGCACTTTTTGTAAATCTGATCAGTTTCCTTCCCTCTTCTCCATCCCAATGAGCCATCCCATAAACTAAGAATCTGTCTTGGTCCATTTCCAAGGGTACAGTGACAAGCTAACGTGTGGCTGGAGGGGATGACTACCAGAATGACGTGGGGTTTGAAAAGTCTATCATTTAAGGAGTGACTGAAGACAGAGAAACAGAGAGCTGCCTTCAAATAATAAAAAGAGACAAGGGGTGAGGGAGAAGGCCAGCTTGGTTTGTGTCATTAAAGAGGTTACAACAGGTTCATTCAAAAACTCATTCAAAAACCTCATTCTAAAACTTTCATTGGTTCCCTGTAAGATAAAATATAACCTCCTTAACCTGGAATGTAAGGCCCTCCCTTCACAACGTGACTCCAACCTAATTTTTCAGACATTTCTCATTCTCACCCTTCACATACTCTGCGTTCCACCCTCTCTGAGATTTGACCCTATACGTTCACACACCCATCTCCAAAGTCTGGAATGCACTTTCTCTTTACTTCTACCTTCTGAAATCTTCATTTTTCAAAACCTAATTCAGATGCCACCTTCTCTTCAAAGTCTTGCCCAATCATTCCAGCTCCCAGATCATGTTCTGTCTCTTCAAATTTTCCTAGAGCAGATTTCCCTAAATCAATGAACCAATGCTTAATCAAAAAGTAAAATGTAGAAAAATACCAGTTTCAGGTCCATACAAAGAAAAATTTCCTACTTGGAGCTGTCCAGTGATAAATTGGTCTACCCTCTTCCCATTAGGAGATAGTGTGTTCATTATGGCTATAGCTCTTCAAGCAGAGAGTATTGTAGGAGATGATGGCTAAGAAATTTTGGTGTCATGTGGAAAGTAGGACTAGATTATCTTAAAAGTTGTCCTCAATCTCCAAATTTTGTGGTCTAATTTTCAAAAAGAATCAACTGATTATCAATAAGCATTTACTGGAAAGCAGGTGCTATATTAAGCAATGTGAATACAAAGACAAAAGTGATAACTAGTATTTGTATACCATTAAAATATATACCTTATATATTAAAATATATTTCATATATTACATATTAAAATATATACTTTATATGTTATAACATATACCTTAAAAGGATTGCAAAGCACTTTACATTTATTTTATCATTTAATTCCCACACCATCTCTGTAAGATAGGTATTGATATCATCCCCATTTTACAGAAAAAGAAACAGGCAGAGTTTAAGAAATTTGCCCAAGGTTACATAGCTAGCTAAACGTCTGAGGAAGAATTCAAACTTAGGTCTTCCAGATTCCAAGTTCAGTATTTTAAATGCTTTACCACTACTTTGCTGCTCTGCCTTCAAGAAACTTACAGTCATTGAATTAGGTCACTGAAAGTAAAAACAATTTATGATTTGCAGGGTTTCCCCTCCTTAGAAGCATCTTATTTTTTGCCTAACAGTATTTTGCTTTAAGGAACTTTGTAAATGTTGTGAGGCCTCCACTGGGTAGTCATAATATTCAACAATTCAAAAATCTGTAATGTCATGACCATGGGGGCTCCCTTCATCAAAATAGATCACAGCTTCTTTACAACTTTGTAAATACTCCTCAAGAGTTGCTGGGGCCATGAATAAATCACTCCATAGCCAACCTACTGATAAGCTGCACCAAATTCATTAGACTGGTCTTTGGGTAATAAACATGTAGTCAATTATCAGACTTGCACTTGAAACTTTTCTAAGCTAACGTAATACTAAGCTAATATAGACTCCAATATATGTGTATGCATAATATACATATACATATATACACAGACAATATGTATTTGTGTGTATAGATACCTAAATGATAGGTATATAGGTATGTAGATGATAAATAGATTAGATAGAGTGCTTTGAAAACTGCTACCCTCTGACAGCCCTACAAATATTTAGGGTAGTTATCAAGTTCCTCAAACGTCTCCTCTTTTCAGGTCTAAACATCCCCAGATCCTCCCTAATAAAAGTAAGCCTATATGATCATCATCATTAATATAATCAGAAGCCCATTGGAATATCTATCACACCACATTACCAGGTGGTAGTTGCTCCTGTGTTCATCATAGTCAGAGATTTACAAAGAAATAATCTACTGCTTAAAAAAGAAAACTCATTTTCTCTTTTATATAGTCTTTAGTAATATGTGTGTCTTATGCTTGTGGGTTCAGAGATAGACTGCATAATACCTATCACATAGAGGGTAATTTTCATATATCTAGAGCTCTTTAATAAATGTCTGTTCAGGCCAGGGCATTGACTGATTAATAAATTGGTTCAAGTAGACTTTCAATCGGGTTTCAGGAATAAGTGCTCTGCCTGTTTGATGAATTCTTATACTAAACACAAATGTTGTTATTTGACATATTCTAACTGTTCTAATGAGTCATTCTTCATGATCCTTAACAGCTATGAATTGATCTCTAAGACTCAGATGTCACACACTACAACCCAGATGCATTCTAAGAATCCAAGTGAACCATGTTACAAAAGGAGAAAAGTCCTTAATTTAGTCTAGGGACAGAGGTATATTAAACACAATAATGAGACTGGGAGGAACAAGCAGTGAATTAGGGATGTCATTTTTTTTCCAAAGCACAAATATAATAATCAATGCAGACAGCTATATTTTCAGATCCTCAGGTTTTAATAAAGGTAAGCTCTAAGAATTCTATTTAGACTTTCAGAGCATTACATCTTGAACCATCAAAAATAATCAGATATGTTTTAAATCTGCTGGGAGATAAACTGATCGATTTCATACTTGTAAAACACAAACTCTAGAGGTAGGTTAATTTTCACATTCATCATTTGTAATTATTTTCCAGCGCCTTCAGAGCCATGTTGAGCTCAGTTTTCCCTTCTGCTGATGGGCAGGTCTGTGCCACTTAATCCAAATAAAAACCCCAATACTTGGAGATGAAGTGAGTTGTATTTTAAAGAGGCTCAGGACAAGCACTTATGTCCTCAGAGTACAAAGGGATCTGCCTGCTTCTTTATCTTATAGTCTCAGGTGGCAACATTAACAAACCGATGTTTTATGCATTTCATACATAATGCTCCGTGCGATTATAAAATGTAGACTAGGTCACTGAATTAAGTTTTCTGGAAATGAAATGGGGAGGTGGGTGGAGAAAGATTTTTGCTAGTGAGGAAAATCACCCTGTTCCTTTATCTTTTGGGAGATCTGTAAAAAGCCATTCTTTTGGCAAAGGCTCAAAGAGAAACCAAAATGTGATCGGAAAGACTTCCAATCTGAAGAGGTCTGCCTTAGAAACTGCTTCCAAAATGTGAGTTGGGGTGGGGGACACAGGGGATTGAGGTGGGGGAAGACTATCAGTGTCAGTGACTGATTAAATTTCAGTCATCTATCCAAAGCATTCCCTGGTTGCTTGTAAAATGCTCCATATAATTACAGTAACTATGGTTTTTAAAGGAATTTTACACATTGTCCTTTATCATGGGACTCTCTTTGTGGGTGTGTTTCCACTTTAAAATCAATATCCCTAAAATAAACTTTAATAAGATTTATTAATTTTATCTATGCGGACCTTTTTAAAGTCAATATCAAATATCTTTCTCCAGATTCCTCTTGGCATTTGGAGAAGCTCTGATATAATCAAATGTCATGCCCTCTGTATGTTAAGTGATCATTGTTCTGGGACTTAGCTTGTGTGTACCACTTATCCATATTTTAAACTTTGAAAGAGTTGAGAATCAATACCACATACTACTTAAGATAGGTGGGGTTATGCTGATAGATCTCAGAGCTATGGAAAGAGACTATAAGCTTTTTTCCTTTGTTATTAAAGCTCACCATGCATAGATTACCTAGACAGTGAGTTTAATTAATCAATCCACAAATAGTTATTAAACACCTGCAATGTCTCCAGGACCATACTAGGCATGGTAGATGTAGATACAAAGGGAGAACTGTCCTGATTCTTGAGAAGTTTACATCCTATTAGGAAAGCAAAGGGAAGTTCAACAGGACTAGAACCTGACTGACATTGTACCATCATAGAAAAATCACTATGTTGAACTATTCCAAAGATGTAAGCAAAAGAAACAAAGTAGCTTCTTTGCCAGGGTGTCTCCACCATGTTCAAGTTCTCTAATCAACAGGTACTACTATGAGGACTCAAGGTACTACAAAGTTCAAATCCTTGCCTTCATGGAAGGAATTTAGTTACTGGTCTTCTTTATGTCAGACGTGAAAGAGTCCAAACTATCATCATATCTATCTACTTCAATTCATTATAGTACAGTAGGAAAAGTACATATTTTGGAGGTCGAGCACCGAGGTTCCGATTTCACCACTGACACTAATGGTGTTACCTGGGACAAATAATTGAACCCCTCAGGCTTCTACATCTTTAAGACTATATGAATTAACTCAGTGTTTCATGTCAACTAAATCAAAGCTAGCTAACTACATAGAAAAATAAAATGTTTGGGATAGACTATTAAGCACCTTTTAATAAAATTATCTAAAAACATTATCCATGACTGGTCACACAAAGGCATCCATGATTTAGAGCTAGAAGCCAAGTCATGCTGGAAGTCAGCTCTACCTAAAATTTTCAGAGTGAGCATTTATACACTTCAGAAATTAGGAAACACTACAATTCAAGACTTGGTTTATTGTTTTGTTGATTGTCTAGATTTAAGAAAGTAACAGAGAAAATGTCAATAATTCAGATTAAACTTAAAAGTTTTAATTATACATTTTCCTCTACAGAAAACTAGCATACCCCTGGCTAGAAGGGATCATTTTGTCCAATCCCCAGCCCCATTTTGCAAATGTGGAAACCAGGGTCCAAAGAGATTTAGTGACTTAACCAAAGTCACACAGATATAAGTAGCATAGATAGGATTTGAGCAAAAATTTCATGCTCTTAGAACCATGCTATGACATCTCTTAGGTGATCCTTTCTTTAAAAGGTCTCCAGAGAAAAGGATTCTATAACTTCCTCAAGGAATTAAGGTTTAGCAGTCCTCAAATTTCCTCTCTAAATGTCCTTCCAAATGGGCTTACTTGGGAACTGCTTTTGACATCTTTGAATCCTTTTCAAAGATGTTCCCAAGTATACTAGCTTGATAACATCTTGGGCTAGGGTACCGACCTTGGCACTATCACATGTCACAAATAAAAGCAGTTAAAGTAATTTGGTTTATAAAGGACACTACCCAATTAATACAAAACTGATTTTTTTAAGTTTTGTTGATGCCTTGTTATGCCACGATCACTTAACCCCAGCCATGATTGGAAAATCTCTTTTGTATTGAAGAAAATTGGAGTAAAGCCAACTGATAAAGTGATAGTGTCTGATAGCATACAATGTTTTGGCATTGATAGACCCCTTACCTCTCTACTGAAATGTGTTATTTCATTAATACAAATCTTAAAGATTCTCTTTACAGTTTTTAAAAACTTGTACAAGCAAGGCTAGTTAGCTAGCTTTGGTTTGTACAAGCAAGGCTAATTATTTTCCTTTTTCATATTTAAGAACTCTAAATATAGCATTGAACATGTATGGTTGATAGATACTCCTAGGCTAAAAACACATCACTGTTTCACCATTGGGATCCAAAGTAGAGGTAAAAAAATGTATAAACTGCTTAGTATGTGCTAGGTACCATGTTAATCACTGAAGATGGAAAGAAAGGCAAAATAGTTCCTACTCTCAGGGAACTCAGATTTTAATAATCAGATACATACTAGATACATACAGCTAGGTAGTACAGCAGATAGAGTGCTAGACTTGAAGTGAGGAAGACTCATCTTCCTGAGTTAAATCCAGCCTCAGACACTTGCTAGCTGTGTGACCCTGGACCAGTCACCTAACCCTGTTGCTTCAGTTCCTCATCTGTAAAATAAGCTGGAAAAGGAAATGACAAACTACTCCAATATCTTTGCCAAGAATATCCCCAAAAGAAGTTACAACAAGTTGGACATAACTGAAAAAAAAAACCTGAACAACAAAGATACATAAAGAGTAGATGGAAGGTAATCTCAGAGGTGGATGATTGGGAAAGGTAACTTTAAAAAGGCAGGGAGTGAATAAAGTACCAAAGGAAGCCAGGGAAACTAAAAGGAAGAGGTCAGGAAGGAGAATAAGGTCAGATTTAAAACTAAAAGGAACTTTGGAGGCCATCCAATAAAGATACTTCAGTTCACAGATAAGGAAACTAAGGTAGCAGGTAGCAGTTAGGATTTGAACCTTGGTCCTTGGACTCCCTATGCAAAACACTTCCCATTGTAATACTGGCTTCAGAGTGACACTTGATTGATTGTTTCATCTCCAGCACTATGATTGCTGCAAAAAATGAGATTTGAAAAAAAATTACTTTGTTTTTTTGACCACTTTTGAAAAAACCTGTATCTTTAGAATAATTTTTGCAAAATATGAGCATAAGGTAAAAATATCTGAGGCAATGTGCAAAGTCTGAATGTTATTTTTCTGATTAATTTATATTTAATTTGTTCTTGATGATGTTGGTTATCCAAGAAACAGACTAGCTCCTAGCTGATACTTGATATGTGCCAATAAACAGGAGCATCATCGGGTTAGGAATCAGGAAAAATATTAGACTTTTCCCATCTGTATTTAGCATCTCATCACCATGATTAGAGCGCCTAAAAATATCTGAAACATTATGTTTACTCTGGAAAAATAGGGTCATAAGTAGATAATCCAGAATGTTGTCCCAACAGGGATTATCTCAAATGAATTTCTAAAACTGTTGCAAAACACAAGCTGAGCAAAAGACTTCTGACCTCCCTCCTACATTGATGTCCTCTTCAGGTCATAGCCCAATAAGGGAAATGGAGGTCACACATTTCTTTCAGCCACAGTGTAATACAGTTTGTCTTTGAGAGAATTCTGCTGCCAGGAAACATGTAAAATGCAGAAATTTAAATTTTGGACCAACATCCAAAGCCAGATCATAAGACTCTTCATATCATGTCAAAATCATGTTTCCATGTCAAAGAATAAAACAGTTATTTGAGGATAACTTGAATATCCTTGATAACTTGAAATCCAAAAAAAGTTAAAGATTAACTTTTCTAAAATCTGAAATGGACATAAGTCAATAAAAGCAGTTCTTACACCATACCATTATTACTCGAATACAATAAAACCTTCATCTGTTAACACATGGCATACCTGACCATAAATTGCAAATAAATTATCTCAATCGTCTGAGAACGTTTCTCCTTTGTCTTCTAGAAGTGGGTTTTACCCAGTTTGGAAACTGGCATCTGCTATATGTAGCCATGCAAGGAAATATTTGGAATATGTTTCTTTAATTGAATTAAAAGGTCTGCACTTAATTAAGATTCACCCATGGCTTATTTTGAAAAAATGCCATATAGTGTGTAGAGGTGTGAAAGGTTAGCTGGGAAGATTGCTTCTATGGAACTCAACATACTGTGCATATTAATGAAAATGGCATTGTTAACATCTGTGCATACTAACAATTCACAAAGCTTGTAGCTATATCCTTGGTACTCATTCTGAGTGGAATCGATATGTACACCACTGGATTGTAAGGTTTCCTAGGGAAGGGATCTAGGAGTCACTTCTGTGTACACACCCCTGTGTGTGCCTTGACATTGTGTAGACAGTAAGTATTCAGCAAATGTTTACTTTGTTGCCTTTAGGTTATTGATGTTTATATCTCCATTGGTAGGATACAGTGGAAAGAGTATTGACCTTGGGTGTCAAGGACCTGAGTTAAAATCGTGGCTGTTACTAACCATATGATTGACCTCTCTGGGCCTCAGTTTTCCCATTTATAATAATGAGGGGACTGGACTAGAAGCATTGAAGGGGTCGCAAGTGGAAAAAGTTTCAGAAACCCTGGACTAAATCACCACTAAGGTCCCTTCTAGGTCATGTGACCCTTGGGTCATGAATTGCCTGGAAAAGTCAGAATTTCTAAGTCTTTGTCTTTTTATCTTCTTATCTTCTGACATGTGAAAGTTTGTGTTCTTTTTAATCCAGGTAGCAAGGAACATTTACAAAACTGCTAAAAACACTGAGATGCCAAGAGAGAGGTTTTTTATTTTTTCACTTGAAAGTTAAATAAGTAAATATTGAAAGAGAGGACATTATTAGTTCATAGATGTGTACATATGTGTGTTTCTAATTTTTTTTTAATTAAGAAGAGAAATGCAGACAGAGGTATACCAAACCGCTGGCATGATGGAGAAATTCCTTACTGATTATCTTTTTTTCACTATTACTGCCTGCAAAATATATTTATTTTCCCCAAATAATTATTAGCTTTATATAAATAATATACTATAGTCCCTTGATGGAAGAAAATGATATTTGACATTAAGGAAAGGTCAAGCCTCATGAATGGGAAACCCCAATGAGCATCGCCTTTTAGCTTTATTGAATTAAGAGGTACATATATTTGACAAAGTATAGAAATCCAATAGCTGGTGTGTTATCAGTGCCCTTTTTCTGCCATAGATTTATTGACATTTGCTAAATATAAAAAAGAGAAAATAGGGAGTGCTTCCAATGCATTATGATGTAAAATCTCCAAACACCTCTCTGTCAATTAGGTGAGAGCATTCTAGGAGTAGGAATTCTATTGCTGATTGGAATTCAGAGCAGACTATCAATTAGAAAGGGGACCTGAAGAAACTAATGAACATTAGCCTGGTGACTTTCACCTCTGAAGCCCAAGGAACAAGTTAGGCCTTTTGTAAATTAAGCTGCACATAAAAATTAGGCAGATTAATTGAGGGAATGCCTCAATTGTGGTAGATTGCATTCTGGGCTCAACTTCAGGAATACCTAGGTTCAAATCCCACCCCAGATGTTTACTAGCTGTGTGACATTCCCAGGGAAGTTAGGAGTCTCAGTGGATTCCCTAGGGCTCATCTGCTAAGATACAAAAGGTAAATATCAGTGGAAAGAGTTGTCACTCAGAGAGTTGCCCATGCTGATGTAATCGCACATCATTGGTGTGTTTAGGAAGCTTATTCTAGAGTCCTGGAGAGTTGACAAGTAGAATGAGGGGTTCTCCAACTCGCCCCCAGTTACAATGCAGGTAAATGTTAAAGGTAGGATTTCTACCCAGCCCTTCCTGCCTGTGAGTCCATCAGGCCAGGGTACCTCACACAGAAACAATGGGCATGTTTGTGTACAGGTGCTGTCACCTATCAGACACCTCACACATAAGGGCTTTCTGGTTAATTGTATTGTTTGTTCATATAGTATGTGTGTTTATGGGTAAACACATATGCACATATATTTACATACATATGATATATGTCTGTATAGGTGCATTTTATTATTTTTTTTTGGAGAGCAGTTGGAGTTAAGTGAATTGCCCAAGGTCACACAGCGTTTTTGTGTTAAGAGTCTGAGGCCGGATTTGAACTCAGGTCCTCCAGGGCTGGTGCTCTACTCACTGTGCCGCCTAGCCACCCCTTAAGTTCATTTTAAATATATAGTGTGAATATAGGTTTATATACTTGTATATAACACATACAAATATAGACACATACCTATATTATATATTTGTGTATATGCATATGTTTTATATGTCTGTCTATATGTATCTATTATATGCCTGTATTTTATGTATAAGCATTTAAGCATTTGTATACATGGATTCTGTGTGTGTGTATATATATGTATATGTATAATGCATGTAACATGAATGTAAACACATGACTGTATGCACACACTTTGCATAATACATGCATACATGTACATTGTGCAAACTATGCTTTATATGTTTATATTTATGCATAGGTATCTGTGAGTGTATACATATACATGAATGCATGTAAATATACACATTCAGACATGCTTGGACTTGGGTTTCCTATCCAAATGTCTATGTGAATATAAACATTCATATCTCATATTGATATAGATTTGTATAATATATATTTACATTGAAATATATAAAGATGTAGTATATATAGGAGGGGGTATAGATAGACATAGACATGGGGGAATTTATGTGTATTGATATATACGTGAGAATACACATACCCCTACAAAATAAACACATATATATATATACTTTGTGTGTGCTCAGAGATATTCAGAAAGGAAATCCAAGTCCATAAAAAAGATGGAGGCTTTCAAGGCTTTTCATTTATCCTATCATGTGTACATCAAGATGAGTGAATTCTTCATATAGTCAGGTTGAATTTCCATTGCATTTGGCATATTTGTATCCATGTTCCTAGATTTTGAGAGACACTGAGTGCAAAGCTCTTCATGAAAATGTGATTTAGTTCCAGGTAAATGCTCTAGTTTGTCACTACATGAATGATTACATGGCTTTTGAAATTTATGCAAGCTTATACTGCATCAGAAAAGTTGTACTCCTTGGAAGGAACTGTGCAAATGAAAAGTGAGAGGCTATTTCTAGAGCTGTAAAGCATCTCTCTCTCTCTCTCTCTCTCTCTCTCTCTCTCTCTCTCTCTCTCTCTCTCTCTGTGTGTGTGTCTCCCTCTCTTTTTTTCTCTCTCCTCTTTTCTCTCTTTCTTCTTACTGCCTTTTCTATGACTCTCTCCATCTTTGTCTCTGTCTCTTTCCTCCCACTTAATGCCCTTCCTATTTCTCTGTCTCTCTCTCCATTTCTTTCTCTGTCCCTCCATCTTTCTTTCTCTGTTGCTCTCTGTATCTATTTCTATATCTCTGTATCTCTGTCTCTGTATCTCTATCTCTGTATCTATTTCTGTCTCTCCCCCACTTTTAATGCCTTTTCTATGACCCCAAATGGGGTAGCAGAAAAAGACCAACCGTTCTTCCTTGAATTTACCTTTCGATTTCCATTACTTAGTTTTCTCACCAATTTGATAGATTTAATCGCAAAATAATCACATCACATATAATCAGAAAAGAAGGAATGTTTGAACTTGATAAAAACCGAGGAACAAATCCAGTATATATGTTGAATATATGTATGTCACTTCTCAAAGGGAGAACACATTACCATAGAATCATAGAATTGTTTGAGTTAAAAAGGACTTTAGAAGTCATCTAGTCCAAATCCTCCATTTTACTGACATGGAAACTGAATCCAATGAAGGAGAAGTAATTTGTTCAAAGTCAAACATTAGAATGGAGATAAAACCTCAGGTCTTTTCTCCTCTGACTCCCAGACCATCTCTCTCTGTCCACTTTACCACACTGTTTCTGGTTTCTGTCTCATTTATATACAATACACATACATATTTACATACATATGTATGATTCACTTACTAAAGAATTAAATGCAATATATAAACAGAAATAACTTAAAGCACTTCGTAAATTACAATTAGGTACAAGGCCTCCATAGTTCCTGCCTTCAGGAGCTTACAAATTCATGGCAAGGGTGGTGAGGGGGAAGAAGAACACTTACACAGGTATGATAAAAACCTAATGTGGCAAGGGCAAAATCAATTCCATCCTAAAAACATTTATTAAACATCTACTATATGCAAGGCAGTGGGCTTGGCATTGGAAATTCAGCAGTAAAAATAACAATCCCTGGCCTCAGGAAATTTATATTCTATATAGAAAGGGCCTTTTTTCTAGGGGAAAGAAAAGGTCTAGACAGAGTGCTTTAAGAAAATTGGAGGGGAGAGAGATCATTTAGAGGACCCTTAGGAATGGATTGTTGGATAGGCAGAAGTAAAAGAGGGGCAAACAAAGTTAATATAACTTCGATCTTTCTGTAATGAATATTATAGCCTAGGAGGGAGATATAATAATAATAACTAATGGGTATATAGCATTTTGAGGTTTCAAAGTGCTTGATATATATTATATGATTTAATACACCTAACAACTCTATGAAACAGGAGATATTATCATCCACATTTTGCAGATGAGGAAACAGAATTTAAGAGACTTCTAAAGATTATACAACTAATCTTAGAGCAAGATTTAAATTCAAGCCTTCCTGATACCAAGTCAACCCCAACTAGTTTCCTTAGTATATAAATAGTATATATGAAGAATATATATATATATATATATATACACACATATATATATATTCCTCTTAAAATATAAAGAATTTTGGTACAAAATAGTTATGATCATTTTTTGTTTTTTATTTATTTAATTTTAGTTTACAACATTCATTTCCACAGTCCCTTGAATTCTTCTCCCCCCTCCCCCCGTGGCAGCATGCAATCAAATAGGTTCTCCAAATACCTTCACATTAAAAATTAGTCAAGTTGTAAAGAAGGATTATAATTAATGGAGTGAATAATGAGAAAGAAGGGATGAAACAAAACAAAATACAAAAGAGAGCAAGTAATTTGTTTCAATCTGCATTCAGACTCTGTAGTTCTTTCTCTGGATGTGGATATCCCTTTCCATCATGAGTCTTTTGTAGTTGTCTTCTAACCTTGTATTTCTGACAGAAGCCCAGTCTAGCAACGTTAGTTGTCACAGATACAATGTGTCTGTAATTGTGAACAAAGTTCTCCTGATACTGCTCCCTCCCATCATTCAGCATCATTTTATATAAGTCTCTCCAGGTCATTATGAAGTTCGTCTGCACCTCATTTCTTATAGCACAATAGTATTCCATTACAGTCATAAGCCACAACTTGTTTAGCCATTCCCCAGTTAATGGGCATCCCTTTGATTTCCAATTCTTTGCCACCACAAAAAGAGCTGTTATACATATTTTTATACATATGGGTCCTCTTCCCACTTGTATGATCTCTTTGGGCTATAGCCCTAGAAGTGGTATTGCTGGTTCAAAGGGCATACACATTTTTATAGCCCTTTGGCCATAGTTCCAGATTACTCTCCAAAATGGTTGGATCAGTTCACAACTCCACCAACAATGCGTTAGTGTTCCAATTTTTCCACATCCTCTCCAGCATTTATCATTTTCCTGTTTTGTCATCTTAGCCAATCTGATCAATGAGATGTGATACCTCAGAGTTGTTTTGATTTGCATTTTTCTAATCAATAGTGATTTAGAGCATTTTTTTCATGTGCTTATAGATATTTTTTATTTCTTCCTCTGAAAACTGCCTGTTCATATCCTTTGACCATTTATCAATTGGGGAATGACTTATATTCTTATAGATTTGACTCTGTTCTCTGTATATTTTAGAAATGAGGGAATGAGGGCTTTATCAGGGACACTGGTTGTAAAAATTCAAGTTATCAAAGATTTGTTAATAATTGTGTCCAATGGCCTTTGCTAATTCCTATTTAACTTTTTTGTGGATTTTAAAAAGACCAACCAATGTCTCTCCCTCTTCTCTAGCTTTTATTGCTGTTCAGTCTTTTCAGTTGTGTCTACTTCTAACTCTTTGTGAACCCATGTGAGGTTTTCTTGGCAAAGATATTGAAGTGGTTTATGACCAAACAGGGTTAAGTGACTTGACCAGGGTCACACAGCTAGTAAGTGTCTGAGACAGGATTGACTCCAAGTCCTGTGCTCTATCCACTTCACCACCTAGCTGTCCCTTCCTTTACACTGGTTTTTTTCTTGTCTGTTTGAATGACTCCTTGTCATACTCCTTTTTAATTTTTTTTTAATTTTATACTTTATTTTTCCCAGTTACACTTAAAAACAATTTTTAACATTTATTTTTAAAACTTTGAGTTCCAAATTCTTCCTTTTCTCCAATCCCACCCACCCCCATTGAAAAGGCAAGCATTTCAATATAGGTTTTACATGTGTACTCATGCAAAACATATCCATAATAATCATGTAGTGAAAGAAAACATAAACAAGCAAAGAAAAAAACATGCTTCTCTTAAAGTATATATTTTACCAAAGCTCTTTCTTAGATCATCTCATATTTATGTACTCTCTGATCTCATCAATTCATTCAGATTCAATTATCACCTCTTTGCAAATTAATACTTGCATTCAAGAAGCCCTGAGTTCAAATCCTGCCTCAGACAAGTTGTGTGACCATTAACAAGTCACTTATCCTCCCTCAACTTCAATTTCATAGTCTGTAAATAGAAATAATAATAATCACCTACTTAACACAGTTTTAGTAAGAAGAAATGAGCCAGCATATGTAAAACTTTTTGTAAACCTTAACATGCTCTATAATGTTAGGTATTATTATCATATCAAGTGGTACCATCTACATTTCAAGCCCAGCATGTTCAAAACTGAACTCATTCTATTCTCCACTTAAAGCTACACATTTTCTAATTTCCCAATTTCCTTTAAGGGGTATTATCAGTCACCTAGGTTCATAATCTTGGACTCATCCTTGACTTCTCTCTCTAAATAACCCATATATACAATTATTCACAAAGTCTTGTCCATTCTATTTACTTTCCAAGGTTTTTTTTACAGCCATATTAACTCTCACACTGCCAAACTTTACCTTAGGATCTCATCATCTGTATTATTTTAACAGCTTCCTAATCACTCTCCTTGCTTCTCTCCTTCCCTCCTTCCAACCCATCCTCTGCAGAGCTGCCAAACTGATCTTCCTTCACTACAAATCTATGTTACTCCCCTGTTCAAAAGCAAGACAAGACAAGACAAAAAAAATTTTTTTTAAACTACAATGGTTCCCTATTTCTTTTGGGATAAAATACAAACTCTCTGTCCTAGTTTTCAGGGACTTCCAGAATGAGATTCATACTTAACCTTCCCATCATTATTTCACAATAATGTCTTTCATGTGCTATATAATTCACTTGCAAGTTGTGACATCACCTTCCTTATGTCATGGTCCTCTTTGAGAACGAAGGACAAACAGTGAACATTCCAACCAATAAGCCATATATTCCCAGAACTCAGTGTTCCATTGTCTACTTCCATGTATTATCTAAGCCATCCATATTGTTAGAAAACACTCCCTCCTTGTCTATGCCTTTCAGAAAACACATCTTCCTTCAAGGTTAAGCTCATCTGCTTTACAAATCATTCTCAGTTGCCTATATTAGATTAACTCTTTAGAATTTGAGCTTTTGGAGGGTTAGTGTTCTCCTATTTGATTTTGTATTGCCAATCCCTAGCTTATTTTAGAAATTTAATTAAGTGTTTGTTGAATTAAAGTCAATTGAATGAGCTCATAGTAATACCCACATATTTGTCCATTCAAAAAATCATTACATAATCTCTCCCCATTGGCTTATTTCTTCATGAACTTGAAGGGTTTAGATTCACCTGAACTTATAAAATTCATCTATAAAAGAACGTTAAATAAGGCGTTTAGATATGATATATGAAAATCCCCATTCTCTACATGGTATCTATGTATGAAGGCACTTTCTTATCCTCAACCTGTGTTTCCTGAGACTGGGCTATTTCCTGATATATGACAAGACTTCTTTCTTAGAACTATGATGACTCTATTATCTTATTACCCTTAAAATTGGTATATCATATTAAAAATTAAATGTTAATTATAGCTACAGATTTACCTTTAATTGCATGCTTATTTGAAACATTCAGTAATTCTAAATTATTTCTCAGGCATCATTTTCCCTTGTAGGAACCATACTGCATTTTCTTTAAGGGGATATATTTTAAGTGTTCAGTGATCCTCTTTTTTCTTATGTATTTGACCCACTTGTCCAAGATGGAAGTGAAACTCAGCCTATAATTCCTTAAGAACATTCTAGAGTCTTTCTTAAAACCAAGGTTCATATTTGCAATCTGCTAGTCATCTAATGCAATGACTGCTTAATGTAAGAGAATATATATTTATACCAGCGTTTCTCCAATTCCATTCCAGAGTTCCTTCAAAATGTTTGGTTTTCATCCAGGCCCAGTGATGGATCTACATTTACTTTGTCAGTCTGACTTAGAATATAATGAATATTGACCACTATTGGATTTAATGCCTTCATCTTTCCATTTCAAGGAATGATTTCAAAGTGGAAAATCCCTTAATAGTATCCTTAGTAAATAACAAGGGAAAGAATTCAACCTTGAGTCACATTGTCATCAAGAAATTCCTCTGATAATCTGGTTGACTTCCTCCTTTAAAATATCTGAAGAACTTCTTTCTATTGGTTAAAAAACCTCCGAGTAATAGATATATATATATAGATAGATAGATATGTATATCTATCTATATATATATATATGCATATGTTCTCCTCTCTCTCTCTGTCTTTCTCTCCCTCACTTACTCGCTTACATACCCACACACACCACACACACACACACCTCCTTGGAAATTTCTTTGGATCTCCCAGTTTTTAATTTACATGAATGAGGCAGTATGGCTTAATCTAAAATATGCTCACTTGGGAATCCAAGGACTGGGTTCAGATCCTCCCACATTTTCATGGCATCATAAGAAAATCATTTCACTTTTTTGAGTCTCAATTTCTTAATCTATTAAAGGAAGGGATTATACTAGATGATCCCAAAGGCCTATTCCCACTCTAAATCTGTAAAACTATACTTTAACTGTACTTGGTGAGTTTCTTTGTTCTTCTATATTCTATATTTCCATTTTTGAAGGATATGTTTACTTCTTGCTAAAATGGCTCTATCAAGCCACATACAACATCCCTCCCTTATCCTCCCCCTGCCCCAAGGGCCTGTTATACTTGGTCTTTATTGTATATTTGTCCCAGATTTCCAATAATAGGCTTTGAATAATCTTCAGTTACTCTTAGTTATGGATTTTTTTAACAAGTCTACCCTTTCCAATTTTCCCTAGCTAATGTTTGCACATGATCATGGGCTGTGTTTTGTAAAACTGAACAAACACATGTTGAAGTAATCCTTGAATTCTTTCCTCTTGCATAAAGATTTTAAATTTGGTTGTACTATGACAAAGAAGAGTTTATTGGCTCACTCAATAGTCATTTCCTAGACAACTGAGCAGCGCCTTCATTCATTCATTCCACTGCCTTCCTTGTCTTCTACATAAAGCATTCTGCTAGGCACTACTTGAGATATGTGTGATTTCTGACCTCGGGGAACTTACTTTCAAGAAAGGAGGATGACATACATGAAGTACATAATCGTACACAATAAATATATGGTAACTCTGTTGCAGAATAGAATGCCATAAATGTGGTAGGCTTGCCAGATTAGAGTTGAATTAATCCTAGGATCGTATGAATATAGGGATAGAACTTGAAGGGGCCTTAGAAGTGACTTGCCCAAGGTCATCCAGTAGTAAGCAGCTGAGCTATAATTTGAACTCAGGTCTGCTGACTCAAATCTCAGGGCTCTTTCCACTCTGCCATAAATGAGCGGCTGAAGGAATGAAACATCATTTTTAAAAATGGGGCAGTCAGTACCAATAGTCCTTTTTTCAGAGATGCATAGAAATACAGATTTAGCAAGGGGAGCATAAAGGCCATCTAATGCAACCCTCTTATTTTATAAATGAGGAACTGAGGATAATGGAATTAAGTGACTTGTTCAGAATTAAATAGCCATTATTTTTCAGAGGCAGGATTTGAACACATCACTATCTTATTCTGAATCCAACATTCTATATCTTATGCAATGTCCTTTTGAACTACCTGTTCTTTGTTCTGTCTAAAACCTGTATCCCTTTGCAGTATGGCATAGCAAAGAGAGTGCCGGACCTCTCTCATCAGAAGAGATCTGGAGTTGTTAACCTAGCCCTAATACTGTCTCTGTGACCAACAACAAATACTTAAGCTTTCTGTATCTTTGTTTTCTCATCTGCAAAATGGGAATAAATATGATTTGCTCATAAGACTGTGGGCAGCTAGGTGGTGCAGTGAATAGATCACTGGGCTTAGAATCAGGAAGACTTCTTTTCCTGAGTTTAAATCTGACTTCAGACACTTACTAGCTGTGTGACCCTGGGCAAGTCACTTAAACCTGTTTGCTTCAGTTTCTTAATCTGTAAAATGTACTGGGGAAGGAAATGGTAAACCAATCCAGTCTCTTTGCTAAGAAAACACCAGATGGGGCCACAAAGAATAGTATGAAAAATGACTGAACAGCCACCTAAGACTGAAACTCAGAACATTTGTTAATCTGCATTGGTAAAGGAGTTTCTTCACTGAATGAACTCATAGATTTAGAGCTTAGGTCATCTAGTGCAACCCCATACTTTTGTTGCTGAGGAAACTGAGGCCAAGAGAGTGAAGTAACTTGTCCAAAGTCACAGAGGTAGTTAATGACAGAACAGAGATTCAAATCCAGGTCCCCTCATTCCAAATCTTACATTCTTTCCTTTGCAAAATCACGTGTCTAGAAAAAAAAATCCCTGCCAGGCCCTGGAGGTCAGAGGAGGGTCTAGAGGTAGGGAGAAAGATGAATGATAAGGACAGATTTTCAGCCAGTTCACTATCTTGTGCAGAGCTGGTGCTGGCTAAGTTATTCAGCCCCATCTTGTCTCAGGCTTTTATCAGATACACCATAGGTTGCTGATTCCAGTGACATTGATCAGTATTCTCAAGTTGTCTTAAAGAACATTATTATCATTTGTTTCTCCCTAGGAAAGGAATGAGAAGAAACGTGTATAAAGTCCATCTGTCTCTGCCATTCTAGTAGCACTCATCTGTGACCATCCATTCAGCTCCCTACCTTTTTTCCCCCCTCTGCCAACAGCATATGCCCTCTGCCCTTCTGCCTTCAAAGCAGCATTGGGTTTTGGTTGTCTTGATTGCATTTCTGAGGCAGCTGGTGGCGCAGTAGATAGAATGGTGGGCCTGAATCAGAAGGATCTAAGTGTAATCCAGCCACAGACACTTACTAACTGTGTGACTCTGGACAAGTAGATTAAATATTGTTTTCCTCGGTTTTCTCCACTAGAAAATAGGGATAATAAGAGTACCTACCTTGCCTGATTGTTGTGAATCTCTAAAGAAATACTATTTCTAAAAATAACTTACCATAGAGTCTGGTACATCGTAGGGACTAAATAAATGCTTGTGTTTTTTTTTTTTTTTTTTACCCCTTTCCATTCCCTTCTAAGAGATGGGAAAAGCATTTTGTTGTAAGGTCTTTTTTCTCCTTAAGTTAGTCAACAACACTAATTGATTACTTACATTTTAAAAAGCCTTCATCAAACTCTATAGAAAAAAAACAAAAGAGAAAGAAAAGGTGACCTCTGCCCTTGGGACTCCTTAGAAACTAGCTAAAGACGAAAGCCCATCCACGTAAAGCAATTTAAAGACATTGATATATTTACTTTATTCTGAGTGCACATTACATACACTTCTCCCCCTCCTCCATACAAACCCCTTTATCTTAACTTCCTCATTTAAAACTTGCGGGGAGAAGGGGGAAGGAGATTATCAAAGCATTTGGCCCACTTTCATCTACACCAGGTTTCATCCATCTTTGAAACTTCCATCCACTTCAAGTAAAGCATAATGACTCACCTGAAATCATACTACTCCCCTTCATCTCCCCCATGGCCTGGCTTCCTTGGTTGGCTTCCTTCAAAACAAAGTTCAAATGTCAACTTCCCCAGCCTATCCTATTGCTTATCCATAAATGGAAGTCCTGCCATTTATATGGCATATGTCGTATAGGTACATAGGTGTTTATATGTTGGTTCCCCGTTAGGATGGGAGCTTCTTGAGGGCAGGGATTATGTCTGCCTTTGCCTCCCCAGCCCTCAGCACAAGTGTCTGCCATGTACTAAACACTTAATAAATCATTGTGGACTGACTGAAAAATTAATTGAAATACACATTTCCCTGTCTGCTAACATGTCTTATTTCCTTAGCAATTCATGACTGTTTAATGTATAAGATAGTTTTAAGTAAGGTTGAGTTTGAAGTAGAGAACTTATTTTAAATTCCCTCCTTTGGAATGACCTCTCCTTATCATTCTTTCCTTCCTGATTAATTTTTTTTTTAACAGCAAGGTTTGTCAACACATTTCCTCCACGTGGTATATTCTCCTTTCAGATCTGGACCTCCCACCTTTCCCATCTGTAGTGTTTCCTGCTATTTAGATGTGCTTCAGAGACCAATTTTGCTTTCAGACACTCTGGAAATCCTTTACCATGTACAGTGAATGAGTAGTGTGTACTGTTTTCAAACCCTTGTGCTACTTACTGGGATACATACATCAAGCAGGGTACGTATAGGTGAGAGACAAAATACGTATAAGGACTTTTTTTAAAAAAACATTCACAGGCATAATAGATAAGGCATGGATTTAGCATATAAAAGACCAAGGCTCAAAGTTTGTCTTACTTGCTGATTAGTTATATGACTCTGGCCAAGTCACTGTCACTTTCTGTGCCTTAGTTTCTTCAACTGTAATATGAGAGACATGAATGTGATACAGTCCTAAAGCGATCAATATGCATTTATTAAACACCTAACATGTACCAGGAGCTATGCTTTGGTATTGAGGATAGGGGTGTGTGTGCATGTGTGTGTGTGTGTGTGTGTGTGTGTGTGTGTGTGTGTGCTTGTATACAGGGTGTCCCAAAAGTCTTAGTACCAAATTCAGCTTTAATACCTTTACTACCTCAGATTTTTGGAGTTACCCTCTGGTAATTAGGGTAGAAGGACTAATGCCCTCGTTGGGGATCAAGAAAGGCTTGGGTAGGAGGTAGAGCTGGAGTTTGAAGGAAGAGAAGAATTCTATACAGTAGAGAGGTAGGGAGAGAGTACATTTAAAGAATGGCTAGGGTAAAGCACGGAGACAAGAAATGGAATGTTGTGTACAAGGGCCAGACAAAAAACCATTTTGGTTGTATAGTAGAGTATGAGAGGGAGAGCAATGTCCCAAGAGGTAGAAAGATACTTGGGGGCCAGTTGGCAAAGAGCTTGGAAAGGCAAACAGAAGAGCTGATGTTTTATCCTAGAGGCAATATGAAGCCAATGGAGTTTGTTGCATAGATGAATGATGTGGTCAGATCTGCGCTCAAGGAAAATCACTTTAGCAACCATGTGGAAGATGGATTGGAATAGCACAAGTCTTGAGGCAGAAAGACCCAATTAGGAGACTTTGCAGTAGTTCAGATGAACAGTAATGATGGTCTGAACTAAGGTTGGTGACTGTATAATTAGAAAAGGAGTCAGATACGAATGATGCTGTGAAGATAGAAAAGGTAAAGAGTTGGCAACTAATTGGGAATGTAGGGACAAGAGGAAGTGGGGAATTATAGATAATGCCAGGGTTGCAAACCATGGAGAATAAAAAAATAGCTTTACTTTTCAGAGAGATGGTTTGAAAAAGGACTAGATTTGGAGGGACGATGATGAGTTCTGGTGAAAAGATGTTGAGTTTGAGATATCTCTGGCACATTTAGTTTGAAGTGTCCAGTGAGTAGAGTATAACAGGAGTATTGGTCAATAAGAACCCTATCCTTGAAGCATGCACAAAATAATAAATCTAAGACAAGAAGGGACCTCACAGGCATAAGATCCAAGCCCCTCATTTAAGAGGTAAGGAAACTATATCTAAACCTGTGTATCATCAGCATTGAGGTGATAATTAAACCCATGGAGATTCAATAGGTGACCTAGAGTAAGTATGGAAAAGAGAGGAGAGTTGGAGAGCAGCAGGAAATAGAGGAAAGAGGAGGGGAGGGGAAGGGAGGAAAAGGTCAAGAAAGAGTCTTAGAGGACACTCACAATTCCAGGAAATAACATGGATGATGGTCTAGCAAAGCTGACTGAGAAGCAGCAGTCAGGAAGGAACAGAAGACCAAGGAGTCAGTCGTGTCATGAAAGCCTAGAGAGAAGAAAGTATCTAGGAAGGGAGGGGGCTTCTGAGGAAAGACCCTCAGATCTAAATCTCTGAACCTCTGATCCTGCAAGTTACAGTGTGTGATGAATGCATTCAAGTGTTTAACAAGCTGAGAAATGTGTGTTTTATTCAGAAAGTAACAGGGAACCACTGAAAGTTTTTTTTTTTTTTACCATAGAATTGAAGTGGTCACCAGGAATAATAACTTATATTTAATAGGACTCTATAAAGCACCTCTCTCACAACAACCCTGTGACATAATGAAGGCAACTATTATACCCATTTCACAGCTGAGAAGATTGTGGTTCAGATAATTTAAACAATTCACCTCCAGTAACAAAGTTAGTAAAAAAAGTTAGAATCTGAACATATTTAGTATAGTGGATAGAAAGCCAGTCATGGACTCAGGAATTCTGTGTTCAAGTTCTTCCTCTTCCCTAAACAAACTCTCAGTGTTCCAGGCTACTTTCTAAGACTACAATTTACAGAGAAAGTGCAAACCTGCTTTTGTGAAGATAGCTTCCTATTCTGGTCATTCCCATAACAATAAAATGATGGGGTACAGTCCCTGTTTGGAAGGTTAAAATTTGTATTACTACATCAACAGGTACTCTTCCCATCCCTATCATTTTTTAAGATTGCTACATCTTACAAAAGGAAATGTATTTCATTAGTAGCATATGAGCTTATCTCTTAACCAATAATATTTTATTTATTCTTTATGATTTATTATTCTAAAAGTAGTTTAAAATGTATCAATTGTTTTATATCCAATCATATTAAGTGTTAGAATTTTCTAACAAAATTAGGGTTAAATATAAATAAACTGGCTTGGTGTCCAGCCTCTATCATTAAGGGTTTTCTTTTTTCACTTAAATTAAAAGTGGGAACACACACTAACCTTATCACTAGAATCCAAGTTTCTTCATTTGGAAGAATCAAAGTCACTGACTCAACTTGAGTTGGTCATGGGTCAGGAGACCACACCAATGCCTCTGCTACAGAAGCAATTTTAGGGATTTCAGGGTCATCTGATTGGACCTTCTATGGCCCTAGCTGAATAGAAAGGGAATTAAATTGCCGTGTAAAAATGAAATTACTCACTCAAAGAAGCATTCACGTATTATCTTTGGCAAAGACCATCCCTGACACTCATTTATGATTAAAATTAAAACTCTAGAAATGACAGAAGATTTGGCACCCCTTATATGACAATAAAAATGGGAACACCAAATTAAATCGATGGCCCAAGCCTGTGGCCTAACAGATAAGGAAATGGTTTTCTCAGTGGTGTTTTCAAGTTTCAGATATTCCTGATGAGAAGGGGAAAGGGAATTGGTGCCCTTGATGAGAGATGTTCTATATAAAACGTCTGCCTAGAATGTTCTATATAAAACTTCTGCTTGGAATCAATTGAGAAGGTGCCAGATAGGGTTAGTGTAGGAGCAGCACCTGGACATGTTTCTCAAGGGCAATTGTTAAAGTGCAAAAGGTCGCTTTGAATAGGACACTAAAGGCCTAAACAGGGAAGCACTGTCTAACAGCCTAATTCTTCACATTTGCCAACAAACTTGTACAGCTCTACTTTACTTGATTTCTATTCTGGCTCTTACCATAAATTGATTTATATCAATACAATTTAAAATCTGGCAACAACCTCAAGGGCCAAAATGGTATATTAATATGAACAGGCAAAAAATATGTTAATAAGATCCTGAAATACCAGAGAATTAAGATAAAATGCATGCTTTAAGAAATTTGTGACAGGATAATATAACCTAGTTTTGAAATTATTCCAAATCCTGTGCCAATGGAGGAAATAAATTTTAAATATTAGATTCTAAAAGATCAATATTGATTGTTAGACATAAAAAATGTTATTTAAAAGGCCATGGAATTCATAACTCCATAGTTCCTGGAATAAAGAAAATGCCAGGGAAAGAGAGAAAAAAAGAAAGAAAGAAGGGGGGGAGATGATTAGATAGACAGACATAGATAGACAGACAGACAGACTGATAGATAGATAGATAGATAGATAGATAGATAGATAGATAGATAGATAGATAGATAGATAGATGCAAGGGCTAAAGCCTCCTCTAGACTAATGTGAAAGGTTTCCTCATTTCTTTGGCCTTGTCACAAAGGGTATACAGTACAAAAAACATTCATTAACTAAACTGTTTGCTTTCTGGAAAGAGTTTCTTTTTTATTATGTAAGCCTGCTTTTTATCCTCTTAGTAAATTTCCCAGCATTTAAACACTCCACAGCTATTCTTCCTTCCATTTCTGGGTCCTTCAGCTTTCAACATATGTGTCTTCTCTCTTCTTGTAAAATTAAGCCCTTTTCATTTATGTTAGAGCCTGTTTTAATATTTGGTGCCAATCTTTTATTCTGATTCTCCAGCAGTTTAATGGTGACGGTAAATAAGCAAATCTCATGTGATCCTCCTATTATATGGCTATATATTTCCCATCAAAAGTTGGATGGTGCAGCATGCTGGGAGTTATATGCATTAGTAGAACTATTATGCACCTGCCTGCTAACACCCATTAACACTAATGGAAGGCTGAGATCAATTACCAGAGTTGGTTTTTATAAATTGTATCCTATTTTAGATCAAAATCTGCATCAAAAACAAAATAAGACAAAAATATTAGGCTTTCATATTTCCCTTTAAGTAGTGTGATTTCTAGTTGTAATTTAGATATTTATAGGAGGAAAAAAAGGATGATCTATGTGTTATATTATTAAGACAGATGACCAGAACATACAAGGGTAAGAAGTCTCACTAGAAGATTTCCTTCACAGAAAACCCTACCTTGCCTCTCTCAGGCACATGGCTGATATCATGGGTGGGTCTGGTACCTCTGAATCAAATAAAGACAACCAGATTTCTAGACATTATTTTTCTATGATAAAGGTCATTATGGATAGTGACCAGAGAATTTTCACTCCTATGATCCCAGGTGAAAATCATACAAGACAATCTCAAATGTTAGGAGAGTAATACCTCTCTTAAAATAAAAAAACAAATCTTAAATAATGCTGCTTACAGTTATATTTTGCAAAATATCTCAGTTCTTTCTAATCAGTCGGGTTAGAATCCATGATAACAAGCCCCAAATCTTAGGAAGCTGAGAGATAATGCAGAGTGAATTCTCTGCTTCATTGACAGGTCAGCTAGCTATGTCTCCTAAAATATAATATTGCATATTTTGTCTTTGTATCCTTAGTGCCTGGCATTTAATAAATGCTTATCGATTGACCATCTTTCTCTTTTGTTTGTTCTATGACAATTTACAAAAGCATTTTTTGTGGAATTGAATGAATTGATTTGATGAAAATCTGGTATATTACCAAGGGGGATCATGATAAGCCTCAGATGATTTGTGTTTTATTCCATCTTGAAACAAATGGGGAGGGGGAGGGATGCAAATTTTCTAAGGAGGGTGTCTTTTATAATTTTAAAAGGACGTCAGTGAATCACAAATTTTCTTGATTGACCACTCGCCAGTACTCAAGGTCCTCAGCTTAGCATTAGACCTAAATCATAAAAGTAAAAAAAAAAAATACTAAAGCTTGCAATTTAAAACAAACAAAATGCTCACCAGAACGAATAGAAAATATTGTCATTCTTTTGATGAAATACCAATGAGGGCTATTATAAGTAAATAATTTATTCATGCCTGAAGGAAAAACACGAGCCATAGCATCCTAGGGTTGGAAGGGACCTTTGAAGTTCGACCTTTACCTGGAGCAAAAATCCCCTCTACTGTGCTGGTCTAGTGAAAATATTAATATTAGAGTGCTAGTCCATTCAATTCTTCCTCTTTTTCCTCACGTTTCCTTCCTTATATTTGTATGGCCATTTAAGGTTTGCAGAGTGTGAAAGCATATGATCTTCTTGTGAGACAAAAAATATGAATGCATGAATGGAAAAAGCATTTATCAAGTGCTTACTGTATAATAAGTATTAGGGAACAACCATGACAACAAAAACAGTCAGTCCTTGCCTTCAAGGAGATAACATTACATTGTAATCTATTAGATTGTGAGGGCACTTAGGTGGAGCAGTGGATAAAGTCCCTGGCCTGGAGTCAGCTAGACCTAAGTTCAAAGCTGACATTAGACACTTACTAGCTATACAACCATGGGCAGATCATTTAACTCTGTTTGCCTCAGTTGATTCTTCTGTAAAATGAACTGGAGAAAAAATGGCAAACCACTGCAGTATCTTTGCCAAGAAAACCCCAAATGGGGTCATGAAGAGTCAGACATTACTGAAAATGACTGAACAGTTGTCTAGAGAACAACTATAGCTATACAGATGTTTTAGGGGCATTTTGCTAGATCCAAAACATTCCATAAATAAATGATATTTACACCACACACACACACACACACACACACACAGGATTTATAGAGACAACGTGGTGTTATGGATAGACCTAGGTTTAAGTCCTGTCTCTGCCCTACATTTACTATGTAGTCTATTAGTTGCAGAGATACTTGCATTAGTAGAGGCCATTCCACACCTAGGAGTCTTCTATACCAATGAAATACCAGGTCCACTCTCTTACCCTAATTATTAATATAGATATTAATTTTTGGAGCATTGTACTTTAAATACACAATTTCTGAAATGTTTCAGCCTAAACCTAGATACATAACTGTGTGTAATGTACATTCTGTTTTTTATTTAACTTACCTGGAAAACACCAATGGTTCTTTTTTTTAGTTGGACTTCCTCTTGTATTTTGCATCTTAGTAATAACTTTTTTCTCAAATTCCCAGCACCTCTTCTTTCACCTTTTAGTTGGTATGATAATAAATAACAACAATAGCAATAATTTACTTTTCCATAACCGTTTTCCAAAGCAAGATTATGAAAGCATGCTCTGATGACCTAGTATTAATTATACCCTGAAAAATGTCACAGCTGTTTCTAGTAACATGAAGAGCCTTACTTAAAAGGGAAAGAAAGGGAGCAGACCATGTTATATTTACTACACAGGTGCTTAGTGAAATATTTGCAAATACACCATGTTCTATCATCCCATCGGTGAGCTGCTTCAGCAGCAAGAACAATGCATTTTTCATCAGCAGGCCTGACCTGAGTTCATTTCTGCTGTTACTGTCTGTATGACCCTGAGCAACTCACTTCCCTTGCTCTCTTCATCTAAAATATTGGGGGCGGGGAGGAGGAGTATTAGATAACATTTAAGGTTCCTTTCATCCTTCAAACCTATGGAAAAGGTACGTTTAGAATTACTGTGATTTCATTTGCTACAGTCAATAACAAACGGTCACGTTTATATTGCATATTAAGGTTCATAAAGCACTTTACATAGAGTATTTCATTTCATTCTTAACTTTTGATGTAAGTGATTTTATCAGTTCCATTTTATGGACAGAACACTGATGATCCTAGGAGTTAAACAATAGTCCCAGGGCTACACAGCTAAAAAATGTCTGAACCATTAACTTAGGTTTTCCTCTAGACCCAATACTCTGTGTACAAGTCCACTTTGCTTTTCAATCGCTAAGTCTACTGTGTAAAAGTCACTGGGATTTCATAGCACAGAGCAGTACATCTTAACATATGACTTTGACAGGCCACTCTGTCTGGGTGAGTTCAATATGACTTGGTTATTAGAATCAATTAGTTCCCATTGTGTTTTTACCTTGTATCCCATGGGCATCATCATAACCATTTTGGAAAGCAGGTTCTATAGCTATCCTTTAAAAATACATTAGTTGTTTTTTTTATCCAAAATTTGAATGAAATTACAAAGAAAGCTCATTATTTAAACTAGAATTCCCTTAGAATTTTACCATTTGGAAATACTTGTTTTATTCCAAAAATTAAGAATAAAATTTAACAATAAAGAAGAAAGTAGTTGACTTATAAGATGTCAGGTTTTATTCAAATTTATTAAAATCTTAGATCTATCCAACTAAGGTTAAAAAACAACAACAACCTTCAAGATTACATTGACCCTATTTAAACAAAAAGAAGATTGAGAAGGAAATCTTTGAATGGTGTCCTCCTATTTTATAGCCAATGTGTGTCAGGGGCAGGATCTGAAGCCAGGTCCTTCAGGCTTCAAGGCCAGCTCTATCCACCACGTCATGTTCCCTCTCAGTAAACAATTGTTATCTTATAAAGTTTTTTCTATTTAAATTGAAAAGCCTGTCCAGAAAAAAATTAATTAGGACAGCATGAAGTCAAAGGCCCAATAGTGCTTTTCCTATGTATTCTTGAGTAATAGTAAACAACTACATAATATAAACCAACCGTCTGGGGAGGAGAAATGATAATTAAAGTCAAGCCTCTGTGTGCTCCATTGATTTATGATTCTTGTTCAAAGTCACAGAAGCCTTTACGCATTCACTGATTTTAGGAGACAATATGTAGCTGTATGACCTTTCCCTGCACCAAAAATCATAATGTACAATAATATTCCCAAGATTCAAATAGCCTTGCTAGGTTTTGATAACACTTGGAACCATCAGTTTTTGCTTGGTTTTGCTCTAAATTTTTTTGTCTTCTCTTTTTGTTATTGTTTTCTTGGCAAGGGGTTCCATGATTGTGTATTCATAACTATTGATTGTGTTTGGAAAGAATCATGGCTTCTGAGAGTAAGAGAGTTAATACATATTCACACAAGCAAAATTGCATCCTAAGACCTTGGGTTGGGCTTGAATCAATGAAAGCAGAGACATTCAACTAAAGTAGGGCTTGTAATAGCCAGGGTTCAACTGGAGTTACAACTGGAAGGTAGTTAAGTAACTGTCAGGTTGTAACAAGCTGAGCTGGACAAATGGTGTGCAGTGACGGGAGCCTGAAGGAAGAGGAATGAGAAGGCTGGGTCACTCTTATCCGCAAATTCCTCTGTTTTTATTGTTTTCTGTCCAAACTACTCCTTCTATTCATAGTGTCTTTGCTGTGTCAACTCTGCTCTTTGTTTTCTGTTCTTTTAGACTCAGAGTAATGTCGACTTTAGCACCTAGGCCCAACCTGAAAGGGAAATTGGAGACCAAAAGCTGAGCTCTGACAGGGACATGCTGGCATGTTATCTTAGTGGCCCAAGTTTTGAACTTTACAAAAGCTTGCTTTGGTGAATCTCTTTTCACCCAGCTCCAACCCTGCAGCAGGCCGAAGAAAGAGATCCCAGGAAGGGCTCCAGCTTCTTTGCAAGCTGTGTACACATGCACACCCGGCTGTTCCTTCTTGACTGATGACAGATAGAAGGGAAACATTGGAATATAAGATTTGCCATATCAGATCAGACCACTGATTTATCTATTCTGTAGCATACCTTTGGGAGTGGCCAGTGTCTGATGCTTCAGAGGAAGACGGGGGAAAAATCAAACAGAAGAAAAAGACGATGACTTCAAGCATTTATAAGGAACTCATTCCCCAGCCATGCCTATAGTTCACCAATCTTCTGTTCAAGCATTTTTCTCATAAGGTTTTTGCCACCCCTTCCCACCCTGAAATCAAAGCCAAAATAATGACTTCAAATGCCATTTGTGTATTATCCCGTGTATTTTGATGGCCTTGAAATTCACTGTTCAGTCTCCACTCCCTCCATCCTCTTTCCTTCCCAACCACTTTAGTACTTCACCAATCTTCTCTCCAAGGACCCCCCCCCCCCCTTATGAAGTTGTTGTTGTTGATTTTTCAGCTACCCCTTTCCATTCTGAAATCAAAACAATCTCTCTCTCTCTCTCTCTCTCTCTCTCTCTCTCTCTCTCTCTCTCTCTCCCTCTCTCTCTGGCTCTGTCGCTTTCTTCCTCTCTGCCTTTCTATCTGTCTCTCTGTCCTGCCCCCCTCTGTCTGTCTGTCTGTCTCTCTCTCTTTCTCTGTCTCTGTCTCCATCTCCTTCTCTCACTCTACCCCACCCCTCTCTCCCACCTTGCTATCTTGGAAAAGGTCCCCAGATATATCTCCCCAGAGAGAAATGCTTTGCCCCTCTAACAGCCTTAGTTTAGTCTCTACATTTCCATCATGTGAATTCTGAAGAAAAAAAAATTTTAGTCAAGTATATGGGTATGAAGGTGTGTGTGTGTGTGTGTGTGTGTGTGTGTATGTGTATGTTCTAAAGGAACCAAGACTGTTATTTTCTGATTCATGAAGCAAGAGCAAGAAGTAGACCCACCTCTCTCTAATATTCAAAGTGAACTTTTTCTCCTTCTTTATGGTCTTATGAGCTCATGAGATATGGTAGGTCCTACGTAAACAATGTTTAATGTGTTTTTTTATTTTCAGTGAATAAATGGAATTTTTTAAAAATAAGGATATTTAAAATCTGGAACATATTTCCCACCAGATTATGACAATTTAAAACTTGGTCAAAATTTGACCCTTAATTATTTGACAACGTCCCCTTAAGCCCTCTAAGGGTCACTTAGCATTTCCATTACAAATCTCGACTTTCAGGGGTTTAAAACTTGGCAGTTTAAAGTTGCAGCAGTCTGGAACTTATACAAGTTGTCAGGCCAGATGTTTTTTATTTATTTGTGCGACATTGCTTACCCTTACCCCCTCATCTATACTTTCTTGCTTCATTAAAAGTTCCCCTAAAACTGCTGTTGACTTACAAAGCACATACAACATTCAACAACTTTAGGTATTTTTCTCTGGAATCATTGCTTTAAATTTTTTTTTATTTTAAAGTGATATCTGACAGTGAGTTACTCTTCCTCTCCAATAATGAAGACTAAATCAGGCAAATTCCAGAAAACTTGGCTCATGTTCATGCTTGAGCTAAAGATGAGTAGGGTAAAGAAAAAGGAAGTTTTGAAAATGAAATGAATGAAAAATAGTCAATTAAGGAGTAATGGAGTCAATGGAAGGAAACCCACAGAATGGAGATGGCAAAATAACAGTGAAGAATGATCTGGGGTTATTATGAGAAAACCTTTGATGTTTTATAAACAGAAAAGGAAATGCACTAAGATGGAATATAACAAGGATATTTTTTTTTAAATGAAGGCTAGTACAATAGTTCTATGAATTGGAACCAGTTGGATTGGTAAAACCAGAGAGCCATTGCTTCTTTTTTTAAATCTTCATTATTGGAGAGTCACACTGAGTGGAGTGCTCCCAGAATCGGTGCTAATTAAGGAAGTAGTGTGGAGAGCTGACCTGGTTTCTAGTCTTGAATCTGACCCATAATGGCTATGGGACAGTGGGCTGGTTACTCAACCTCCCAGTGTCTAATTCAGTAAGGTACAAACAAAAGACTGAGAGGAAGTTTGCTCACTTGGGAGTACTCTATAACAGTGAAATCACAGGTCTGGTCTCTATCCCTACCAATGGCATGCTTCCTAAATTTGCAGGTGACACTTTCCTTGCCAGTCCAAGCTCAGGACTTCTTCTACCATGCCCCAGATCTTCATCCGGAAGCTCCCTTCAGCCCTGGATTTCCCAAAGCCTCCCCTCCACCCCTGTGTACTCCCCCTCTGATTGAATGGCTCCTCTTGAAATCTTCATTTAAGGAGAGTGCCCAGGCCAACTGTGTTTTGGTCACCTCCAGGCTGCCCTCCAGACTTTTCTCTACTGTGTCCCTGAGCCAGGGTACCTTTGTCCCACTCCCACTTTCAGCTGCCTTTTATATTGTCTTCTCCCATTAAAGTGTAAGCATCTTTGGGGTAAGGACCATCTTCCTCCTTGTTTTTGGATACTCCATACTTAGCACAATGCCTGGCACATAGTAAGAACTTAATAAAAATTTGTTGGCTGACTGATCAACTGACAGATTAGATAGCTAACAGATGGCAGAATCAAGATCCAAACAGATCTTATCATTCTAGACTTTAATGGGATAAAATTAAATGGATGATAAATATAAAGTCTTTTACTTGGGTTCTAGAATTCAACTTCCAAAGTTTAATGAGGGGGCATGTTTAGCTAGGCAGGAATTCTTCTGCAAAAGAATGGAAATGAATGCAGCAAAGTCAATAGTTTGACCTGGCAACCAGAAAACAAACAAACAACAAAAAAAAAAACAAATTCAAATCTTAGCTTTTATTAGGAGAAACACGGAACTTAGGACCAGGAAAATAAGATTTGTGATCAGACCAACATAACGTGTCATATTCAGTTTTATATTGTACATTTTTAGATGTTCAATGATAACATGGAGAATGTCTAGAGGAGCAGTACGAGAAAGTGAAGGGCTTCAAGATGGTGATAAGGTTTAAAGGGACCGGGGCTGTTTAGCCAACAGAATACAAGGAAAGGGTGGATCACAGTATCCTGTAGAGGAAGGTAGAAGATGAATCTGAGACTTGTTCTTCTTAACCCCAAAGGACGGATTGGAGAGCAGTGTGTAGGAGGGGCTGCAAAGATGAAGATGAAGGGAAAAAACTAACTTTCTAACAATCAGAGAGATTCCAAAGTAGAAGGACCTATTGGGGAAAGTAATGGGTTCTCCCTCACAAGTCTTCAAAGGAAGGCTGGAAAACTGTTTCAAGAATTCCCTCCAAGTGATTCTCATTCAGATACTCATTGGACCCAAAGTCCCTCCCAACTCTGGGAGCTTGGATTCTTGAAATCTGCAAGAAAAACTTCAAAGAAATCAGAAGGAGACTCAAGCTCAGTCACATTTCAAATACATTTGCATTTTCTACCACCAAAATATCACAATTCCATACATCTCTTGCTTTTTAAAATTCTTTTGGGAACTATATTAGTGGAGACGTTATACAGCTCTTCAAGTAACAGACAAGTGATTTCTGGCTCAGGTTAAAAAAAATTCAGAGTGGCTACAAGTGTGCAAAACTTCCATTTCACTTGAGGGGCATTTTGAACGAGAGCTCATTGAACTGGCAGGAAGCCAGAATCTGAAACCCATAACATGGGTGTGTGAAGGAATGGATCTCTCTCTCTCTCTCTCTCTCTCTCTCTCTCTCTCTCTCTCTCTCTCTCTCCCTTTCTCCCTCTATCCCTCTCTCCCTCCTTTCTCTCCTCTCTCTAATTCTCTCCTCTCTCTAATTTTCTTCTCTGTCTCTCTCTCTCTGTCTCTGTCTCTCTGTCTCTGTCTCTCTCTCTCTCACATACACACACACACACACACACACACACACACACACACTCACAATTTTCCTAATTCTTGCTCTGTTTTCAGTCTCAAAGGTACAGTTCAAATGTGCTGCAGAAAACTAAGTCCCAGCAAAGCTCTGAAATATGTTCAGACTTGTCTAATAGATTACTCCTTGCACTGACTCACCTTTACTTATTGTTCTTTCTCTCCACAGCTCCCAAGACAGTATGAGGTCATGTGAAGAGCATGACATTTTCAGTAGTGGGAGCTTCCAATGGCCAGGGAATAGTTTGCCACCTCAATGTCCTCCTTTTTTTTTCCTTTAATTTTAGAGGGGAGAGGAGACGTCAGGACCTGTGATTTCATCAATGCACGGAACTTTGGTGAGGAAAATCCTTCCACTCATGCAGATAGGCACCTCCTCTAAACTTAGTTTTAGAGAGGCATCTGGGTCACTGAGAGATTAAGTGATTTGCCCCAGGTCACCCATTTAGTGAGCAGCCAGGTGGCGCCATGGTACACAGAGCGCTGGGCCTGGAGTCAGGAAGCCTCATCTTCCTAAGTACAAATCTGGCCTCAGATACTAACTGTGTGACCCTGGTCAAGTCATTTAACCCTGTTTGCCTCTGTCTCCTCATCTGTAAAATGAACTGGAGAAGGAAATGGAAAACCACTCTAATACCTCTGCCAAGAAAACCCCAAATAGGGTCACAAAGAGATCTATAACTGAAAAACAACTGAACAAAAACACATTTGGGATGGACCATGGATAGCTCTGAACCCAGTTCTTTCTGATGCCCAGGCCTTCCCTCTGTTGATTGCATGACTGGTCTCTGATGTTACCATTCCATCGTATGGAATCCGATTCAATTCAACTCAACTCTATTCAATTCAATGTATTCTGTGCTTCCAGGATTAAAAAGTCCTTACCCATTGAAACTCATTTTGTAATGAAATTTGAAGTGGGAGAGCACACACACATGCGTGAGCATGCACACACACACACACACACACACACACACACACACCCTTTTATGTCTCCACATGCATGTATGTGTATATGTTTATATAGTATATGTATTGGACTGGGCCTGTGATTCCATTGGTTTAGAGAGCTCCCAATGAACAAAAATTCTCTATCAGCATAGACCATCACTGGCTTGGCAACTTCCAGTCTTACAGAGTTGCCTGGGATTTGAGAGGTAAAGACACAGCCACTGTCACATAGCCATTCATTAAATGTGTCAGAGGCAGCCCTACAACTCAGGTCTTCCTGACCCAAGTCTTCCTTGCCTCTCTGTCTCTGTCTCTGTCTCTCTGTCTCTCTCTCCCCTCTCTGTCCCTGTCTCTGTCTGTCTCTATATCTATATGTGTGTGCACATGTGTATACACATATGTGTAAATGTATGTGTATGCATGCATATTATATACGCACATGTGCACATGCATACATCTATGTGCATACATACAGAAACACAGCAAAGGAGATAGTGACCCATTCTATTTTGAGATCTCTCCACTTATTGGAAATTTTTTCCTTTCATTAATCCTAGATTCTTATTTGGCCAGAAGTTTATCTGAGAAAATAAAAGCATTTAATGAAGTACTTACTGAATATCACAAACCATGCCTCCTGCTGCATTTATTCTTTTGCCTCTCTATGTATTCTGGATCTAGTGTCCGTTGGCCTCAGTTTCTTCAACTGTAGAATGGCGATAATAATAGTACCCACCTTGCAGTGTGGTTGTGAGGAAGCGCTTAAACAGTGCCCGGCACATAGTAGGTGCTATATGAATGCTAGTTATTATTAGCATTAGTATTAGAATAAAATAAAATAATTTAATAAAGCACTTAGCCAGTGCCCAGCACATAGTAGGTGCTATATGAATGTTACTTATTATTATCATTAGTATTAGGATAAAATAAAATAATTTAATAAAGCACTTAGCACAGTGCCTGGCGCATAGTAGGTGTCATATGAATGTTAGTTGTTATTATTTGGATGAAATGAAATAATTTAATAAGGTGCTTAGCACAGAGCCTGGCACATAGTAGATACTATATAAATGCTGACTATTATTATGTTGACCAAGTCACTTTTATCTGTGACTCCATTTCCTCATTTATAAAATGAAAAAAAAGTATAAAATTTATCACCACTGAGTTTTAAGATTCCTCCCAACTCTTTTTTTTTTTTTTGCCTTTTGGAGGGCAATTGGGGTTAAGTAACTTGCCCAAGGTCACACAGTTAGGTTTTTGTTTTGTGTGTGCATTAGGTGTCTGAGGCCGGATCCGAATTCAGGTCCTTCTGACTCCAGGGCCAGTGCTCTACTCACTGCTCCACCTAGCCGCACCCCTCCTCCCAACTCTTAATCTGTGACCCTTTGGACATACGGCTAACCCCCCCAGCTGGACTGTTGGCCCTCCAAGGACATGCTAGATTCTTCTTCATTTGCATCCATACCTTGTCCTTGTATAATTAGCACATTTCCTTATCCATAATGTTCAATAAATATTGATTGATTGATAAAAATATTAGTTGATTGATGAAAAATAAGTTCTGTATTCCATTTGAGGATGAAAATAGGTAGTACTATGAAAACTGTAATTCAATTTAATGAACATCTAAGCACCCGTTGTATAAATTTGAGTTCTGAATCTAACTCAGCACAAGTAATTAGATAATAGTTGTCTCCTAACAAGTCACTATGCTAGTCATTGAGAGTAAAAAAAACAATTGAGACAGGCCCTGCCCTCAAAGAGTATATATTATACTGAGGGTTATAATATATACACAGGTATAGCATTATTTTTAAAGAAGATAATATTTGTAAAGCTCTGTGCAAACCTTAAAGCACTTTATAAATACTACCTATTACTATTAAGTAAATATAGGATAATGTGAGGAGAGAGAACCAGCCATGTTGGTTGTTGTCCTTCATTCTTAAAGAGAACAAAAAATGACATTACAATGTTTGAGTTACAGGGTGTCAGACTATGGCTGATCAAACCAATATGAGCTCTGAATGTTCTGCCACCAATGGAGGGAAGACCTGGGCATCAGGAATAACTGGTTTCAGAGCTATAGATGATGAGAACCTGGACCAAATCGCTGAACCTCTCAGGGGCCCAGATGACTCTCTAACAAGTAGGGGATTATCAAAAGCCTCTCATAACATGGGAGACTGATGGCCTATGCATGGGCCTAGAGACAAAATGACATGCTGAGTTCAAGTAATAACAACAGTAATAATAAGAGCTAACATTTATATATATTTACTGTGTGCTGGCCTCTGTGCAGTGTGTTGCAGCAGATAGGCCAGTTTGGAAAGAAGAGAGTGGGATGGGAAATAATACACAGATTAGAAAAGGAAGTGTGTTGTTTACACTTAAAAATGTCTACAGCCTTCTATCCTAGCATTTCCCTGACTCTCTCATGTCTAGCCAGTCATGTTTCATTCATATCTGTTCTCCAAGACCTTCACTAGCTTTTTTTTTCTGATAAACAGAACCAAATTCCTCTTGGGATTCTTTTCATTCTGATCATTGTAGTCATTGTGTATGTTGTTCTTGCATCAGGTCACATAAATTTTCCCATATTTCTCTGAATTCCTTATTCTTTGTCACTTCTTCTGGCACTGCAATATTCTTTTAATACAGAAGGTACAGAATGTATATGCTGATAGTAACCTGGTTGTGCTTTAAGTGGCAAGCTGCAGAGTTTGTCTTTTATTCCAAAGGTAATAATGTTTCTTCTTTTTTAAGTATCACCGATGACTTTTATTCTTACATCACAATCATTTTGTTGTTTAATCATTTCCAAGTCTTTTGGTTAGTAGAACCCTTTGTGACCCCTTTTAGGGTTTTCATGACACAGATACTAGAGTGGTTCGCCACTTCTTTCTCCAGCTCATTTTACAAATGAGAAAATTTGAGGCAAACAGGGTTAAGTAAGTGACTTGCTCAGGGTCACACAGCGGAAGTATCTGAGGTCAAATTTGAACTCACAAAGATGAGTCTCCCTGACTTGTGCTTTCTCTGCCACTTAACTGCCCATCACAATCATTTCTGAGGACAGTAACAAAAAAGACTTTCTCAGACCACATGCTTCCTTGTGATAATAAGAAACAATTAAGCAAAAACATCTGATGTGCTGTTTACGCTTAAAAATGTTACAGCCTTCTATCCTAGCAGTTCCCTGACTCTCTCATGTGTAGCCAGTCATGTTTCATTCATATCTGTTCTCCAGGACCTTCACTAGTTATTTTTCTGATAAACAGATCCAAATTCCTCTTGGGATTCTTTTCATTCTGATCATTGTAATCATTGTGTATGTTGTTCTTGCATCAGGTCACATAAATCTTCCCATATTTCTCTGAATTCCTTGTTCTTTGTCATTTCTTCTGGCACTGCAATATTCTTTTAATACACCATACTTTATTCATTCATTCTTCAGCTTATGGACACCTACTCATTTCTAGTCCTTTGCTATCACAAAGCATGTGCTGCAAATATTTTTAGTATAGGGTAGACATTTGCTTCTGTTGTTGACTTCTTTGGGGTAAATGCCCAGTAGTAGAGTTGCTTGGTCAATGAATGCATTTGGGTGCCTTGGAAGCTTCTAGAGAGAAAGATTTATGTGGTCCTGTGCTTTAGGAATGTTGATTTGGCTGATTGTGGAGGACAGACAGGAGAGAGAGGAAAGAATGGAAATGGGAAACTAATTAGAAAGTTGTTGCAACAGTCAAGACAAAACATTATGAGGAACTGAGCTATATTGGTGGCCATGTGAGTGCAGGAAAAGAAATAGTGAAAGTGATGCTATGGACATGCAACTGATAGGACTTGGCAATTGATTTGATATGGGGGTAAGGGAAATATAGGATCATGGATGACTGAGCTTATGAACCTGGGTGACTGGAAAGATGATGGTGCCCTCAAAAGAAATAATGGAAGTTTCCAAAAGCAATGCATTTCTAAGGAAAAAATAATGAGTTCCATTTTGAACATATTAAGTTTGAGATACCTTGGCTGGAAACTGCCCAATTGTCCAATAGGAAACTGGAATTCAGAAGAGAGGCTAAGTCTGAATACATAGATCTATAATAGTGTCTATGTACTGTCATATCTTTGAATAATGATTCCAAAGAAATCATAAAACGTTTTGGAAGTGGCAACAGTATTTTTAAAAACTACTAGACATAAGATGCTGCTCTTTCTGTATCACCTGTCACTAATCACATTACCGTAGATACTTTTTCTCAACTTTAAGAAACCCTCATTTTTACAGCTTTTATTCCTGAGCCATTTCAAATAATATCAGGGTGAAATTTGGTATAAAATTCCAGTTTCCAGTATTTCTGTGTACACATACATTTGCACATGTGCAAACATCCTTTTAATCCATAAAACTTGCTTCGATTTATAGAATGACAAAAAAGTAAATTATTTAGAACTTCAGATGTTTCACTACATATAAGATAAAAACGATGGGTTACATATGTCTTCAGTGGGGACTTAATGACTTCTGACATTTGGAAAAACAGTCTTTGCAGCTAGGACTTATATAGTGCTTTAATGTTTGCCAAGTGCCTTACAAATATTATCTCACTTTATCCTCACAATAACCCTGGGAAATAGGTATTATTATCTCCAATTTACAGATGAGTGGACGTCTGAGGCCCAGAGACTTGCCCAAGGTCACATAGTAAGTATCTGAGGTCAGATTTGAACTCAAGTCTTCTCCACGTCCAAAATTCTATCTATTCTTCCACCTACCTGCCTAAATAATGTGCTTCAGAGATAAATATATAAAATCTGGCTATAGAGAGTTGAGTGTATTTGAGGAAGTGTCTACTTCAGAATTTCCAGGAAGCTCTGGAGACTTAGGAGGACTTTTTATCTGACTTTGGCGAATCAGTAATAGCTATTTCCTCCTGACCCAGATGTTGCCTTTCTGCCTTTTAGACCTGCTTGGACGGTGGCCATGGATCCATAAAGCTAACCTTAACATTGACCTGAAACCTTCACCTTGTATAACATTTCACACCTCCCACAGTTTATTTTCCTACAGCTACCCTTACTCAATCTCTTTTTCTTTGCCCCTCTCCAGGTGTCTTTTAGACTCTTTTATTTTGTGTGGGGAATGAATATTATGGCCCTAGGTACCCTGACCACATGTCTCAAATTATTTTTAGTACTGAATGATTTGCAAATGGGTGCAACTGTGAGGTCCCAGAAGAGCACTGAAAGCCACCCTCCTTAAACTCTTATTTTTAGTGTAATATTCATTTTTTACAAGTTTTATTTATGTCTTTTTTTATACCAGCCGTCCTCTGATACCTCTTTCACACTCAATGTGAACTCTTTGTTTTAACAGAGAGTGGTAGCAAAACTGGCTGACAATATGACAGCAGGTTATGGTATATATGACATTCTGTACCTGCAAAACTACCCTTCTCTATTCACAGGACAGAAGAACATTTTGTTTTCTTTTCTGCAAGACCAAACCTGTCCATTGTAATCAATCTGAGTATTGCCTTGTGGAGTTAAAATTCACGTTCCTGCTTTATTATTTCTATTATTCTTCTGGTTCTACCTTATTCCCTGCACATTAGTTCATACATGTCTTCCCTCCTTACTGACATTCATTCATTCATTCAAATGATCTGTCTATAGATCAGTTGAGATAGAGAAAAGGAAAGAAAGGAAGGAAGAAGGCAGGAAAGAAGGAAGGGAGGAAGAGAAACAGAGACGGACAGATGGATGGATGGATGGATAGATGGAGATAGATAGATGGATAGATGGATAGATAGATAGATAGATAGATAGATAGATAGATAGATAGATAGATAGACAGTTAGATGTTACTCTGTATAAAACATGTCAGTGTCTTAGTTCGGATTTATAAACATGGGATGGGATACTTCAGCATCATAAAAGGTCTTTGGGCAATGGCTAGTTAACCAATGCTTTGAATTCTTTGTAGAGGGCATTACTGGTTAGATCCTCTGAAGTCCCTTCCAACTCTGAGATTCTGTAAGTCTATCATTCTAAGAGAGGTCAAAGGCCATAAAAACTATGAAAAGGCAGCTGGATTTGGTGATTAGAAAGTCACTGGTGAACTTTGAAAGATCCATTTCAGTAGAGTGTTTGGAGATGGAGAGAACTACATGCCTCAATGGATACAGCAACCAGACCTAAAATCAGAATGATCCAAGTTCAAAATGGTCT